>CM038673.1:802804138-802839138 GCA_021605145.1 Aegilops bicornis
CCTTCTCGCCAATCCTCACAAAGGTAAGGGAGTTTAGATCCCGTGACAGAGTCAAACTATGGAAAAGAGTCCCGTGAAGGGTAAAATAGCTTACCTCGCTGGCTTGATGTCATGAGCTGAATCCGCGATCTTCGGAAGTGGATGCGGAGCTCGGCGCCTTTGAACAAAGACTCTTCCGTGCATCTTCGCACGTAGTGTCAAGGCCGCTCGGGTTCGTGCTGTGCCGGATCAAACTCCCACAAGTTGAAGGCCCGCTGTCGGCACGGAGGATCCGGCGGATGAGCATAACTCGACTACGCTGACAAGCTTGAGCTTCTTGTCCACCAGGTTTCGGATGCAGGTTTGGAGTCCGATCAGCTCTTCCGACTACCCCACGCCAGTCCGCTCTTTCCATGAGGTGAGCTGTAGGGAAGCCAGATCTGAATTCGGGGCCGCTGCCCATTTAGAGTCGCTGCTCGGTGATATAGAACCAAACCGATTGCCACCCCTTTATGGTCTCCATGAAGGATCCCTCAAGCCATGTAACGTTGGGCATCCTCGCTCGCCATGGCGCCCAAGACTACCGTCGGCCGCCCACTATCTTCGGCTTGACGCTAAAGGTCTTCAACCATAAACCGGCGGGGCTGGATGCAGAGGAAAGCCTCGCACATGACGATAAACGCCGAGATATTGAGGATGAAGTTTGGGGCCGATCGTGGAAATCCAGCCGTAGTAGAACATGAATCCCTTGACAAATGGGTGGAGGGGAAACCTAGTCCGCAGAGGAAGTGGTGAGAAACACCACCCTCTCATGGGGCCCGGGGTGGGATGAGCTGCCCTTTCTCGGGAGCCGGGTACTGATGTCGTTAGACAAGTATCCGCCTTCCTCAGCTTTCTGATGTGTCCCTCCGTGACGGAGGAGACCATCCACTTGCCTCCCGCCCGGACATGGCTGGAGGAGGTCGAGGTGAGATGTGCGGACTTGGGCGCTGGAGCTCGAAAAGCGCAGGAATGGATAAGCAAAGGAGGAAGAAGGCGAGATCAAAAAGGTGGATCCTTATCCCTTATATGGGCGGACACAACTAAGCTCCCCACCAGCCCATTAAAACTCGCTATCTCCCAAGCGCCAGAATTAATGGCGCGTTGGGTTACCCACGTCCGTATTGATGAGAATCCCGAATAAGGGGGACACGATCTCCGCTGACAAGACGCGTTAAGGAAACCGCCTCGCTAAATGCGCCGAGGTGGTACAAACGATTCAATAAAGACTTGGCCGCAGCATGATGGCACGCCATGAATACGCCGCCAGATTGATTTTGTGTAAATATTATTCTCTACGGTGGTATGTGGAACTTATTTTGCAGAGCCGACACTATCCTTGTGTTCAAAATCTTCTATGAAGTATTCGGAGGAGGAACCTGCCTTGCAATGTCGAAGACAATATGCGCTACCGGACTCGCCGTCATTGAAGCCCGGTTCAGGCTACCGAGGGAGTCCTGGATTAGGGGTATCCGGATAGCCTAACTATCACCGTTGGCCGGACTCCTGGACTATGAAGATACAATATTGAAGACTTCGTCTCGTGTCCGGATGGGACTTTCCTTGGCGTGGAAGGCAAGCTTGGCGATACGGATATGTAGATCTCCTTCCATTGTAACCGACTCTGTGTAACCCTAGCCCTCTCCGATGTCTATATAAACCGGAGGGTTTTAGTCCCAGAGGATGAACAACAATCATACCATAGGCTAGCTTCTAGGGTTTAGCCTCTTTGATCTCGTGGTAGATCTACTCTTGTACTACCCATATCATCAATATTAATCAAGCAGGACTAGGGTTTTACCTCCATCGAGAGGGCCCGAACCTGGGTAAAAACATCGTGTCCCTTGTCTCCTGTTACCATCCGCCTAGACGCACAGTTCGGGACCCCCTACTCGAGATCCGCCGGTTTTGACAATCGACAAAGATGCTTTCATCATAGTAAATTTGCTCACCAAAGCTTGGGGACAAAAAATATCATCTCCATCAAACATAGCTTCCCGAGCTTGTGGCTTTCCATATCATTAGCATCATGGATATTCAAAGAATTGTGACTAACAACATTGCAATCATGTTCATCATTCACATATTTTATGCCAAGAATTCTATGTAATTCTTCTTCTAGCACTTGAGCACAATTTTCCTTTCCACATACTCACGAAAGATATTAAAAAGGTGAAGCGATGAGACAAACTCAACTCCATTTTTTTAATTTTCTTTTATAAACTAAACTAGTGATAAAACAAGAAACAAAAAGATTCGATTGCAAGATCTAAAGATATACCTTCAAGCAGTCACCGTGCCAAAAAAGAGCTTAGTGACGGAGTGTGAGTACCTTTACCTAGCCTCCCAAGAACGGCGCCAGAAAAGAGCTTGATGTCTACTACACAACCTTCTTCTTGTAGACGTTGTTGGGCCCGCAAGTGCACAAGTTTGTAGGACAGTAGCAAATTTCCTCAAGTGGATGACCTAAGGTTTATCAATCCGTAGGAGGCGAGGGATGAAGATGGTCTCTCTCAAACAACCCTGCAACCAAATAACAAAGAGTCTCTTGTGTCCCCAACACACCCAATACAATGGCAAATTGTATAGGTGCACTAGTTCGGCGAAGAGATGAAGATACAAGTGCAAAATAGATAGTACATAAAGGTTATTGTAATCTGAAATAATAAAAACAGCAAGGTAGCGAGCGGTAAAAGTGAGCGTAAACGGTATTGCAATGATAGGAAACAAGTCCTAGGGTTCATACTTTCACTAGTGCAAGTTCTCTCAACAATAATAACATAGATAGATCATATAACAAGCCCTCAACATGCAACAAAGAGTCACTCCAAAGCCACTAATAGCGGAGAATAAACTTAGAGATTATGGTAGGGTACGAAACCACCTCAAAGTTATTCTTTCGGATCGATCTATAAAAGAGTTCGTACTAGAATAACACCTTAAGACACAAATCAACCAAAATCCTAATGTCACCTAGATACTCCATTGTCACCTCAAGTATCCGTGGGCATGATTATACGATATGCATCACACAATCTCAGATTCATCCAACCAACATAAAAGTACTTCAAAGAGTGTCCCAAAGCTACTACCGGAGAGTCAAGAACGTGTGCCAACCCCTATGCATAGGTTCCCACTGTCACGTAAACCCGCAAGTTGATCACCAAAACATACATCAAGTGGCACATGATATCCCATTGTCACCACAGATAATCACGGCAAGACATACATCAAGTGTTCTCATAAAGACTCAATCCGATAAGATAACTTCAAAGGGGAAACTCAATGCATCACAAGAGAGTAGAGGGGGAGAAACATCATATGATCCAACTACAATAGCAAAGCTCGGTATACATCAAGATCGTGCCATAGAGGGAACACGAGAGAGAACACGAGGGAGAGAGATCAAACACATAGCTACTGGTACATACCCTCAGCCTCGAGGGTGAACTACTCCCTCCTCGTCATGGATAGCGCCGGATGATGAAGATGGCCTCCGTGATGGGATCCTCCCAGGCAGTGCCTAACAGGTCCCGATTGGTTTTTGGTGCCTACAGAGGCTTGCGGTGGCGGAACTCCCGATCTAGGTTCTGTTCTGGAAGTTTTTGGGTACGCAGGTATATATGGGTGTAGGGGGTACGTCGGAGGAGCTACGGGGGCCCCACGAGGCAGGGGGGCGCGCCCAGGGGGGTGCGCCCCCCACCCTCGTGGGAAGCCCGTATCTCCCCGACGTGCACTCCAAGGTCTCGGGTTGCTTTCCTTCCAAAAGTAACTTCTCCAGCTTGATTTTGCCTCCGCTGACTCCTCGATATTACTTTTCCTCAAACACCAAATAGGCATAAAACAACAAATCTGGGCTGGGCCTCCCTAATAGGTTAGTCCCAAGAATAATATAAAAGTGGATAATAAAGCCCAATATTGCCTAAAACAGTAGATAAAGTAGCATGGATCAATTAAAATTATAGATACGCTGGAGACGATCAATATTCACCTAATGGCACAAAAGAGTGTCACGCATGTAAGTAGTTTCATCATAAGTATCATGCATAGCGTAAGTGGCATCATCAATAACATGCATATATCGTAATTCATAGCAGTAGGTGTTTAGGTGTCGCAAGCTTACTCAAAATAGGAGGAGAATCTAGTGCAGAGCTAGATGGCGCTCCTTACCTCCCTCGTAGTTCAGTGGAAAATCTTTGTTCTTTCGCCTTTCAAGTTCCGCATAGTGATCAACAGATATAAATCCAAAGTGACTCAAAGAATAGAGCTATGCTCACCGCAACGGCGCCATAAATTAGTCCCGATAACCCATAAGTGTAGGGGATCGCAACAGCTTTCGAGGGTAGAGTATTCAACCCAAATTTATTGATTCGGCACAAGGGGAGCCAAAGAATATTCTTAAGTATTAGCAGTTGAGTTGTCAATTCAACACACCTGGATAACTTAGTATCTGCAGCAAAGTATTTAGTAGCAAATTAGTATGATAGTAATGGTAACTGTGGCAAAAGTAAAGATAGCAGGTTTGTAGTAGTTGTAACAGTTGCAACGGAAAAGTAAATAAGCAAAGCACAATATGTGAAAAGCTCATAGGCATTGGATCAGTGATGGATAATTATGTCGGATGCGATTCCTCATGTAATAGCTATAACACAGGGTGACAAAGAACTAGCTCCAGTTCATCAATATAATGTAGGCATGTATTCAATATAGTCATACGTGCTTATGGAAAAGAACTTCCATGACATCTTTTGTCCTACCCTCCCGTGGCAGCGGGTCCTAACGGAAACTAAGGGATATTAAGACCTCCTTTTAATAGAGTACCGGACCAAAGCATTAACACGTAGTGAATACATGAACTCCTCAAACTACGGACATCACCGAGAAGTATCCCGATTATTGTCACTTCAGGGTTGTCGGATCATAACACATAATAGGTGACTATAGACCTGCAAGATAGGATCAAGAACTCACATATATTCATGAAAACATAATAGGTTCAGATCTGAAATCATGGCACTCGGGCCCTAGTGACAAGCATTAAGCATAGCAAAGTCATAGCAACATCAATCTCAGATAGTGGATACTAGGATCAAACCTTAACAAAACTAACTTGATTACATGGTAAATCTCATCCAACCCATCACCGTCCAGCAAGCCTACGATGGAATTACTCACGCACGACGGTGAGCATCATGAAATTGGTGATGGACGATGATTGACGATGACGACGACGATGAATCCTCTCTCGAGCCCCGAACGGACTCCAGATCAGCCCTCCCAAGAGAGACTAGGGCTTTACCGCAGCTCAGATCGTAAAATGTGATGAAACTTTCTCTCCGATTTTTTTCTCCACGTAAACGAAATATATGGAGTTGGAGTTGAGGTCGGTGGAGCATCAGTGGGCCCATGAGACAGGGTGCGCACCCAGGGGGAGGGGGCGTGCCCCAACCCTCGTTGACAGGTTGTGGGCCCCCTGGCCTTGATTCTTTCACCAGTATTTTTTATATTTTACAAAAGTTATCTCCGTAGATTTTCAGGTTAGTCCGAGAACTTTTGTTTTCTGCACAATAAACAACACCATGGCAGCGCTCACAAAACAGCGCCATCCAAGTTAGTTTCATTCAAATCATGCAAGTTAGAGTCCAAAACAAGGACAATAGTGTTTGGAAAAGTAGATACATTGAGACGTATCAATTGAAGGAAATATGCCCTAGAGGCAATAATAAAGTTATTATTTATTTCCTTATATCATGATAAATGTTTATTATTCATTCTAGAATTGTATTAACCGGAAACATAATACATGTGTGAATACATAAACAAACAGAGTGTCACTAGTATGCCTCTACTTGACTAGCTCGTTAATCGAAGATGGTTATGTTTCCTAACCATAGACATGAGTTGTCATTTGATTAACGGGATCACATCATTAGGAGAATGATCTGATTGACATGACCCATTCCATTAGCTTAGCACCCGATCGTTTAGTATGTTGCTATTGCTTTTATCCATGACTTATACATGTTCCTATAACTATGAGATTATGCAACTCACGCCACCGGAGGAACACTTTGGTACTACCAAACGCCACAACGAATCGGGTGATTATAAAGGAGTACTACAGGTGTCTCCAAAGGCAGATGTTGAGTTGGCGATTTCGAGATTAGGATTTGTCATCCGATTGCTCGGAGAGATATCTCGGCCCTCTCGGTAGTGCACATCACTATAAGCCTTGCAAGCAATGTGACTAATGAGTTAGTTACGAAATGATGCATTACGGAACGAGTAAAGAGACTTGCCGGTAACGAGATTGAACTAGGTATTGATACCGACGATCGAATCTCAGGCAAGTAACATACCGATGACAAAGGGAACAACGATGTTGTTATGCGGTTTGACCGATAAAGATCTTCAGAGAATATGTAGGAGCCAATATGGGCATCCAGGTTCCGCTTATTGGTTATTGACCGAGAATAGTTCTAGGTCATGTCTACATAGTTCTCGAACCCGTAGGGTCCGCACGCTTAACGCTACGATGACAGCTTTATTATGAGTTTATGAGTTTTGATGTACCGAAGGAGTTCGAGTCCCGGATGAGAACGGGGACATGACGAGGTGTCTCAAAATGGTCGAGACGTAAAGATCGATATATTGACGACTATATTCGAGTTCGGAAAGGTTCAATGATTCGGGTATTTTTGGGAGTACCGGAGAGTTACGGGAATTCGTATTGGGCCTCTTTGGGCCATACGGGAAAGGAGAGAAAGGGCCAAAGAGTGGCCGCACTCCTCCCCTTGACTAGTCCGAATTGGACTAGGAGGGGGGCGACCTTCCTTCCTTCTCCTTCTCTCTTCCCTTCCTTCTCTCCTACTCCTACTACATGGAAAGGTTCCTAGTTGATTAGGAAAGGGAATCCTACTCCGTGGGAGTAGGACTCCCCTAGGGCGCCATAGAGAGGGCCGCCCTCCCTCCTCCTCTCCTTTATATACGGGGCAGGGGGCATCCCATGGACACACAAGTTGATCTACGGATCGCTCTTAGCCGTGTGCGTGCCCTCCACTATATTCCACCTCGGTCATATCGTCATGACCTTAGGCGTAAGCCCCGCTACCGTGGAGCATCATCATCGCTACCACGCCGTCAGGTTGACGGAACTCATCCCCGACACTTTGCTGGATCGGAGTCCGGGATCGCCATCGAGCTGAACGTGTGCTGAACACGGAGGTGCCGTGACTTTCGGTACTTGGATCGGTCGGATCGTGAAGACGCATTTATCACATCAACCAAGTTGTTATAACGCCGCTTTCGGGTCTACGAGGGTACGTGGGACGACACTCTCCCTCTCATTGCTATGCCATCACCATGGTCCTCTCGTGGTGCGAGGGAATTTTTTGAAATTACTACGCTCCCCAACAAAGGGCATCGAGCCTGGTTTTATGCGCTGATGTCATATGCACGAGTAGAACACAAGTGAGTTGTGGGCGATATAAGTCATACCGCTTACCAAAGATGTCATACTTTGGTTCAGCGGTATTGTGAGATGAAGCGCCCGGACCGACATTACGCCAGACGCTTACGCGAGACTGGTTTCACCGCCATGCAGCACTCGCTGCTTAAAGGTGACCGGGCGGTGTCTGCCTCTCACTTTAGTTGAACTGAAAAGTGGCTACGCCCGTCCTTGCGAAGGTTAAAACAGCACCAACTTGACAAACTATCGCTGTGGTTTTGATGCGAGGTAAGAACGGTTCTTGCTCAGCCCGTAGCAGCCACGTAAAAATTGCAACAACAACAAAGTAGAGGACGTCTAACTTGTTTTTGCAGGGCATGTTGTGATGTGATATGGTCAAGACGTGATGCTATATTTTATTGTATGAGATGATCATGTTTTGTAACCGAAGTTATCGCAATCGGGCAGGAGCCATATGGTTGTCGCTTTATTGTATGAAATGCAAACGCCATGTAATTGCTTTACTTTATCACTAAGCAGTAGCGATAGTCGTAGAAGCAATAGTTGGCGAGAAGACAACGATGCTACGACGGAGATCAAAGGTGTCGCGCCGGTGACGATGGTGATCATGACGGTGCTTCGGAGATGGAGGTCACAAGCACAAGATGATGATGGCCATATCATATCACTTATATTGATTGCATGTGATGTTTATCCTTTATGCATCTTATCTTGCTTTGATTGACGGTAGCATTTTAAGATGATCTCTCACTAAAATTATCAAGAAGTGTTCTCCCGAGTATGCACCGCTGCCAAAGTTCGTCGTGCCTGCATACACCACGTGATGATCGGGTGTGATAAGCTCTCACGTCCATCTACAACGGGTGCAAGCCAGTTTTGCACACGCAGAATACTCAAAGTTAAACTTGACGAGCCTAGCATATGCGTATATGGCCTCGAACACGGAGACCGAAGGTCGAGCGTGAATCATATAGTAGATATGATCAACATAGTGATGTTCACCATTGAAAACTACTCCATCTCACGTGATGATCGGTTATGGATTAGTTGATTTGGATCACGTGATCACTTAGATGACTAGAGAGATGTCTGCCTAAGTGGGAGTTCTTAAGTAATATGATTAATTGAACTTAAATTTATCATGAACTTAGTCCCGGTAGTATTTTGCAAATTATGTTGTAGATCAATAGCTCGCGTTGTTGCTTCCCTATGTTTTTATATGTGTTCCTAGAGAAAATTGTATTGAAAAATGTTAGTAGCAATGTTATGGATTGGATCCGTGATCTGAGGTTTATCCTCATTGCTGCACGTAAGAATTATGTCCTTGATGCACCGCTAGGTGACAGACCTATTGCAGGAGCAGATGCATACGCTATGAACGCTATGGCTAGCTCAATATGATGACTACTTGATAGTTTAGTGCACCATGCTTAACGGCTTAGAATCGACTTCAAAGACGCTTTTGAACGCCATGGACCACATGAGATGTTCCAGAATTGAAGTTAATATTTCAAGCAAACACCCGAGTTGAGAGATATGAAGTCTCCAACAAGTTCTATAGCTAAAAGATGGAAGAGAATCGCCAACTAGTGAGCATGTTCTCAGATTGTCCGGTACTTCAATCGCTTGAATCAAGTGGGAGTTAATCTTCCGTGATAAGACAAAGGATTGACAGAATTTCAGAGTCACCATCACTAAGTTACTAGAACTTCGTGATGAACTATAGTATGCAAGGGATGACGAAAACGATTCCCGAGCTGTTCGTGATGTTGAAATCGACGAAGGTAGAAATCAAGAAAGAGCATCAAGTGTTGATGATTGACAAGACCACTAGTCTCAAGGAAAAGGGCAAAGGGAAGAAGGAACTTCAAGAAGAACGGCAAGCAAGTTGTTGCTCGAGTGAAGAAGCCCAAGTCTGGACCTAAGCCTGAGACTAAGTGCTTTTGCTGCAATGGAACTGGTCACTAGAAGCGGAACTACCCCAAGTATTTGGCGGATAAGAAGGATGGCAAAGTGAACAAAGGTATATTTGATATACAGATTATTGATGTGTATTTTACTAGTGTTCGTGAGGCAACCCTCGGTATTTGATAATCGTTCAGTTGCTAAGAGTAGTAACTTGAAACGGAGTTGCGTAATGAACAAAACTAGTTGAAGGGGAAGTGACGATGAGTGTTGGAAGTAGTTCCAAGATTGATATGATCATCATCGCACACTCTATACTTTCGGATTAGTGTGGAACCTAAATAAGTGTTATTTGGTGTTGAACATAAATATGATTTGATCATGTTTATTGCAATACGGTTATTCATTTAAGTAAGAGAATAAATTGTTGTTCTGCTTACATGAATAAAACCTTGTATGTTTACACACCCAATGAAAACGGTTCATTGATCTCGATCATAGTGATACACATATTCATAATATTGAAACCAAAAAGATGCAAAGTTAATAATGATAGTGCAACTTATTTGTGGCAATCGCCGCTTAGGTCATATTATGTAAAGCGATGAAGAAACTCCATGCCGATGGAATTTTGGAATCACTTGATTATGAATCATTTGATGCTTGTAACCGTGCCTTTTGGGCAAGATGACTAAAACTCCGCTTCTCCGAACAATGGAACAAGCTACCGACTTATTGGAAATAATACATACCGATGTATGCGATCCAATGAGTGTTGATGCTCGTGGCAAGTATCGTTATTTGGTCGACCTTCACAAGATGATTTGAGCAGATATGGGTATATCTACTTGATGAAACACAAGTCTGAAACATTTGAAAAGTTCAAAGAATTTCAGAGTGAAGTGAAGAATCATCGTAATAAGAAAATAAAAGTTTCTACGATATGATCGCAGAGGAAAAATATTTGAGTTACGAAGTTTGGCCTTCAGCTAAAACAATGTGAAATAGTTTCACTACTCACGCCACCGAACACCACAAAGATAATGGTGTGTCCGAACGTCAGAACTACACTTCATTGGATATGGTGCGATCTATGATGTATCTTACCGATTTACCACTATCGCTTTTGGGGTTATGCATTAGAGACAGCTGCATTCACGCTTAATAGGGCACCATCTAAACTGCTGAGGCGACACCGTATGAACTATGGTTTAACAAAGAAACCTAAGCTGTCATTTCTTAAAAGTTTGAGTTGTGATGCTTATGTGAAAAGTTTTCACCGATAAGCTCGAACCCAAATCGGAGAAGTGCGTCTTCATAGAATACCCAAAGGTAACTATTGGGTACACCTTCTATCACAGATCCGAAGGCAAGTTTTTCGTTGCTAAGATGGATCCTTTCTAGAGAAGAAGTTTCTCTCGAAAGAAGTGAGTGGGAGGAAAGTAGAGCTTGATGAGGTAATTGTACATTCTCCCTTATTGGAAAGTAGTTCATCACAGAAATCAGTTCCAGTGATTCCTACACCAATTAGTGAGGAAGTTAATGATGATGATCATGAAACTTCAAATCAAGTTACTACAAAACCTCGTAGGTCTTCCAAAGTACAGTCCGCACCAGAGTGGTACGGTAATCCTATTCTGGAAGTCATGTTACTATACCATGATGAACCTACGAACTATGAGGAAGCGATGATGAGCCCAGATTCCGCGAAATGGTTTGAGACCATGAAATCTGAGATGGGATCCATGTATGAGAACAAAGTGTGGACTTTGATGGAGTTGCTCAATGATCGGCAAGCCATATTATATAAATGGATCTTCAAGAGGAAGACGGACACCGATAGTAGTGTTACTATCTACAAAGCTCGACTTGTCACAAAAGGGTTTTCGACAAGTTCAAGGTGTTGACTACAATGAGATTTTCTCAATCAGAAGCGATGCTTAAGTCTGTCCTAATCATAAAGTTAGCAATTGCCACATTTTATGAAATCTGGCAAATGGATGTAAAAACTACATTCTTTAATGGATTTATTAAAGAAGAGTTGTATATGATGCAAACCAGAAGGTTTTGTCAATCCTAAAGGAGCTAACAAAATGTGCAAGCTCCAAATGATCCATCTATGGACCGTGCAAGCATCTCGAGTTAGAATAAACGCTTTGATAGTGTGATCAAAGATATGGTTTTATACATGCACTTTTGGAAGAAGCCTGTATTTACAAGAAAGTGAGTGGGAGCACTACAACATTTCTGATAAGTATATGTGAATGACATATTGTTGATCGGAAATGATGTAGAATTATTCTGCAAAGCATAAAGGAGTATTTGAAAGGAGTTTTTTCAAAGAAGGACCTCGGTGAAGCTGCTTACATATTGAGCATCAAGATCTATAGAGATAGATCAAAACGCTTGATAAGTTTTTTTCAATGAGTACATACCTTGACAAGATTTTGAAGTAGTTCAAAATGGAACAGTCAAAGAAAGAGTTCTTGCCTGTGTTACAAGGTGTGAAATTGAGTAAGACTCAAAACCCGACCACGGCGTAAGATAGAAAGAGAATGAAAGTCATTCCCTATGCCTTGGCCATAGGTTCTATAAAGTATGCCATGCTCAGGTACCAGATCTATTGTATACCCTGCACCGAAGTTTGGCAAGGAGTACAATAGTGATCTAGGAGTAGATCACCGACAGCGGTCAAAATTATCCTTAGTGGAATGAGGATATGTTTCTCAATTATGGAAGTGACAAAAGGTTCGTCGTAAAGGGTTACGTCGATGCAAGTTTTAACACTAATCTAGATGACTATGAGTCTCAATCTGGATACATATTGAAAGTGGGAGCAATTAGCAAGAGTAGCTCCGCAAGAGCATTGTAGACATAGAAATTTGTTGAATACTTACGGCTCAATGTGATGTAATCTGCTGACTAAAATTATCTCACAAGCAAAACATGATCACACCTTAGTACTCTTTGGGTGTTAATCACATAGCGATGTGAACTAGATTATCGACTCTAGTAAACCCTTTGGGTGTTGATCACATGTCGATGTGAACTATGGGTGTTAACTACATATAGATGTGAACTATTGATGTTAAATCACATGGCGATGTGAACTAGATTATTGACTCTAGTGCAAGTCGGAGATCAAGGAAATATGCCCTAGAGGCAATAATAAAGTTATTATTTATTTCCTTATATCATGATAAATGTTTATTATTCATGCTAGAATTGTATTAACCGGAAACATAATACATGTGTGAATACATAAACAAACAGAGTGTCACTAGTATGCCTCTACTTGACTAGCTCGTTAATCAAGATGGTTATGTTTCCTAACCATAGACATGAGTTGTCATTTGATTAACGGGATCACATCATTAGGAGAATGATCTGATTGACATGACCCATTCCATTAGCTTAGCACCCGATCGCTTAGTATGTTGCTATTGCTTTATCCATGACTTATACATGTTCCTATAACTATGAGATTATGCAACTCACGCTTACCGGAGGAACACTTTGGTACTACCAAACGTCACAACGTGTAATCGGGTGATTATAAAGGAGTACTACAGGTGTCTCCAAAGGCAGATGTTGGGTTGGCGATTTCGAGATTAGGATTTGTCACTCCGATTGCTCGGAGAGGTATCTCTGGGCCCTCTCGGTAATGCACATCACTATAAGCCTTGCAAGCAATGTAGCTAATGAGTTAGTTACGGAATGATGCATTACGGAACGAGTAAAGAGACTTGCCGGTAACGAGATTGAACTAGGTATTGATACCGACGATCGAATCTCGGCAAGTAACATACCGATGACAAAGGGAACAACGATGTTGTTATGCGGTTTGACCGATAAAGATCTTCAGAGAATATGTAGGAGCCAATATGGGCATCCAGGTTCCGCTTATTGGTTATTGACCGAGAATAGTTCTAGGTCATGTCTACATAGTTCTCGAACCCGTAGGGTCCGCACGCTTAACGTTAAGATGACAGTTTTATTATGAGTTTATGAGTTTTGATGTACCGAAGGAGTTCGGAGTCCCGGATGAGATCGGGGACATGACGAGGAGTCTCGAAATGGTCGAGACGTAAAGATCGATATATTGGACGACTATATTCGGAGTTCGGAAAGGTTCCGAGTGATTCGGGTATTTTTCGGAGTACCGAGAGTTACGGGAATTCGTATTGGGCCTCTTTGGGCCATACGGGAACGGAGAGAGAAAGGGCCAAAGAGTGGCCGCATTCCTCCCCTTGACTAGTCCGAATTGGACTAGGAGGGGGCGACCTTCCTTCCTTCTCCTTCTCTCTTCCCTTTCCTTCTCTCCTACTCCTACTACATGGAAGGGTTCCTAGTTGATTAGAAAGGGGAATCCTACTCCCGTGGGAGTAGGACTCTAGGGCGCCGCCATAGAGAGGGCCGCCCTCCCTCCTCCTCTCCTTTATATACGGGGCAGGGGGCACCCCATGGACACACAAGTTGATCTACGGATCGCTCCTTAGCCGCAGCGGTGCCCCTCCACTATATTCCACCTCGGTCATATCGTCATGACCTTAGGCGAAGCCCGCGCCGTGGAGCATCATCATCGCCACCACGCCGTCAGGTCGACGGAACTCATCCCCACACTTTGCTGGATCGGAGTCCGGGATCGCCATCGAGCTGAACGGTGCTGAACACGGAGGTGCCGTGACGCTCGGTACTTGGATCGGTCGGATCGTGAAGACGCACGACTACATCAACCGTTGTTATAACGCTCGCTTTCGGGTTCACGAGGGTACGTGGACAGACACTCTCCCTCTCATTGCTATGCCATCACCATGGTCCTGTGTGTGCGTAGGAATTTTTTTTGAAATTACTACGTTCCCCAACATCAATGACCGTGACAGATTTGGATTCTGACATTTGGGACCCGTGAGGAAATAGCCTATCCAAGGTGGTGTCGACTTATGAGCCAGCCAACAAACGATTCTGCTTACCAGCCATTGGATTGACATCCAACATCTGTCGGTACTCATCTATCTCTTTGTCTTCTTCTTCCTCTAGCCGCCAAACCAAACCACCCTGCCGGCTCCTCCCGCCCCGCCTCCTATGGTCGGGCTGCGCCTCGCCGCCTCTACCGTGACGCATTCTCCAACATTGGCCAGTGCCTCCTCTATTCCCCCACACGCCCCTGTTATTCTCCGACGACGCCAAGATCAACACGCACTCCGCACTCAACCAGTCAACCTCTTACTCCTCCGTCAAGCGATCGACCGACGCACCTTCCATGGCTCCTGCTCGTTCTGGCCCGAGGCCTCACCTGCTGCCCTCCGCCTTTGCGGCCTTGGTTCGCTTCGCCATGCGCGCAGCGCCGCCTCTTGCATCGCCAACGCTGCCAACAACCGAGAGGAACAAGGAGATGACAGTACGTGGAGAGGATGACAGTAGGGACCCACCAGCGTCATGGCAGTACGCAAGCAAGTGCCTCTATATTACAAGCCCAAAAATATGGTTCCTCCTAGTGGTTGTACATCTGGGGCTCACGACATTGTCAACGTAGTCAATAAATGAGAGAATTACACTACGAGCGGCTAACACCAGGGACCCAAAGGATACATCCGCTTTGCATCATGCTTTTATATCGATATTTATTGCATTATGGGCTGTTATTACGCTGCTATGTCACAATACTTATGGCTATTCTCTCTCTTATTTTACAAGGTTTACATGAAGAGGGAGAATGCCTAAATGGGATTCTGGCCGGAAAATGAGCAAATATTAGAGACCTATTCTGCACAGCCCAAAAGTCCTAGAACTCCACGAAAGTCATTTTGGGAATTAATAAAAATATTGAGCTGAAGAAGTACCAGAGGGGCTCACACCTGCCACGAGGGTGGGCGCGCCTCACCCCCGGCGCGCCTCGCCTGGGCCACCTCCGGCAGCCTCCTCCGTGCTCATCTTCTGCTATCTCAAGTCTTTACCTTGAAAAAATCAGAAGCAAGCTGGAGAAACTCCGCCGCCACGAGGCGGAACTCATGGCGAACTAATCTAGGGCTCCCATGAGCTGTTCTCATTGGGAAACCTCCCGGAGGGGGAAATCATCACCATCGTCATCACCAATGATCCTCTCATAGGTATGGGGGTCAATCTCCATCAACATCTTCACCAGCACCATCTCATCTCAAACCCTAGTTCATCTCTTATATCCAATCTTTGTACCAAAACCTCAGATTGGTACCTGTGGGTTGCTAGTAGTGTTGATTACTCATTGTAGTTGATGCTAGTTGGTTTATTCAGTGGAAGATCATTTGTTCAGGTCCTTAATGCATATTAATACCCCTCTGATTATGAACATGAATATTCTTTGTGAGTAGTTACGTTTGTTCCTGGGGACATGGGTGAAGTCTTGCTATTAGTAGTCATGTGAATTTGGTATTCGTTCGATATTTTGATGAGATGTATGTTGTCTCTCCTCTAGTGGTGTCATGTGAATGTCTACTACATGACACTTCACCATTAAATGGGCCTAGTGGAAGGCACTGGGAAGTAATAAGTAGATAATGGGTTGCTAGAGTGACAGAAGCTTAAACCCTAGTTTATGAGTTGCTTCAGAAGGGCTGATTTGGATCCATATGTTTCTTGCTATGGTTAGGTTTACCTTAATACTTTTTTGTAGTTGCGGATGCTTGCAATAGGGGTTAATCATAAGTTGGATGCTTGTCCAAGAAAGGGCAGTACCCAAGCACCTGTCCACCCACATATCAAATTATCAAAGTAACGAACGCGAATCATATGAGCGTGATGAAAATTAGCTTGACGATAATTCCCATGCGTCCTCGGGAGTGCTTTTCTCATTATAAGAACTTGTCCAAGCTTGTCCTTTGCTACAAAAAGGATTGGGCCACCTTGCTGCACCTTATTTACTTTCATTGCTTGTTACCCGTTACCAATTATCTTATCACAAAACTATCTGTTACCTACAATTTTAGTGCTTGCAGAGAATACCTTATTGAAAACCGCTTGTCATTTCCTTCTGCTCCTCATTGGGTTCGACACTCTTACTTATCGAAGGACTACGATAGATCCCCTATACTTGTGGGTCATCAAGACTCTTTTCTCAAGGCCGCTATGTAGGGAGTGAAGCGCCTTTGGTAAGTGGAACTTGGTAAGGAAACATTTATATAGTGTGCTGAAATTTACTGTCAATTGTTATTATGGACCATAATCCTTTGAGGGGCTTGTTCGGGGTATCTTCACCCCGACCAGTAGAGCAAAGAGTTGCTCCTCAACCTACTGAACCTACTGAAAATTTTTACTTTGAAATTCCTTCGGGTATGGTAGAGAAACTGCTAGCTAATCCCTTTGCAGGAGATGGAACATTGCATCTCCATTTACACCTAATCTATGTGGATGAAGTTTGTGGATTATTTAAGCTTGCAGGTATGCCCGATGATGTTATCAAGAGGAAGGTCTTCTTTATCTTTGAAGGGAGACACATTGACATGGTATAGGCTATGTGATGATATGGGATCATGGGACTACAAACGATTGAAATTGGAATTTCACCAGAAGTTTTATCCTATGCATCTTGTTCATCGTGATCGTAATTATATATATAATTTTTGGCCTCGCGAAGGAGAAAGCATCGCTGAAGCTTGGAGGAGGCTTAAGTCAATGTTATATTCATGCCCCAATCATGAGCTCTCAAGAGAAATGATTATTCAAAAATTTTATGCTTGGCTTTCTCTCAACAATCGCTCCATGCTCGATACTTCTTGTGCTGGGTCATTTATGATGAATACTATTGAATTCAATGGGATTTATTTGAAAGAATTAAACGCAACTCTGAAGATTGGGATTCCGACGAAGGTAAGGAGTCAGGTATAACACCTATGTTTTATTGTGTTAAATCTTTTATGGATACCGATGCCTTTCATGGATTTAGCACTAAATACGGACTTGACTCGAGATAGTAGTTTCTTTCTATGAATCATTTGCTACTCATGTGCACCTCCCTAAGGAGAAGTGGTTTAAATATAATCCTCCCACTAAATTAAAAGTAGTTGCACCAATTACAGTTGAAGAAAAGACTATTACTTATAATGATCCTATTGTTCCTACTACTTATGTCGAGAAACCACCTTTCCCTGTTAGAATAAAGGATCATGCTAAAACTTCAACTGTGGTTTGTAAGAGTAATACTAGAACATATACACCTCCTGAGCAATTAAAGTTGAACCTAGTATTGCTATGGTTAAAGATCTCTTGGCTGATAATATTGACGGGCATGTTATTTATTTCTGTGATGCAGCTGCTAGAATTGCTAGAATCAATGCTAAGAAACATAGACCTGCTGAGATAGAAGATATTGATGTTACAATTAAGCTTTCCAATAGAGATACTATTTCACCAATTGGGATTGTTAGAGATGTTGAAGTCTTGTGTGGGAAAGTTAAATATCCTGCTGATTTTCTTGTTATTGGTTCCCCAAAAGATGACTTTTGTCCCATTATATTTGGTAGACCCTTCTTGAATACTGTTAATGCTAGGATAGATTAAGTAAAAGGATGTTGTTACGATTGGCTTAGGAGATATGTCTCATGAGTTTATATTTGCTAAATTTCGTAGACAACCCCATGATAAAGAATTGTCGAGTAAGGATGAAATTATTGGTCTTGCTTCTATTGCCGTACCTCCTAATGATCCTTTAGAGAAGACCATGAAAATGATATGTTTATGATTGAAAGAAGGGAGATAGATGAAGTATTCTTTAAACAGGGACCTATTTTGAAACACAACTTTCCTGTTGAAATCTTAGGGGATCCTCCTCCACCCAAGGGCGATCCCGTGTTTGAGCTTAAACCATTACCTGATACTCTTAAATATGCTTATCTTGATGAAAAGAAGATTTATCCTGTTATTATTAGTGCTAACCTTTCAAAGCAGGAAGAGGAAAAATTATTGAAAACTCTGAAGAAGCACTGTGCTGCTATTGGATATACTCTTGATGATCTTAACGGCATTAGTCCCACTCTATGCCAACACAAAATAAAATTGGAAGAAGACGCCAAACCAGTTATTGATCACAAACGGCGATTAAATCCTCAGATGAAAGAAGTGGTAAGAAAGGAAATACTAAAGCTCCTTGAGGCAGGTATAATTTATCCCGCTGTCGATAGTCAAGGGTAAGTCTTGTCCATTGTGTCCCTAAGAAGGGAGGTATTACTGTCGTTCCTAATGATAAAGATGAATTGACCCTGCAACGAATTATTACAGGTTATAGCATGGTAATTGATTTCTGCAAATTAAATAAAGCTACTAAAAAAGATCATTACTCTTTACCTTTTATTGATCAATGCTAGAAAGACTATCCAAACATACACATTTTTGCTTTCTTGATGGTTACTCCGGTTTCTCTCAAATACTGTGGTTAGCATAGGATCAAGAAAAGACCACTTTTACTTGCCCTCTCGGAACTTTTTCTTATTGAAGTATGCCTTTTGGTTTATGTAAGGCACCTGCTACCTTTCAAAGATGCATGATGGCTATATTCTCTGACTTTTGGGAATAGATTTGTGAGGTATTCATGGATGATTTCTCTGTTTATGGATCCTCTTTTGATGATTGTTTGAGCAACCTTGAATGAGTTTTGCAGAGATGCAAAGACACTAGTCTTGTTTTGAATTGGGAGAAGTGCCACTTTATGGTTAATGAAGGCATTGTCTTATGCATAAAATTTCTGAACGACGTATTGAAGTTGATAAAGCTAAGGTTGATGCTATTGAAAAGATGCCGTGTCCCAAGGACATTAAAGGTATAAGAAGTTTCCTTGGTCATGCCGGTTTTTATAGGAGGTTCATTAAGGATTTTTCTAAAATTTCTAGGCCTCTGACTAATTTACTGAAAAAAGATATTCCTTTTGTCTTTGATGATGATTATGTAGAAGCATTTGAAATACTTAAGAAAGTTTTGATTTCTGCACCTATTGTTCAGCCAATTGATTGAATTTACCCTTTGAAATTATGTCTGATTCTAGTGATTATGTTGTAGGTGTTGTTCTAGGACAAAGAGTTGATAATAAACTAAATGTTATTCAATATGCTAGTAAGACTCTAGACAATGCCCAGAGAAATTACGCTACTACTGAAAAAGAATTCTTAGCATTTGTTTTTGCTTGTGATAAGTCCGCACCTTATATTGTTGATTCTAAAGTAACTGTTCAAACCGACCATGCTGCTATTAAATATCTTATGGAAAAGAAAGATGCTAAACCTAGACTTATTAGATGGGTTCTCCTACTACAAGAATTTGATTTGCATATTATTGATAGAAAGGGAGCTGAAAACCCCGTTGCAGAAAACCTGTCTAGGTTAGAGAATGTTCTTGATGACCCACTACCTATTAATGATAGCTTTCCTAATGAACAATTAGCTATCATAAATGCTTCTCGTTCTGCTCCATGGTATGCTGATTATGGTAATTACATCGCTATAAATTCATACCACCTAGTTTCACGCATCAACAAAAGAAAAGGTTCTTCTATAATTTAAGACATTACTTCGGGATGACCCACACCTTTATAAATAAGGAGTAGATGGTGTCATTAGATGTTGTGTACCCGAGCATGAACAGGACCAGATTCTATGCAAGTGTCACTCCGAAGCATATGAAGGACACCACGCTGGAGATAGAACTGCACATAAGGTATTGCAATCCAGTTTTTATAGGCCTACTCTCTTCAAAGATGCCCGTAAGTTTGTCTTGTCTTGTGATGAATGTCAAAGAATTCGTAATATTAGTAAACGTCAAGAAATGCCTATGAATTATTCTCTTGTTATTGAACCATTTGATGTTTGGGGCTTTGATTATATGGGACTGCTTCCTGCCTCTAATGGGTATACACATATTTTAGTTGTTGTTGATTACATTACTAAGTGGGTAGGAGCTATTCCAACTAGTAGTGCTTATCATGACACCTCTATTAAGATGCTTAAAGAAGTTATTTTTCTGAGGTTTGGAATCCCTAGATACTTAATGACTGATGGTGGTTCACATTTTATTCATGGTTCTTTTCGTAAAATGCTTGCTAAGTATGATGTTAATCATAGAATTGCATCTCCATATCACTCGCAGTCTAGTGGTCAAGTAGAATTGAGTAATAGAGAGCTCAAGTTAATTTTGCAAAAGACTGTTAATAGATCGAGGAAGAATTGGTCCAAGAAACTTGATGATGCATTATGGGCTTATAGAACTGCATATAAGAATCCTATGGGTATGTCTCCATATAAAATGGTTTATGGAAAAGATTGCCACTTACCTCTCGAACTAGAACATAAGGCATATTGGGCCATTAAAGAGCTCAACTATGATTTCAAACTTGCCGTGAGAAGAGGTTATTTGACATTAGCTCACTTGATGAATGGAGAACACAAGCTCATTTAGAATGCCAAACTGTTTAAAGAAAAGTTAAAAGATGGCATGATAAAAGGATACAAAAGTGTGAGTTTAATGTAGGTGATTATGTTTTGCTATAAAACTCTCGCTTAAGATTTTTGCAGGAAAACTTCTCTCTAATGGGAAGGCCCTTACGCTATTGAGGAGGTCTATCATTCCGGTGCCATAAAATCAACAACTTCAAGGCACAACCAAGGTGGTGAACGGTGAAAGAATCAAAAATTATATCTCAGGTGACCCAATAAATGTTGAAACTAATTTTATTGAAACCGTAACCCCGGAGGAATACATAAGGGACACTTTCCAGAACGTTTCAAACTCCGAAAAGAAATAGGTATGTGGTACGGTAAGTAAACCGACTCCAAAACAGTTCTGATAGCAATTTTTTCTCCGTTTTGGAATATTTAAGAAAATAGGAAATAAGAAGTAGTCCGAAGGACACGAGGCACCCACGAGGATGGAGGGCGCGCCTCACCCCCGGGCACGCCTGCCTCGTGGGCACCTCGTGTGCCTCCTGACTCCTTTTCTTGCATGATACTTCTTTTAGTCGTTAAAAATTCTTTATATAATCTCCAAGGTTTTGACCACCGATCACGCAAAAAATCTTTTGTCTTTGTTTCGAGCTGTTTTCTGTCATATTTGTCAAGGTCAGGTATCATGACATCACCCTCCTCCAACAATAAAGACAAGGATGCTTGGCTATTGAAGATAGAGCTGAAGAGAGAAGAACCCGGGGAGATCAACAAGGATGATGGGATCAATAAGATTGTGGAGTAACAAGCTCCGGCGGCAGAAGAAGAAGACATCCTTCAACCTCTTCCCAACCTCTTTACCCCAACTAAAATTGAAACTTTCAAGATGATTGGGTTAGCTCGCATACAAAACAAGTATCTCACAAAGGAAAATATTTTGTTGAAGGATCATATGGTCGCACACAAGGGCATTATCCGCAAATTGGAAGACCTCCTATGCTCGATGTGCGACTATCCACCATCATCACCACCTTCTTCACCAGCAAAGGAGACATAATCACATGGGTATGGGAACTCCCTGTTGGGGAACGTTGCATAAAATAAAAAAAATTTCCTACGTTCACCAAGATCCATCTATGAGTTCATCTAGCAACGAGTGATAGGAGTGCATCTACATACCTTTGTAGATCGCGAGCGGAAGCATTCAAGAGAACGGGGTTGAAGGAGTCGTACTCGTCGTGATCCAAATCACCGATGACCAAGTGTCGAACGGACAGCACCTCCGCTGCTCAACACACGTGACGGAAAGCGGATGACGCCTCCCGCACTGGATCCAAAGCAAGGAGGAGGGAGAGGTTGATGAAGATTCAAGCAAAGACGACGGCGTGGTGGTGGATGCAGCAGGATTCCGGCAGAAGTTTCGCCGAGCTCATGAGAGGGAGAGGTGTAGCAGGGAGAGGGAGGCGCCAAGACTTCAGTGGTGCGGCTGCCCTCCTCGCCCCTTTATATAGGCTCCTGGGGCGCCGGCCCTGGAGATTAGATCTCCCAAGGGGGGTGGCGGCCAAGGGGGTGGCTTGCCCCCCAAGGCAAGTGGGGCGCCCCCTCCCCTAGGGTTCCCAACCCTAGGCGCATGAGGGGGGCCCAGGGGGGCGCACCAGCCCACCAGGGGCTGGTTCCCTCCCCACTTCAGCCCACGGGGCCCTCCGCGATATGTGGCCCCACCCGGTGGTCCCAGACAATACCGTGACCCCAAACTCTCCTGCTGGGTCAAACATCACTTCCTATATATAATTCTATACCTCCGACCATTCCTAACTCCTCGTGACGTCCGGGATCTCATCCGGACTCAACAACTTTCGGTTTGCTGCATACTCATATTCATACAACCCTAGCGCCACCGAACCTTATGTGTAGACCCTACGGGTTCGGGAGACATGCGTATATGACCAAGATGGTTTCTCCCATTAATAACCAACAACGGGATCTCGATACCCATGTTGGCTCCTACATGCTCCTCGATGATCTCATCGATGAACCACGATGTCGAGGATTTAAGCAACCCCCATACAATTCCCTTTGTCAATCGGTATCGTTATTTGCCCGAGATTCGATCGCCGGTATCCCAATACCTTGTTCAATCTCGCTATCGCAAGTCACTTTACTCGCATCAGAATGTATGATCCCGTGACCGCACACTTGGTCACTTTGAGCTGATTATGATGATGCATTACCGAGTGGGCCCAGAGATACCTCTCCGCCATACGGAGTGACAAATCCCAGCCTCGATCCGTGTCAACCAATGTACACTTTCGGAGATACCTGTAGTGCACCTTTATAGTCACCCAGCCACGCTATGATCGCTTGGTACACCCAAAGCACTCCTACAAGATCCGGAGTTACACGATCTCATGGTCAAAGGAAAAGATACTTGACATTGGAAAAAGCTCTAGCAAACGAACTACACGATCTTGTGCTATGCTTAGGATAGGGTCTTGTCCATCACATCATTCTCCTAATGATGTGCTCCCGTTATCAATGACATCCAATGTGCATAGTTAGGAATCCATGACTATCTATTGATCAACAAGCTAGTCAACTAGAGGCTCACTAGGGACATGTTGTAGTCTATGTATTCACACGTGTATTACGATTTCCAGATAATACAATTATAGCATGAATAAAAGACAATTATCATGAACAAGGAAATATAATAATAATCCTTTTATTATTGCCTCTAGGGCATATTTCCAACAGTCTCCCACTTGCACTAGAGTCAAGAATCTAGTTACATTGTGATGAATCGAACACCCATAGAGTTCTGGTGTTGATCATGTTTAGCTCATGGAAGAGGTTTAGTCAACGGATCTGCGACATTCAGATCCGTATGCACTTTGCAAATTTCTATGTCTCCATCTTGAACATTTTCACGAATGGAGTTGAAGCGACGCTTGATGTGCTCGGTCTTCTTGTGAAACCTGGGCTCCTTGGCAAGTGCCATAGCTCCAAAGTGTTGTCACAGAAGAGTTTGATCGGCCCCACACATTGGGTATGACTCCTAGGTCGGTGATGAACTCCTTCACCCAAATTGCTTCATGCGCTGCCTCCGAGGCTGCCATGTACTCCGCTTCACATGTAGATCCCGCCACGACGCTCGCTTGCAGCTGCACCAGCCATCGCTTCCACCATTCAAAATATACACGATCCGTTTGTGACTTAGAGTCATCCAGATCTATGTCGGGCTAAGCGCCGACGTAACCCTTTACGCATTTAGCTCTTCGTCACCTCCATAAATGAGAAACATGTCCTTAGTCCTTTTCGTGTACTTCAGGATATTCTTGACCATCGTCCCAAAGTTGTTCCTTGCCGGGATTACTTTGGTACCTTCCTACCAAACTTACGGCAAGGTTTACATCAGGTCCGTACACAACATGGCATACATAATAGAGCCTATGGCTGATGCATAGGGATGACACTCATCTCTTCTATATCTTCTACCGTGGTTGGACATTGAGCCGAGTTCAATTTCACACCTTGTAACACAGGCAAGAACCCTTTCTTGGACTGATCCATTTTGAACTTCTTCAATATCTTATCAAGGTATGTGCTTTGTGAAAGACCCATGAGGCGCCTCGATTTATCCCTATAGATCTTGATGCCTAATATGTAAGCAGCTTCTCCAAGGTCCTTCATTGAAAAACTCTTATTCAAGTAGGCCTTAATGTTGTCCAAAAGTTCTATATCATTTCCCATCAAAAGTATGTCATCTACATATAATATGAGAAATGCTACAGAGCTCCCACTCACTTTCTTGTAAACGCAGGCTTCTCCATAAGTCTGCATAAACCCAAATGCTTTGATCATCTCATCAAAGAGAATGTTCCAACTCCGATTTGCTTGCACCAGCCCATAAATGGATCGCCGAGCTTGCATACCTTGTTAGCATTCTTAGGTCGACAAAACCTTCCGGCTGCATCATATACAGTTCTTCCTTAAGATAGCCGTTAAGGAATGCCTTTTGACGTCCATTTGCCATATCTCATAATCATAGTATGTGGCAATTGCTAACTTGATTCGGACGGACTTCAGCTTCGCTACGGGAGAAAAAGTCTCATCGTAGTCAACCCTTTGAACTTGCCTATAACCCTTAGCGACAAGTCGAGCTTTATAGATGGTAACATTACCATCCGCTATTCTGGCCTTCTTCTTAAAGATCCATTTGTTTTCTATCGTCACGATCATTGGGCAAGTCTCACAAAGTCCATACTTTGTTTTCATACATGGATCCTATCTCGGATTGCATGGCATCAAGCCATTTGTTGGAATCTGGGCCCGCCATCGCTTCTTCATAGTTCAAGGTTCACCGTTGTCCAACAACATGATTTCCGGTGACAGGGTTGCCATACCACTGGTGTGGAACGTGTCCTTGTGGACCCACGGTTCAAGAGCAATTTGATCCAAGTACCTTGATCATCATCATTAATTTCCTCTCCGCCGGTGTAGGCACCACAGAACATTTTCCTGAGCTGCACTACTTTCCTGTTCAAGAGGTAGTACTTCATCGAAGTTCTACTTTCCTCCCACTTACTCCTTTCGAGAGAAACTTTTTCCGTAAAGGATCCGCTCTTGGCAACAAAGATCTTGCCTTCGGATCTAAGGTAGAAGGTATACCCAATGGTTTCCTTAGGGTATCCTATGAAGACGATTTTTCCGACTTGGGTTCGAGCTTTTCAAAGTTGAAGTTTCTTGACATAAGCATCGTGATCCCCAAACTTTTAGAAACGATAGCTTAGGTTTCTTCCCAAACCATAATTCATACGGTGTCGCCTCAACGGATTTAGACGGTGCCCTATTTAAAGTGAATGTAGCTGTCTCTAGAGCGATCCCCAAAATGATAGCGTAAATCAAGAAGAGACATCATAGATCGCACCATATCCAATAGAGTGTGATTATGACGCTCGGACACACCATTACGCGAGGTGTTCCAGCGGCGTGAGTTGTGAAACGATTCCACATTTCCTTAAGTGTGTACCAAATTCGTGACTTAAATATTCTCCCCCACGATCTGATAGTAAGAAGTTTATTTATTTGTCACGCTGATTCTCTACCTCATTATTAAATTCCTTGAACTTTTCAAAGGTCTCAGACTAGTGTTTCATCAAGTAGACATACCCATATCTACTTAAGTCGCCCGTGAGAGTGAGAACATAACGATATCCTCCGCGAGCCTCAACGCCATTGGACCGCATACATCGGTATGTATGATTTCCAATAAGTTGGTTGCTCGCCCATTGTTCCGGAGAACGAAGTCTTGGTTATTTTGCCCATGAGGCATGGTTCGCATGTGTCAAATGATTCATAATCGAGAGACTCTAAAAGTCCATCAAGATGGAGCTTCTTCATGCGCTTGACACCAATGTGACCATATGGCAAGTGCCACAAGTATGTGGGACTATCTTTATCAACTTTACATCTTTTGGTATTCACACTATGAATATGTGTAACATCACGCTCGAGATTCATTAAGAATAAACAATTGACCATCGTGAGGATGACCATAAAACATATCTCTCATATAAATAGAACAACCATTATTCTCGGATTTAAATGAGTAGCCATCTCAGATTAAACGAGGTCCCGATACAATGTTCATGCTCAAACTTGGCACTAAATAACAATTATTGATGTTTAAAACTAATCCCGTAGGTAAATGTAGAGGTAGCGTGTCGACGGCGATCACATCGACCTTGGAACCGCTCCCGACGCCGCATCGTCACCTCGCCCTTCGCCGCCTCCGCTTATTCCGCAGCTCCCTGCCGTGAGTTACAAATATGAGCAACGGCGCCGTATCAAATACCTGTGAGTTACTACGAGTACCGGTAAGGTACACATCAATTACATGTATATCAAATATACCTTTAGTGTTGCCGGCCTTCTTGTCTGCTAAGTATTTGGGGCAGTTCCGCTCAAAGGACTCCTTCCTTTGCAATAAAAACACTCAGCCTCGTGCTTGGGTCCATTGTTCGACTTCTTCCTCGGTAATCGGCTTACTGTGCGCCGCAACATCCTTGCCGCCCTTCTTGAAGTTCTTCTTACCCTTGCCCTTCTTGAACTTAGTGGTTTTATTGACCATCAACACTTGATGCTCCTTCTTGATTTCTACCTCGCCGACTTCAGCGTTGAAAATACTTCAGGAATAGTTTTCACCATCCCCTCGCATATTGTAGTTCATCACAAAGCTCTTGTAGCTCGTGGGAGCGATCAAGGATTCTGTCAATGACCGCCTCGTCCGGGAGGTTAATGTCCACCGGGACAAAGCGGTTGTGCAACCTGCATATTTTGAGTATGTGCTCACCGATGTAACTATTTTCCTCCATCTTACAACTATAGAACTTGTCGGAGACTTCATATCTCTCGACCGGCATGAGCTTGGAAAACTAGTTTCAGCTCCTCGAACATCTCATATGCTCCGTGTTGCTCAAAACGCTTTTGGAGCCCCGGTTCTAAGCTGTAAAGCATGCCGCATCGAACAAGGGAGTAATCATCAAGACGTAGACCGCCAAGCCGCTCATAACGCCTTGGTTCTCTCGATGGGTGCTTCACCTAGCGGTGCTTCTAGGACATATTGTTTCTTGGCAGCTATGAGGATGATCTCGTGTTCCGGACCCAGTCCGAATAGTTGCCGCCATCATCTTTCAGCTTGGTTTTCTAGGAACGCTGAAGTTCATGGTGACATGAGCGCTGGGCCATTTAATCTACAAGACATTTTGCAAAAGATTTTAGACTAATGTTCATGATAATAAAGTTCATCTAATCAAATTATTTAATGAACTCCCACTCAGATTTGACATCCCTCTAGTCATCTAAGTGTTACATGATCCGAGTCGACTAGGCCGTGGTCCGATCATCACGTGAGACTGACTAGTCATCATCGGTGAACATCTCCATGTTGATCATATCTTCCATACGATTCATGTTCGACCTTTCGGTCTCTTGTGTTCCGAGGCCATGTCTGCATATGCTAGGCTCGCAAGTTAACCTAAGTGTTTTGCATGTGTAAAACTGTCTTACACCCGCTGTATGTGAATGTAAGAATCTATCACACCCGATCATCACGTGGTGCTTCAAACGACTAACTTTAGCAACAAAGGCACAGCTTAGGGAGAACACTTTATTGAAATTATTATAAGGATCATCTTATTTACTACCATCGCTCTAAGTAAACAAGATGCATAAACATAATGAACATCACATGCAATTATATAGTAGTGACATGATATGGCCAATATCATATAGCTCCTTTGATCTCCATCTTCGGGCTCCATGATCATCTTGTCACCAAAGATGACACCATGATCTCCATCATCATGATCTCCATCACCATGTCTCCATGAAGTTGTTTCGCCAACTATTACTTCTACTACTATGGCTAACACGCTTAGCAATAAAGTAAAGTAATTTACATGGCGCTTCTCAATGACACACAGGTCATACAAAAAATAAAGACAACTCCTATGGTTCTCGCCGTTGTCATACTCATCGACATGCAAGTCGTGATTCCTATTACAAGAACATGATCTCATACATCACATATATATCATTCATCATTCATCACAACTTTGGCCATATCACATCACAAAACACTTGCTGCAAAAACAAGTTAGACGTCCTCTAATTGTTGTTGCAAGTTTTACGTGGTTGCAATAGGGTTCTAGCAAGAACGTTTTCTTACCTACGTGAAAGCCACAACGTGATTTGTCAACTTCTATGTACCCTTCATAAGGGCCCTTTTCGTTAATCCGCCTCCAACTAAAGTGGGAGAGACAGACACCCGCTAGCCACCTTATGCAACTAGTGCATGTCACCGGTGGAACCTGTCTCACGTAAGCGCACGTAAGGTCGGTCCGGCCGCTTCATCCCACAATACCGCTGAAGCAAGATAAGACTAGTAGCGGCAAGAAAGTTGACAACATCTACGCCCACAACAAATTGTGTTCTACTCGTGCAATAGAGAACTACGCATAGACCTAGCTCATGATGCCACTGTTGGGGAACGTTGCATAAAATAAAAAAAATTCCTACGTTCACCAAGATCCATCTATGAGTTCATCTAGCAACGAGTGATAGGAGTGCATCTACATACCTTTCTAGATCGCGATCGGAAGCGTTCAAGAGAACGGGGTTGAAGGAGTCGTGACTGCCGTGATCCAAATCACCGATGACTAAGTGCCGAACGGACAGCACCTCCGCTGCTCAACACACATACGAAGCGGATGACGCCTCCCACACCTTGATCCAGCAAGGAGGAGGGAGAGGTTGATGAAGATCCAGCAGCACGACGGCGTGGTGGTGGATGCAAGAGATTCCCAGAGCCACTGAGCTTCGCGAGAGGGAGAGGTGTAGCAGGGGAGAGGGAGGCGCCAAGACTTCACGGTGCGGCTGCCCTCCCTCCCCTCCTTTATATAGGCCCCCTGGGGGGGCGCCGGCCCTGGAGATGAGATCTCCCAAGGGGGGGCGGCGGCCAAGGGGTGAGGCTTGCCCCCCAAGGCAAGTGGGGCGCCCCCTCCCCTAGGGTTCCCAACCCTAGGCGCATGAGGGGCCCCTAGGGGGGGCGCACCAGCCCACTAGGGGCTGGTTCCCTCCCCACTTCAGCCCATGGGGCCCTCCGGGATAGGTGGCCCCACCCGGTGGACTCGGGACCCTTCGGTGGTGCCAGACAATACCGGTGACCTCAAACTCACCCGCTGGGTCAAACATCACTTCCTATATATAATTATTTACCTCCTAACATTCCTAACTCCTCGTGAGGTCCGAGATCTCATCCGGACTTCAACAACTTTCGGTTTCTGCATACTCTTATTCATACAACCCTAGCGCCACCGAACCTTATGTGTAGACCCTACGGGTTCGGAGGCATGCGCATATGACCGAGATGGTTTCTTCGTCAATAACCAACAAGGATCTGGATACCCATGTTGGTTTCTACATGCTCCTCGATGATCTCATCGGATGAACCACGATATCGAGGATTTAAGCAACCCCGTGATAAAATTCCCTTTGTCAATCGGTACGCTATTTGCCCGAGATTCGATCGTCGGTATCGCAATACCATGTTCAATCTCACATCGGCAAGTCACTTTACTCGCATCAGAATGCATGATCCCTCGACCAGACACTTGGTCACTTTGAGCTCATTATGATGATGCATTACCGAATGGGCCAGAGATACCTCTCCGCCATACGGAGTGACAAATCCCAGCCTCGATCCGTGTCAACCAATGTACACTTTCAGAGATACCGTAGTGCACCTTTATAGTCACCCAAATACGCTATGACGCTTGGTACACCCAAAGTACTCCTACGGTATCCGGGAGTTACACGATCTCATGGTCAAAGGAAAAGATACTTGACATTGGAAAAAGCTCTAGCAAACGAATCTACACGATCTTGTGCTATGCTTAGGATTGTCTTGTCCATCACATCATTCTCCTAATGATGTGATCCCGTTATCAATGACATCCAATGTCCATAGTTAGGAAACCATGACTATCTATTGATCAACGAGCTAGTCAACTAGAGGCTCACTAGGGACATGTTGTAGTCTATGTATTCACACGCGTATTACGATTTCCTGATAATACAATTATAGCATGAATAAATGACAATTATCATGAACAAGGAAATATAATAATAATCCTTTTATTATTGCCTCTAGGGCATATTTCCAACACTCCCCTTGGCAACTGCCAAGCTTGGGGGAGGTGCCCCGGTATCGTATCACCATCACACTCCTATCTTACCCGCTTTACTTAGTTCGATCCTTTTAGTAATATCTTGATCTAGTAGAATAAATTTTTTGGTACGATTTAGTTTTGAGTTTTGCCTTATGATCCCTCCATGTAATCGAGTCCGTGAGCTATATATAATAAAGATTAGTGTTGAGTCAAGGGCTTTGCTATTTTGCTATGATCTTGAGGGAATAAAAGAATAAAAGAAATAGAAGAGATCATATTGATCTTATGGAGAGTAATGACTTCACATATAAAGAGTATGATGATTAAAAGTTGTTGAGTGTTGGCAAACATAGTTTTGGTCATCGCTGCAATTAATAGGATGTAATAAAGAAAGAGAGGTTCTCACATATAAATATACTATCTTGGACATCTTTTATGATTGTGAGAACTCATTAAAGTATGACATGCTAAAGAGTTGATGTTAGACAAGGAAGACAACATAATGGGTTATGTTTTCTCACATATTAGTTAAAGTATATTGTCATGGATTGTCCAACATGTTGAGCTTGCCTTTCCCCCTCATGCTAGCCAAATTCCTTGAACCAAGTAGAGATAGTACTTGTGCTTCTAAATATCCTTAAAGCCAGTTTTGCCATGAGACTCCACCATACCTACCCATGGATTGAGTAAGATCCTTCAAGTAAGTTGTCATGTTGCATGCAATAAAAATTGCTCTCTAAATATGTATGACTTACTAGTGTGGAGAAAATAAGCTTTATAATGATCTTGTGATATGGAAGAAATAAAAGTGACAAACTGCATAATAAAGGTTCATATCACAAGTGGCAATATAAAGTGACGTTTTTTGCATTAAGATTTCGTGCATCCAGCCATAAAAGCACATGACAACCTCTCGCTTCCCTCTGAAGGGCTTATCTTTTACATTATGCAAGAATCGTGGTGATCTTCACCTTTCCTTTTATATTTGATTCTTTGGCAAGCACCTCATGTTGAAAGATCCTGATATATATATATATATATATATATATATATATATATATATATATATATATATATATATATATATATATATATATATATATATCCAATTGGAAGTAAGTTAGCATGAACTATTATTGTTGACATTACCATTGAGGTAAACGGTTCGGAGGCAACACTATAAGCCCCTATCTTTCTCTGTGTCCGATTAAAACTCCATAACCATAAGTATTGTGTGAGTGTTCGATTTGTGAAAGATTAAATGATAGTTGAGTATGTGGAGTTGCTGAAAAGCTCTTATATTGACTCTTTACGATGTTATGATAAATTGCAATTGCTTCAATGACTAAGATTATAGTTTGTCAGCTTTTCAATGAAGTTTCAATCATACTTAACATTGTGAATAGATTGTTACTTAAGCGTAAGGAATCATATGACTATATATATATATATATATATGACTATATATATATATATATATATATATATAGATTGTTGTTATAAGAATGATCATGATGCCATCATGTCCAGATTTTATTTTTATCGACACCTCTATCTCTAAACACGTGGACATATTTTTCGATATCGCCTTCCGCATGAGGACAAGCGAGGTCTAAGCTTGGGGAGTTGATACGTCCATTTTTCATCATGCTTTTATATCGATATTTATTGCATTATGGGCTGTTATTACGTGTTATGTCACAATACTTATGGCTATTCTCTCTTATTTTACAAGGTTTACATGAAGAGGGAGAATGCCGGCAGCTGGGATTCTAGGCTGGAAAGGAGCAAATATTAGATATTATGGACAGCTTCAATAGTCCTGAAACTCCACGAAAGTCATTTTCGGAATTAATAAAAAATATTGAGCGGAAGAAGTACCAGAGGGGGCCCACACCCGGGCCACGAGGGTGGGGGCGCGCTTCGCCTCGTGGCCACCCGCAGCCCTCCGTGCCCATCTTCTCGTTATATGAAGTCTTTACCCTCGAAAAATCATAAGCAAGCATTCAGGATTTAAACTCCGCCGCCACGAGGTGGAACCTTGGCGAACCAATCTAGGGCTCCCACAGAGCTGCTTTGTCGGGAAACTTCTCCCGGAGGGGGAAATCATCACCATCGCTATCACCAACGATCCTCTCATCGGGAGGTGGTCAATCTCCATCAACATCTTCACCAGCACCATCTCCTCTCAAACCCTAGTGCTTCTCTTGTATCCAATCTTTGTACCAAAACCTCAGATTGGTACCTGTGGGTTGCTAGTAGTGTTGATTTAATCCTTGTAGTTGATGCTAGTTGGTTTATTCGGTGGAAGATCATTTGTTAAGATCCTTAATGCGTATTCATACCCCTCTGATTATGAACATGAATATGCTTTATGAGTAGTTACATTTGTTCCTGAGGACATGGGTGAAGTCTTGCAATTAGTAGTCATGTTAATTTGGTATTCGTTCGATATTTTGATGAGATGTATGTTGTCTCTCCTCTAGTGGTGTTATGTGAACGTCGACTACATGACACTTCACCATTAATTGGGCCTAGAGGAAGGCATTGGGAAGTAATAAGTAGATGATGGGTTGCTAGAGTGACAGAAGATTAAACCCTAGTTTATGCGTTGCTTCGTAAGAGGCTGATTTGGATCCATGTGTTTCATGCTATGGTTAAGTTTACCTTAATACTTCTTTTGTAGTTGCGGATGCTTGCAATAGGGGTTAATCATAAGTGGGATGCTTGTCCAAGAAAGGGCAGTGCCCAAGCACCGGTCCACCCACATATCAAATTATCAAAGTAACAAATGCGAATCATATGAGCATGATGAAAACTAGCTTGACGATAATTCCCATGTGTCCTCGGGAGCGCTTTTCTCATTATAAGAACTTGTCCAGGCTTGTCCTTTTCGAAAAAAAGGATTGGGCCACCTTGCTGCACCTTATTTACTTTCATTGCTTGTTACCTGTTACCAATTATCTTATCACAAAACTATCTGTTACCTACAATTTCAAAGGCTTGCAGAGAATACCTTACTGAAAACCGCTTGTCATTTCCTTCTCCTCCTCATTGGGTTCGACACTCTTACTTATCGAAAGGACTACGATAGATCCCCTATACTTGTGGGTCATCACCCAGCAGGTCGCGCAGTTGTTTTTGAGGAACACGCAGTTGTTATTTATACTAGTTTTAGCGACGGATCGTGGTAACAACGGGTCAGTATGGGGTCAGGCCTCGTAGCTGTGGTTTTATTTATGTTTACCACATCATGAGCCCAGTTGTGTTTTTTTTCTTGTTGAAAATGGCTAGCCCAGTTCTATTTTTATAAAGAAATACGCAAACGAGGCCTACTTGCTTTATCAGCCCTGCTGGGCTGCAAATCTTTCAAGACGAGGAGAGTTTCATTTGGTTTGCTCAGAAATGGTCTGTACAATTTTAAAACTCATCAAACCAGGAATTAGTTTTAATTTTTTTCATTACAAGATTTTAAATTCCATTGATTTTTATGTGTGGACAATTATTTGGATTTTATATTTATATAAATTATTTTCAAAATAGTTTGAATGTGAATCGATATTTCGGGATTAAAAACAGTTGACCGCATCAAATATGCAAAATTTCATATACTTTTTAACCGTAAGCACAATACACTATCGAATCAGCTTCTTTTGCCGTCCGCCATGGCGGATGGCAAAGGCATGTATCCCGGACGATTAAAGGCTCTTTCCGTCAGCCAAATAAAACGCATAAAATGTCCTACCGAGCGAAGCGACAACAAAGGGCACTTTTGCCGTCACGGGCGAATGGCAAGGTCATATTTTGCCGCCACCGGCAGACGGCAAAGACTTTCTTGTCGCTCTGGCCGCAGACGGCAAAGATCGTAGTCTCTTTGCCATCTACCGCGCATGCTGAAGATTACAGTTTTTGCGATCTGCTAGCAGATGGCAAAGAGACAGAATAGACATTAATTTTGTTTCTTCTTATATCCATTCATTTTCACGGAAAATCAAACACACACACACACACACACACACACACACACACAAACACACACACACACACACACACACACACACACATATATATATATATATATATGACAAATATAGGATATCCAACACATGTTACCAAGAGTAGCAAGTTTCATCCATACATATACATAGTTTCATCAATATTAAACAGTTTCATCGATAGGTAGCAAGTTTCACAAAGTCAAAACTATCTTATTACTAAGATCTTCTCTGGATCTTCTTCTTTTCTTCCAACCTGCATAACAAAAACACCAAGAAAGAGAGAATGGGTTAGGAGTAGAAATGTAGCATCTACGACACAACTGCATGTAAGTGCCATTACCCTACACCCTCAATGTTGCATTGTATTGCATTGTATTCTGCATAAAAAGCAACTAGTTCTAGTATGATAACTACCTTAAGAACTTCAAGCTGGCAATCCGAACTCTCCTCGATCTCTTTGGTCCCGCTTTAGTGCGTA
>CM038673.1:802864138-802949138 GCA_021605145.1 Aegilops bicornis
GGCGATGCCTATCCCGCATCCTCGCCGCCGCCGACTCGGCGGTGGAGGCCTGCTTGATCGTGGCCATGTTGGGGACCAGGCTCCGCCGGCTGGTATTGGGAGGTACTACCTTCGGGAGACGTGGAGGTTGGTGAGGAGGCAGCCAGTTGTCGACCCGATCCTTGTTTGGTGGCGGTCGCGTGGGCTAGTGACGGTGCCGAGACTTCCGGGACACCGCTGGAGGTGGTACGTCACTGCAGTCTGCGAGGAGTGACGAGCACGTCTGCCGCTACATGGTTGCATTGGAGGGCAGGTTCGACAATACCGGCAAGGTTCTTTCGTGATCTCACTGGAGCTATGATCCTGTGATGGTTCCTTATCTTTGGGTGCACCGCCCGCGACGATACCCGTCGGGCGCTACGGTTCTAGCTATATTAGTGATGCTATATGTATGATAGTATTCGAGGAGTATTAGTGATAATATTCGACGATGTACGGACACAAGAGATGATGTACTTTTGCTTATAATTGAATGCATGCATGCTAATTTGAATACTTTATTTTATGATTTGGTTTTGCTTATTGAATGCTCATATTGGAAAAGTACTCCTACTTTGAATGCTAAAATCGTGGGGGTAGCTTCTTCTTCATTCCAGGAACTACTTTATTGAATGCTCATATTAACATAGGCCGGAAATGTCGTACTCGGACGACGAAAACCACCCGAGGGAGTGCGACCGTGCCAATGACTAACGAGGTATGTGCGACAGGTTCGTTGAGCTGGGACGAAGATCGGCGCTCAAAGATTAAGCTCGACGAGAATTTCGATGTTGAAACGGTACGCAACGATTTAGAAGTGTTTTTTTCGTAATTAAGCACGGCTTCAACTATTTTAACGTGTATTTTCATCTTTACAATTCGACTAGCTTATCCCATGCTATGCAAGACGCTATGTCTTGGAGAGGATGGGTTTTGAAGACCATGAAAGTATGGAAACCAAAAAATTCTCCTAAGGACCCATCATGGTGTGGATTTTCAAGTAAAGTTGTACAATGCTTTGAGAGTGTAACCCATTTTGGTTGCAAAATTGGGAAGCACTTTGCAAAATTTATGGTTTTGATGAGGGTATGCTTGTCACCATGGATCTTGGTGATCCTACAATCGAGCAAGACAATATGGAGATTTGGGTCCTTGTGGATACACCTCTAATTATTTCCCCATGTGAGCTTAACATAGTTATTAAGTAATTTATATTGTTTATTTCAAAATAGTTGACAGCTTATTTCCATTGACAGCTTATTTTGATTGTTAAAAGAATGTGCGGAAGATGGTAGACAAAACCCACTACACCGATGGCTCCTAATTAACTTATAAGGAGAAAAATCATCTGATCGCATTTTGTACTGATCTTGAGAATTACAATGTCTACAATCGAACTCCTCAACATTATGGTCAATACGTGCCACTAGTGCACGTGTTGAACTACGGTAACTATCATGGAGATACCACGATAAGATTTTTTACTATTACGACATCCGTGCATCTTTTGCATACTTCTAAAACTAGTACATCATTGCTAACTACGAAGTTATTACTATGTTTTTCAACAGAGAATCCTGCAGGATTGTGTGCCTCATTTGATGTATGAGAATGGCAGCCTTCATGTTTTGAACATATATCCGTGTCATCCCATTTAATCTCAACCGTCCATACCGGATTTCTAAAAGAAGTGGAGACATGCCAATCAAAGAATGAAAAATGTATGGATCTGTCATAAGAAGCTTCTTGGAAGCAAAAGGAAGCGAAGCCAAGAATTGGAGATGGATGATCTCCATTCTTCATAATGGAGAGTCGTGGTCTATATTGTTTTATGCTATTTTACCTTAAGGGTGTTTAGGTCCTACGACATCGATGATCATGTGCTAAGAACAATTATGTAGGGTTGGGTTCGATGACTATAAGGATGATGATCGTATGACTTATTATTAATAACGAGTAGAAGTTGTATGATGATGCATGATTAGTAGGACTTGTTATTATATATGGTGATGTATGATGGGAGCATGCATGAATTATTATATATCGGCGGGTGAAATGAACATAGCAGTAGCGTTGGTAAACCAAGGACGAAGATATAAGAGAGGACACTTCTCTCTATTAGCTAGCTAATAACAACCTAAAAATAACCCCCTAAACTTCTAAAGCAGCCACTTTTTTTTTTAAAGGAAAACCTCGGCCCACCCAAATGGGCCGACGCAGGAAGCCTTTTTTGTCCCGGTTTATGTCATCAACCGGGACCAAAGACCCCTCGGCTGGCTGCAATGCCACGTGGATGCCTGATTCCGTCGTGTAAGAACCTGACTAAAGTGGAGGTATTAAGAAGTAATATTACCCTTAGTCTCGCTTAATCGGACTAAAGACCCTTATGAACCGGGACAAATGCCCTGTTTTCTAGTGAGAATATGCGCTTGCTCTGTCTCTGTTCCTCCTTTTCTGCGATGAACGGTGCAGACGCGCACTGCCTAGTTTTTTTCTTTTTTCTTTTTTTGATTGAGGGGGCGCACTGCTTAGGTTGGGCTGCCCAATTGGGCAGCAGACCAACCACAGATGGGCTACGTATGCGGGCCTAGTGGGCCATCTGAAAGTCCACCTCGCAGCTGCAATGTTGGAGACCCCGTCGAGAAGCTTCTAGAGACTGCGTAGTCGGGACGGACTCCGCAACCGCCTCTACGCAGCCGAGCCTCGGTCTCCCACCCCAGGACCCAACCTATAAATTCCCCACACCATCGACACCCTTTCCCCAATCCACTGGCCCGCTGATTCCGATCAAGAAAATCCCCCGCCGCAACACAGCGATCGATCTTTAGCTCTCGCGAGCCTTCTCCTCCGTCAAGGTATGCGCAAGCCGCCGACTCCCTGTTCCCTCAAGCTATTTGGTGATGCGCTCGTAGAATTTAACAGGGAGGGCGATTTCCATAGATCCGTGTAGATCGATGTACCCATATTCTATGATTTCGTCTGTATGCCGGTAGATTTAAATAGAAGTCGAGCTATTGTTGAGGATGAGTGGGTGCTCTCAGTCAATTTTATTCGTGTAGATTTCAATTGAATGCAATTGCTGTCACGTGATGGTTCATCACCAATATAGTGCTGGTCCTGATGTTGTAGATTCCTGTTTATTGCTGCATCAGATTAATCCTCGTAGCCCATGGTCTCATGCTGAATCCTCGGATTGTTATTGATCCATGCTCTGCCATGGTTGTGTCAGTCTCTGTTTTACTCTTCTGCTAAGTTGATTGTCGCCGTACTGCCTTACAATGGATCTTCTGCAGTTCAGTCGGCTTGTTGCACAAATCTGCTAAATTTAAAGTAGAAAAATATTCTCACAGTTAGATTATTTGTTGTCTTCCACTTCAACGTTTCATTATTGCTCTGTGGTTATTATTTGTAAATTCTGAACTGCAGATTTACTATTTGTCATGGGTTTTAGATTATCTATGTCTTTTCTTATTGATGGTTATGGTTCTAAATTCAGACCGCCGAAGTCTTTGTTCTGTCACCTTTGTTCTGTTCATAGACACCTAACTTGGTCAATTAAAGATGCTTTGTTTGCAATTTTCAACTATGCATACCTATCAAAGCATTTATATTAGTTCTCTTTATCTCATGACGTTGTTAATAGATTGATATGTTCATGGAAGCCTCTTACTTGGTGACTTATCCTACTCGCAATTTCCAATTATGCAGATGCAGATCTTTGTGAAGACGCTCACAGGCAAGACCATCACACTTGAGGTCGAGTCCTCTGACACAATTGACAATGTCAAGGCAAAGATCCAGGATAAGGAGGGTATCCCGCCGGACCAGCAGCGACTCATCTTTGCTGGCAAGCAGCTCGAGGATGGGCGGACACTAGCTGATTACAACATCCAGAAAGAGTCCACCCTCCACTTGGTTCTCCGTCTCCGTGGTGGCATGCAGATCTTTGTCAAGACCTTGACTGGCAAGACCATCACCCTGGAAGTAGAATCTTCAGACACCATTGACAACGTGAAGGCGAAGATCCAGGACAAGGAGGGCATCCCCCCGGACCAGCAGCGCCTGATCTTTGCCGGTAAGCAGCTCGAGGATGGTCGCACTCTGGCAGATTACAACATTCAGAAGGAGTCTACTCTACACCTGGTGCTTCGCCTTCGTGGTGGCCAGTGAGTTCTTAGCACTCCTGGAAGTTTGATTTGAGTTCGCCTGGTGCCGTCTTGCTGGTATCTGAGTCGTTATGCGTGCTTCTACTTAAAACTTTGTAGTCCTGTGCCATTCGTGAGAACACTTGGTGCTTCCTTTAAGCAGCTGAATATCACTTATGAAATATAAGTGATCCTGAATCTTCTTATTCCTTGATAAGCTGATTCTCCTTATCCTGTGATTATGGTTGCTTTGTGCTGGTTCTGTGATTCATAGATGTTCACACCGTAACATTGAGGGGGGTGAAAAATTTGGGACGGAGTCACGGAGGTCTAGCTCGTTGTACTTCATAGAATCTTAATTAGTTACTCCCTCTTTAGCAAAATATAATATGCTTTTTGACTCTATGGTAGTGTCAAAAACCGAATTATATTTTGATTGAGGGAGTATAATTATCTAATTCGGGGGCTGTTTGTCTGAATCAACAATCGGTTATTTTGAGGTATTTTCAGAAAAATGCAGATTTCCCCTGCAGTATAGGCATGTTCAGAATGCAGATAACTTCATGCTATACAGTGAAAGAAACATGGGTGCTATGTCCAGACATTTTACATGTTCATCCCTCGAACCTGCAACCTCATGCAATCAATGGGGTGTTCATCACCTATAGAAAAACCAAACCTTTGACATGCGGTGTGGCGTGGACGCAAGCAACCCAAAGAACCTACCATCGCGGCAAAAACAGCATGCTGAGCTTGGGTTTGTTCAGTTCAGTCTCGGATGCCACTACTTGATGGTTCTTTAGCAGGACATTCCTACTTTTGACTGGAAGGCCAGTTGTTATACCGTACCAGCAGGGCGAAATCCTCCCTCCCTCCCCGACCTCAAGGCCAAGGCCGCCTCCCCGAAGCGGCCGGGCGGCCCCTCTATTGAGCTCCTCTCTCCCCCTCGTGTTTTCCCCGCCGCGGAGCTCCCCGGATCTGGCTTGGGCGGGGCGGGCTGGCGGCGGGTTCTTCCTTCCTGCACACATGCACTGCCTGGGGCAGGGCTGGCGGCGGGTGCCGCCGGCGGCGGCGGCCAGTAGCGCGGTGGCGTCGCCCTTTGGCGGCCGAAGCGGCTTGTGGCGCTGGTTGGTCGGCTGGCGCTTGCCCAGATCTGGGCCCTCGGCTCCATCTGGTCCTTGCGGGCCGCCCCGGCGTGTCCTCGCTGGTTCAAGGGCGTGGCGAGGAGGAGGAGCAGCTCGGACTTAGGCGGCGGTTCGACGGCGTCGGCAGCAAAGTGAAGGCGGGAGCTTTACGAGCCTCGAGGGCTCGGCCGCCCGGTGTGCTCGCTATTGCGTCCGGACGGCTACCGTCACGACAAAGGAGGTGGGGCCTCCTGCAGGCCGACGGGCTGTCAGCCCTAGTCCCGCTCTGATTCCTTGTCAGGTTGTCCTCACTTCACGGCAGCAAAGGTGAGACGGCATGGGGTTTCGTGACCGCTGCTGGCGCTGCCGGTGGTGGTTGGTTTGGTGGCAGTGCTCCGGGCGACCGAGATGGCGCGGGTTGGGATCGGGAAACCCCCGGCATGGCCGACACCTTGGCGCTGGCCTTTGTGGGTGCCTCGACCTTCCGGGAGGGCGTCGGGGCTACCCTTCCTCTCGCCTCGTCGTGTACCGGGGGAAACCCTTGGCAGCAGCGTCGTCATCGTCGCGATCCTTATTGGAGGTGTTGATAGGTGCCGACGCTTCGGAGTCTTGGAGTCTAGTGGAAGAGCCTGGGGGGCGCTGCGATCGCGAGGCTTCTTCGCTTTTGTTGATCCGCCGTTGTCGGCATTTGTTTCTTTTGCTTTTCTCGTTGTTTCTTTTTGGCGGTCTGCTTCCGCCCCAGCACCTTTCCTGTATGGTTCGGTTGGTTGCTTTGTATACAAAGCGGGGGGAAACCCTTTTTCGGTATACCGTACCAGCATTGCAAGTAAGTGCAAAAGGCATTGGATGCCCCAAGGGAAAATAGGAAAAATAAGAGGTGATACATAGATGTTGTTTCCCGTGGGATTTGGAGAAAGCATGGGACTTCTGCTAAGCTCGTCATTAAGCTGATGATCTTCATCAATCCTCGTGGCAATGGTAATTTAATTGTCATTCCAGGTTGCCCTGCCCTACTAATCAGCCTATCTAGCCAACTAACAGAACTGTGCTCTTGGGGTTGACTGGAACAAATCCAAGCTCTGCATGAGACTGACACGAGTAAACTCAGCAGGTTCAGTTGGACACAATTTATCCCAAGAAATAAAATGGGATCTTCTTTGTATTCAGATGAATGAGATCTTCGTTGACACAGAGTACAATGTCAGTCATATTGTATAGCCTCTCATCTCAGTTCTCAACTGATCCCTTTTTCCTTTCTGAACTTAGGTGTACTTGTCGTTATCCCGTCACACTTGAGTGATTTCGCTCTTAAAATTTGTCGTTTCTTACAAAAAAAACATGTTTCTAGATGAGGAACAGTTGACCTCCATACTTGAGGAACATAATATGCTGCCCATCGCTGCGTTTAGAGGAGCCATCAGGCTGCCCGTGGATGCGTGGAGCCATCAGGCTGCGCAAGGAGCCATCGATGTGTGGAGCCATTAGGCCGCCCGTTGCTGTGTCTAGAGGAGCAGAGGTGCTCCGCGGCCGCCGCACAAGGAGCTTCACCGAAGGCTCCGCGGTGGCCGAGCATGGAGGAGCACCGGTGCGTCTGCATCGTCTTCGCTGTTTCCTGCTCCATCGCCGTGCGTGGAAGAGCACACGTCATTAGTACTTCGTCGGCCGTCAGTGCTTCTCCTCCCTTTCAGTACAAATCATTTTTTAGCGTTTGTTTGTTGCTGCTATGCTGATGCACCTTGCTGCTCTAGAATGCTCAATTTACTAGATCGAGCTTACCAGTTACCACTATATTCAGCGTGTCTCCTTCATATGTAATTTATACACTTATGCTAAGTTGCCATGTTTATTCAGTGATTTAACTTGACATCTCACCTAAATTTTTGGCTTGTCAACTTCTTCTTTTTTTGCCATGGTTAATTTAGTGATGCTGCCGCTACTGTAATCAAACAATCAATTGGTCAAGAAATCATTTTTCTGATCTGCCATCATTGTCTTTTCTTTAGGGTACAATTACCGTTTTTTACATAATTGCCATGTTTTTGGTAAATTTGCCATGCTTGTGTCTTTTTCTTAGGGTACATTGCATTTTTACGTAACTCGTCATGCTTCTATGTAATGAATACAACATTTTTTCACAAATTTGCCATGTGTGCAGTACAAATTATTCAAACTTTTTTGAAATGATCATTGCAACATTTTTTTACGAACCTATGATGTGTTTTTGCCATGGCAGCTTAACATGTACTGCCATGGTAAATTTTGGGACTGTCGTCACATGGCAAATGTATTTTTGCCATTCTCTAAAGCATGGAAAATTCTAAAACATGGCAATTATGGAAGTTTATCAATCATGGCAAACTTGTCGTTCTTCAAAAAAAAAAAAAATGTCACCATCTTCATCAAATGTATGTTATTTTTTATTTTCCTCTAACATGGCAAATTTATTACGTGGACCATGTTAAACTTTTTAATGGATCGTGGCAAGTCTAGTTCAAACACCATGGCAACTTAACTATGTTATAGTTTACGAAACTACAATGTGTCTTGCCATGGCAACTTAAAATGTACTGGCATGGTAGATTCTTTGGGACCATCTTCACATTTGCAAATGTACTTTTGCTCTTATTTAAAACATGGCAAATTATGGACGTTTCTCAATCATGGCAAACTTGCCATCCATCATTTTTTTTTTCCTTTTTTGCCACTATTTTCTTCCAACGTATATATTTTTTCTTTCCAACATGGCAAACTTCCTACATGGCCTGTAGCTAGTTTAATTCAAGCACCATGGCAACTTAACTAGATGTTTTTGCCATGGCAAACTAAGACTATATGCTGCCATGTTGGCAACTTTTCGTAGTGGTCTTTGCCATATCTATTCCGAGAATGTTGCCATGGTTAGTTACGTTATTTTTAGCCATGGCATCTTGATATTTAGTTTTTTCCATGGCAAATTTTTAATACGATATCATTTGCAACTTAAGATGCATTTTTTCCATTGCAATATCTCTCTCAATCTTTATATACAAGGATTTTTCCATGGCAAACTAAAACTGTATGTTGTCATGGTGGCAACTTTTCGCATTGTATACGCCATATCTATTTTCCAAGAATATTGCCATGGTTTCTTACTTATGACAAATTTTGATCTTCCTAACACTTTACCCCTTTTTAAAACATGAGAATCTTTGACTTGTATCGTGGTAAAATTACTTTTCATAGCCGTGCTAAATTTAACTTAATTGCCATGGCAAATTTACTTTTACGCACATGGCAAATTTACTTTTACACACATGGAAAATTTACATTTACAACAATGACATTTTTACCTTTCCTTTTTTCTCTATGGCAATTTTACCTTTTCAAATTTGCCTTGGAAATTTTTTAACTTAATTGCCATGGAAAATTTACTTTTCCATACATGGAAAATGTTCAATTACAACATTGAAATTTATTATCTTTTTAGTTTTGCCATGGCAAATTTTTTCCTTTCGAATTTGCCATGGAAAATTTATCTTAGTTTCCATGATGATTTTACTTTTACTTACATGACAAATTTACATTTACCACAATGGCAATCTTTACCTTTTATTTTTGCCATGGCAAAATTATCTTAATTGCCATGACAACCTTACTATTATATGCATGGCAAATTTTCATTATCAATGCCGATTTTACTTTTCATTCAACGTGGCAAATTTACACTACGGGGGGCATGGAAAATTTTCTATATATTTCATTATGGCAAATTTACTTTTTATTTTTGCCATGGAAATTTTTCATGATTTTTTATCTACATAATATGGCATTTTTTGTGAAAATGAATGGACTAGCCACATGGCAAATTGTATGGATTTTTGTTTTCTCTATGACATGTCAAATTTATTTTTATTATTTGACATGGCAATTTCATGAAATTTGATCTATGAAATATGGAAAAATAAAACTATATGTTTGACATAAGTTTATAATTACCATAAAATTTTGAAGGCATCACACCATGTTATTTATTGCGTGGTTGCCATGGCATTTTCCGGAAGTTTGATGCCATGGCAAAATAGTGGGATCATGGCAAAAAAAAATTCATACACAAACCCATGTACTTTTCTCCATGGATTTTTTGTGTTCTGTTTGAAAGAATGCCATAGTATTTTTTGCAATATGTTTTTGCCTGGATCGAACGTTGTAGAGGGAAGTATATATCGTGGCAAATTATTTTTGTTCTGTTTTTGCAATGTTGAGAAATTCCTTTTGTTCTGTTTTTGGTCTTTTTCGGCAATTTTATTTCATGCACTATAGCAAATTCTTTTTCCCTCGTGTCATGGCAACACTGTTTCATGTGCCATGTCAAGTTTGCCATTTATCAGAGTTAGCTTAATTTCATAGTAGAGAGTTTTCTCACTGTTAGTTTCACGTTTGTACACATTCTCTATTTTCTTGGTGCAAAAGGGATTTTTTTTTTGGCCGAGGAAGCTATTGGGCCTGTCTGGCAGGCGTTCGGGCCGAGGGGTTGTTCGCACCGAACGAAATTGCTCGATCGATCGATACTCGGAATATCCTATTTGCCGCTCGCTGCGGCATGTGGTCGGGCGGACGCACAGGGAGATCGATCGAGGGTTCGCGCGTGGGCCGGCCCGTAAAATGTTTCGAAGATTCCGGTTTTAGGAACCTTCTCGCTTGTTCCCAGCCGGTTTTCTCCGGTTTTGGGAACCTTCTAGGAGCTTCCTATCACTTTTTTTCTGTTTCTTTTTCGTCATTTGTTTTCCTTTTTCCTGTTTATTTTTTCTTCTCTATCTTTTCCTTTTGATTCCTTTTCTATTTTTTCAAAAAGAAATCAACTTTTTTCTTTCTGTTTCTTTTCTTTATTTTTCCTCGTATTCACTTTTTTATATTTAATAATTTTAAAAATGTTCAAACTATTCAATTTTTGTTTGCATGTAAAAAATATTCGTTCTTTACAAAAATGTTCGAAGTTTGATTTTTTTCGCTTATTGAAAAATATGTTCCGGTTTTTATAAATATTGTTCATGTATTGAAAAAGTGTCGAATTTCCAAACTTGTTTGACATTTTTAAAAGATTCTAAAATTTCAAATTTTTCTTCAATTTTAAAAAAGTCCGTGCTATCTAAAAACCTTTCTTTCAAAAAATTATTCTATTTCTCAAATTTTGTTCACAAATTCAAAATATTCATACTTCTCAAATTTTGTTAACAAAACTAAAAAAATGTTCATCTTTTCAAATTTTGTTTAGGCGTTTGAAAAAATGTTCCACTTTAAAATTCATTCACAAATTTAAGAAAAATGTTCGTGTTTTCCAATTTTGTTCGGTAGTTTCAAAAATTGTTTCTATTTCAAATTTTGTTCACAATTTTCCAGAATGTGTCAGTTTCTAATTTTGTTCGGGAGTTTCAAAAAAATTTCGAATTTTTAAAAAATGCTAACGAATTTGAAAAAATATTCATCTTCTTTTCTCGTTTTTTCTGCTTATTTTCTCCTGTTCCTTTTTCCTTTTTAGAATATTTCACAGTTCTAAAAAATGTTCTTGATTTGATGAAGCTGTTCATATTTCTCAAAAAATGTTTGAAAATGAAAAAATGCTTTCATTTTCAAATTTTGTTCTGAGTTTGAAAAGATGTTCTTGTTTCAAAAAATGTTGACGGATTCCAAAACTATTCACATTTCCAAATTATTGTTCAGAGTTTCGAAAAATGTCGCCTTTACCAAAAATTTGTTCACATATTCAATAATGTTTGTGATTTTCAAAAAAGTGTTTAGTTTATCTAAAATTTATTCGGATATTCAAGAAATGTTTGAGCTTTTTTTTCTTCTTCTTAAAGTTGAAAAGTGTTCGCTTTAAAAAAACATATTTCGAAAATAATGTTCGCGTTCTGAATTTGACAAAACGCTCGGGGTCTATATTTCCTTTAACTTAGCGCGCCATTGTAAACCAAGAAGCTCATCTAACCCGTTGGTTAGGGTCGCGCATAAGCAAAAAGAGGTCGCTAGTTCGATCCCTCCCTCGAGCACACTTTTTGGGGATTTTTCACTATGTTACGCTAATGGGCCGGCCCAGCTGGAGTCGCGGCTGTGCGTCCGCTCGGCAATTCGCCTTATCGGTGTCCTTATGAAATGACGGCACTCCCGTCAATGATGATAAAAGAAAGTTGTGGCTACACGTTCCCCTGATCCTCAACCCCAACAGCCGTACTATATATGCAATCTGCCTGCCAATTGCAGTTATACCAACTGCTTTTAAGAGGATACTACCCGGCGGCCGGCGATGCCTTTCGAACCTCGTCCGTTGATTGGTGGCGGCGCCGGCATCGATCCCCTCCAGCGGCTCTTCCTCGACGCCGGCCGCATCTCCGTGCTTGGCGGCTCCCTCGTCGTCACCTACTCCTTCGGCAATCCGGCCGCCAATGCCACGCACGTCTTCCTCGGTTTCGCGCTCCTGCTCCTGGGTGTCCTCCTGCTCACACTCTCGCCCGCTGCGCGCCAGTTCCCTTTGGTTCCCCAGGTCGCTGCCTTCGTTGCCAAAGCCGTCCTGAACCGCATTCTCGACCGCGCTGTTGAACTGGAGTAGTTTGGTTTTAGAAACGGTGATCCGTGATCAACAATATGTCAGTAAGGTTTCGAGGATATGTTGATCCTATCATCTGTACGTGAGAATGTAATGTTCCGTTTTCACTTTGTCACCTCCCGTCCTGCTGTAGTATGTTTTCTCAGATCAAAAGGCTATCAGACCCGTTCTATTTTCATTGAAAATGAAACAGTAGGTAACCATCACTCCAAGCCTGTGAAAGCATCTACAGTCATGTACGACAAATATCACTCCGTGGACGCGTCCGGGTATGTCTGCAGAGAGGGTCCGGTCACACCCCTCATTTTTGTTGAAATATATTGTCCGCCTTTCTATCAATTCAGACTTTTGAAGCAACCTAATGAAGCATTTAATTCACATAATTATACGAGTCAAGAAGTCATGAGGGGAGGGGGTGGTGTTGAAATATATTGCCTGTCTCTCATCAGTTCAGACTTTTGGAGCAATTGGCTGGAGTGTGAATTCAATAATTTTTACGTCCGGTGCAACCGCATATCCCAAATTCATACTAAACCATGCAACACAAAAGCTACGTACTACTACATAGATAACTTAGACAACTACTACTTGTCGTCAGAGATTCCGACAAAGCAGTGCCGGACGGACCGGCCTCCTAGTCCTTGGCCACCGCCCGCAGCTCCGGCACCTCATTGGACTCCATGGCTGCGAAGATTTTATCGTGCTCCGCCCCGTGCCTCGCAGAGGAAGCGGCGGTTTGCCTCCACCTCTGCATCCGAGCGGATGGAGTCGAGGATGGCTTGCTACTACGCCGTCTCCTCCACTTGGGCGCTCGAAGCCAGCAGCCAAAGGCGCCGGATCAGCCTCACTGTCGTCCTCTTCATCCTCCTCTGGCTCAGATACTCCATGTCCGTGGCCGACGCCTTCTCCGCTTCATTCTTGCTGCTCCTCTCCCTCCTTCTCTTTCTCCTCCTCCTCCGGCTCACGAGTCCGGAGGCAGGCCAGTTGTAATTTAAGCGACAGACATGGCCCGGATCTCCTCAAGAAGCTCCAACCGCCACTCCGAGGTGAGCATGGCGTATGTGGTGATCTACTACGGGGCCATGACTACCGACGGACGGCGAGCTTGAGCAGATTGGATGGTGGCGGCACGGAGAAAAGGGAGAGAGGGTGGAAATGAGATTGGCTCTGCTTGGGGGTGCTACCGTCCGACTTAAATAGCCGGATTTGGAGTCCCAGGTGGTGCGCCGGAGCGGCAGCCTCATCAGACCGCTTTGTTTAGACATGTGTCTGTGTGGGTCCTTCTCGTCAGCATTGTTCATTGAAGCATCTCGATGCCACACAGAGCCTTCAATAACGAACTCGAGAATGCCGAAAAAGAATGATGTCGGAAGGAGTCGATGAAGGTACCATCTGCACCGTGACGATGATAGACGCTTGCCCCATGGTGGGCGCCTATTTTCGTGAACATAATCCTAACAATACCACGGGGGTGTCTATGTACATGCAATTGTATTTATCGATCAATTTGGATGGGAGTACACAAAAGGAATGATGTAGGGTTGGGGCTCGACGATGGAGGTAATACCATACTCCTGTGTGGTCTTGGCGTAGGTAATATCCTACTCTTGTGTGGTGTTCTTACTTTTAGCATAGGTTACAGTATAAGAGAGTTCAACCCTCAGCCTGGTGCCTTCCTCTCAGCTTATATAGAGGGCACTAGGAGGGGGGCTGTAACGGGCTGGTATAAATGCTATTGATGGTCGTATGCATGACCGACTATACGTGACTATTACTACTAGTAACTGTTGTATTTAAACAGATCATTTAACCGTTGAGTAACGGTAGCAATAAACGCATCATGGGGTCGTGGTATCCTACGGTGCAACCGACTGTAGGATAACCAACTGCCCCTGCCTTGGTAAGAACTGACTGTAGATATAGATAGATCTGTCAATGGTTGTACAATCCGACTGTGGTCACTTGGCGATGATGAAGGTCTCCCATGATCTTTGGTGCCTTGGGCTGTCACGGCCATGGGCTCAGTGTGTCACCCTCTGGCACATATCTTTGATGGACATGGGCCCTTGGCTTGGCAATATGTGAACTTGGACCTACTTGTAGGTATAACCCTGTCAAGCATCGAAATGTTGACACGTGCACAAATATAGGAAACACTTCAACAACCAAAGACTTAAGAAGGAAAAAAAAAGCTAGAAACATTGTCACAAGCGAAAAAATAAATGAGTTGTTTCGTGTTGGTTGCTTTTTTATATCAAAATAAAAAAGTGTTCCTTTTTAAATTTTTAGAAAAAAACATAAGAAAATCAACCATTGGAGTAGGCAACAGAAAGGAAGAGATGAAACATTATCAGAAAATATAAATTGGAACTTTTTCGATGTGAGACAATTTTTTATTATTACTGGTAAAAGAGAGCATACAAAAACATTAAACAAAAAGCAAAAGCAGGTGTTATTAAAAAAACAGATTTCAATGTAAAGAATAAATATCTTAAAATGTTGTGTCAAAGAAACAGAAATAAAAATAAAGTTATTCTACAAAAAAATGAATTAAAGGCATTGACATTACCCAAAAGAAGAAAGAAGATGAAGAAACAAATATAGAAGCAGATTTGATCACGCAAATATGAAACACACGACACAAACACTCACCCACACGCGCACGTGTACACGTTACACACCTATGCTTGATTAAACTTTTTTTAGGGTAGACTAATTTTTTAGGGGTTAAACCAGCTTTATTACTCAAAGTCCACAGTGGATTGGAATACGAATTGGATCATGGGGTTACCTTAGCCGGACATGTTGCCCCTGATCAAAAGAATGTGCAAACTTGCCTAACTTATCCGGATTCATATTAGATGCTCTACCTTCAAAAGAGAAATTACAGTTAAAAGATGTAGCTCTTCGGTTGATCTCCGAGATGGTTGCTCCATACTCTCACAAGAGTGCTTGGTGTTGATGTATAACTAGATCATGGGTGGCGCGCGTTGCCGCGCCCGTCTATTTTAACAATAAAATAATAGGAATTTGTGTAAATATGTATGTTGGCAATGGAAGAGGTGAAGTTTGACTATTTTTTGTATATATCCAGTTACCGGAGGCAAGAGGCTGGTTTACCATCCAAGCGTAGTACATAGTAATTCGTAACGATGCAAACATAAAAATTCATTTCAGTATCTGAATATGAATAGAGAAGTTGTCCCCCTTTATTCTGGTGAGTTGCTAAGATTACTGGTGATATTTATTCAGTCATTGACTGTCCAGTAATTAGCATGTTTGATCAGTCAATGTAGCTTCCTGGGTTAGTGATCTAGCGATGATATACAAATTACTTTAGCCTCCAAACATATCACAAAAAAACTAAAAAGGGAGGCAGGAAAGAGAGGATACATATCAGTATCACTACACAGCACAGTTATGGAAGGAAATCTAAATGTGATGTTTAAATTAAAGACTGGAGATAAGACATCTTTCTTGGCCAGTATTTTTGCTATGCTTGATTTATGATCACTTTAACCTCCAAGGTGACCTATAAAGAGAAGGAATAAAAGAGTGATGATATATATTAGTATCCGTACACACCACAGCTATTGCAAGAAGTTTACATGTCGTTACAACATCCGAATTAAAGGCTGATGATGAGAACATGAAGAAAAATGCTAATTATGTTTTTAGTTCAACTTCACCAAACAGCCAAAAGCAAAAAATTAATCTTGAATTGTGCATTGAACTATTTCTGAATATTTATGTACTAACTGAGCACAGGATATCATAGAACTGGAAGACTACATATATGGAGAACAGTTGGTAATTGACATTTTAGAAGCGACACAAGAATATTGATAACAAGAAACAACAAAAAGTAGTAATTGACCTTGGCAGGGTAATCTGATTTGGTATCATAAAGTGGAAGATACACACAATATATGAGTGCTACTTCATGTCCTCCTACTCGCTCCTCCTTGAACCTAGATAGGACGTCACGGCCAGCGGTGGTTAAAGGGCGGAACCATGGTCGCTATCTTGACGGCAGCGTGCCTGGGGTTGCCGCTTCAACTGGCCATTATAGGGGCACCACCGCTCGACGTGAAGGTCGAGGTTGGGGGAGCCCAAGAACATGCATGATGAGGTAGAAGAAACTGGATACTGGCAAGCCTCCACTCTCAAACTGTTCTGAACCTGACTATCTGGACCCAAAACCTTTGGCTATCAAGGTAGGGGAACCTCTAACTCAACCTGCAATAGATGTATTTGATGGAACCTTAGAGATGTAACTTCACAGATAGAAATACATCTAAAGTGAACTACTGCAAAGCGATACCCTTAGCATACCTCGTAGATAACACTCTTAATAAGCTGCTCAGCCTTGTCAATACTCACATGACTTGCAAACAATTCCACCGGACAAGTCATGGCAACTGAAAGAAGATCTGCATCTTTTGTAATTTAATTTTTTTTGCACTTGAGCTCATTTCTTGTGTTGTCTCAAATAAGCATTTGCTCTGCAAACAAAAGTATAATCTCTACCTTGTAGGCTAGTGCCTAGAAGTATGCATTTTTTGTCCAATGGACATTTTCAGGTTCATTAGCATTCTTTTGGGTTTATTGATTTCTACCAAATTCGTCACTAAATAATCTGTTAAATTTAAGCAAAATATAGGGACAACCTCACTTTTTTTGGCGTTAGCTAGAAAATGTACTCCTTGGGTTCATCGGGTTAATTGTTAGTTTTGGAACTTCGGTGACATACACTGAAATGGATTGCATCTATTGTTCCAAAGTATTAGCGAGTATCACCGCCGCTTCTTCTCCTTTTCGCACAATTTTTGCCATGATTTTGCAGCCGAACAAGGTCGAGGCCTTGTGGTGCTGGTATGTCCTTGGTCGGTGTATCTGCAGCTTGTCGTATTAAGAAGAGTATCTATGCTTAGTCACAAATGTCAGTATCTACTAATCAATGAGCATTCCAGTTCAAGCTCCGTCAGCCATAAGAGATGAACATATCAGCCATTTTACATCACATAACAAAGAGAAATTTCGAGGATGGTTGGTGTTGTTGTGACTACATATATAACATGGTGGCATTTGGGGCAAACTATCCTCAAGATTCAGATAAGATTATTGAAGAAATCTGGAACAGGAGTGGGGTTTGCTCCTTATGGATCAAGTGAGATCTCCATTCTTTGACAAATTAGGCTTGAAAATTTCGTTCGCACATGACAAATCATAATAGTGTACATGCCCATTTACTTATTTGGTATGGGAGGTTAAGTTGTCGTTCAAAAAGGTCATCAAGCATTACCAAGTCCATCACAGGCTTGGTCTTACTGGTTTGTGACACTAAACCCTAGGTACAAGACACACGTGGATAGAGAGGGGTGGGGTGTTGTAGAGATTAACCGATTAACCTGTGGTTTGCTTGCACGCGGCGGTCGGTTGGCGTCCTCCCAGCGCCTGTTCGCCTCGTGATCGAAGTCGGCCTCCTTGAGCTTTCTCTTGTGGCCACCTTCAGCCTTGGAAGCCTTTGAGGATCTTTCCAAAGATGGGGCGGCAGCGGCAGTTTCGAAACAACATCTTCCTGCACGACAATGGCGACACCCATACTGGGTGTTTCAGCCTCTCATGTCCTCTCCCATTCAACCATCTCGAGACCAGATCGAGCAAGCGCCTCGTAGAAAATAGGAGATGCACAAAGGAGCAGATGTACACAGACCTAGAGGATGGAGGAAGTGGACGCCACGTCCGCCATTGCTAAGATCCCCTTGTTTTCGTCGCGAGATTTGGAGGTTCGGTGTAGAAGGGCAGCGATCCGAGCGGCACCACTCCGCATGATGTGCTTGGCGATCCGTTTGGCCCGCCGTTACCATTTTCATCACTCTCTTCCTCTCTCTGCGGCAACGACGACAGCGGCGGCGCACCGGGTCGGGGGTGTGGAGCGCGGCCTGGTGCGGCGAGGGAAGGGGAGGGGAAGTTAGTGGGGCTACGAAGACGCGGAGCAGACCCTGTATACAGAGAAAGGTTGACTCATTGGGCCCAATTTAATACTAGAGGTCCAAAAATGTCACCAGAGCAGCGGCCCAACAAAGGTGATCGCTCGTTGGTAGCGGTCAAAGCGAGCGAACGTGGGATCGAGGGACAATCGGACGGCCAACAAACTCCCCAAGTGATGATCGGACGACTACGAGTGTTGATGGCTTGGGAGGGCGGGAAAAGTGCTCGGTTATAATGTTTCTAAATGTATTGCCTAATTTTTTTCCATCAGATCGGTCTTCTGGTTGCATTGGCTAAAGCATGCACTTCTACATGGTATCAGAGCCAAGAGGTGTTGAGTTCAAAATTCGGCTGGCGGAATTAAAATTCCAACCCACTTTCTGTCCATGCACTATTAGGGAAAACCCTAGTAGTAGCGCGAGTTTTGAGGGCTATCGAATGGCGAAATTGCAGCCGCTGCTACCAAGAAGACGCTACGACTAGCTAATCGTTAGTAGTAGCGCAGTGCGTACTCGCGCTACTACTATTGACTATATCAACCGGCGCTTTTCCTAACGCGCTACTATTAATTAGGCATAGCGATTTCGCCCCGTACATGCTGCTATATCTTTCATCATTTCCCCCCGGCTTCCTTCCCCGTTTCAGCTTTAATAAACTGCAATTTCCAGATACTAGGTACTTATAGATATCAATTTCATAAAGCATTATAGGTACTAGGTAGTACTCCCTCGGTTCCAAATTACTCGTCGTGGTTTTAGTTCAAATACTCGTCGTGGTTTTAGTTCAAATTTGAACTAAAACCATGACGAGTAAATTGGAACGAGGGAGTACTAGATAACAATTTCATATATACTCAACATGCATCCTCCAAGCAAGATTAGGTGATATCGACGACGATCATCATATGTAGTTCTAGATGATATCGACGACGATCATCATATGTAGTTCTACATGATATCGACGATGATCATCATATGTAGTTCTAGATGATATCACTACAAAAAAAAGACACATCCGTGACATTTTGGGCCGAACGAATTTTTTTTCTGTCATACATATGACACTTCTATGACGATAATTGTGACAAATCCCGGTATCATCATAGATGTGGTGGGCTCCTACTTCTATGACAAAAATCATGACAGAAAATGGGCTTTTCGTCTGGGCGGCCGGAGACGCAGCTGCATGACATTCTTTGGGCCGTCCATGACGGAAAAAACCGTGGTAGAAGCGAGGGGAGGAAAATTTCGGGAGTTCCGGTTACGGTGGGAGGTCGGGGCCGAGCGATGCATCGCTTTCTCGTACACGCACGTCTGCAGTGTGTGCGAGGCGTTGGCTCTAACTGAACCCGAGCGAGGCGTTGGGTTCTAACTGAACCCGAGCGATTGCACTGCAGGTTACGCGTTACTAAACCCGAGCGATCGATCGATGGTCAAAGACCGAACCCAATCGAGCGATTCTTCGCCATCGCCGCTAATCAAGCCGATCGATTGATGAACAGTGGGCGTTGCGGGGGTTGGATGAACGAAGTGAGCGGTGGCGTTTGCCTCTGATGAAACGGGACCCCGTGGTGTGGAGGGCTGGATGAGCGATGAGACGGTGGAGGGGTGCCCGTGGAGGGTGGTTGAACAGGACCCCATGGTGTGGAGGGCTCGATGAACAAGAGACGGTGGAGGGGTGCCCATGGAGGGGTGGTTGAACAAGAGCCGGGGGAGTAGCGTGCGGTGGCGGGTGGATGAACAGGAGCCCGTGGAGGCTGGAGGAGGTCGACGGTAGCCCGTGGAGGCTGGAGGAGGTCGACGGTGGAGATGAACTGTATCCCGTGGAGTCCCATTTTGCGGTACGCCACACCCCTCCCGATGAACAGGACCCGCTTTCACTCGTGGCGCCCAACACAAGTCCGTTTCATCCGCTTTGGCGGCACGCCACACCCTCCTCGATTATCAGACCCCCGTTTGACCGTAGGAGGTCCGTTTAAATCTGCTTTTTGGTACACCACACCCTCCCGATCAACAGACCCCCGTTTCAACCGTAGGAGGTCCGTTTCCTCCGTTTTTGGTACACCACACCCCTCCCGATCAACGGGACCCGCTTTTGAGCGTGGGAGGTCCGTTTCCTCCGTTGTCGCAGATGCGCCAGCCTCGGTTGCATCGCTGTTCCGTCCAAAGCCCTCCCGATGAACACGACCACGCATTCCGTTCCGACCCAGCGGTTGGCTCCCCATGAACACGACGACGATCTTTGTTTCTCCGTTCCGACCTAGCCAGGTGCACGTATGCGCCGAGTAGGCGTTGAGACCCCGCCAGATGTACACATACGCCGCCGTATTTTCTTTCTTGCACCCTGGCCGTTATGCGTGCGTGTACATGCTACGTCGCGGCGCCTCTACTACGACACGTCGCGGCGCCTCTACATCGACCGCATATATGTATGCGTACGTTTGCGACTGAATGACAACGCTTATGTACGCTTCGACCAGGTGGGTCCCGACCGCCGTGCACTTCCTTACTGCGAAGATGTAGCTGGTGGGTCCTGCAATGGGGCGTAATCGTTTTTGCCCGGACGCACTTCCTTGCATGCGAAGATGTAGCTGGTGGGTCCCAGAGTCAAGGGGATACGTTTTTTGCGAAATCGGTGGCCCGTCCGGTGGGTCCCTGCTGTCAGGTGGAGGAATAATTATTTTGCGCGTAATAAGGAGGTACTTCCTTGCGGCCGCCGTGGACCCAGGAAGTCGGTCGTTGACCACATTGACCACGCCGCGCCGAGAGCACCACGGCGGTGGACGACGGCGAGGCCTAGGAAGGGGACGACGCGGAGCCGGGAAAGACGCAGCAGTGGATGCCCACGCGAAGACGAGTACGAGGGTGAGGCTGCCGTCGCCGCAGAATAACAGGGGGTGTGGGTGATTAGAGGGATGGACTGGCCATGGTGGGGAGTAGTAGAGGCGGTGAGGCCTCCGCCGCATCGCAAACGACCACGGGAGACAGGAGCACGAGGCACGACCGGCGCTGGTTTGGGCGGCCGAGCAAGAAGACCAGAGGTTGAAGAAGCACTACGGCCGTTGGATGGACATCGTGACGGTCACCGGAGCTAGAATCATGCATATTGACTAAGTTGACAAATCCCTCCGCCCCCGCCAACTTAGTAGGCCCACAAGTCAGCTGGCACTATATCGGGTCCCAGCTAACGAGCGGAGTATTCATTTTTTGTGCGTAATAAGGAGGCACTTCCTTGCGCGCGAAGATATAGCTGGTGGGTCCGAGCCGTCAACGCGGTAACGTTTTTTCGCTAAATACGTAGGCCCTTTCGTGGTTCCCGATGTCGGTGGAAGAATCATTATTTTGCGGCGTAATAAGGAGGCATTTCCTTGCGTGCGGCCGTCAGGACCCACCGTCGGCCTCTCCACGCAGCCCACTTCAGATGCATGTCGGTCGTTGACCACGCTGACCAGGCCGCCGCCGAGAGCACCAGGCGGTGAACGACGGCGAGGCCTAGGGAAGGAACGACACGGAGGCAGGGAAGACTTCGGCAGCTTGTTTCCCACGCGAGGGGAGTACGACCTGCACGAGGGTTTATCGTTCGCTGCCGTCAGCCGGAGAATAACAGCAGTGTGGGTGAGTAGATGGATGGCTAGGCCAGCGATGGGAGTACGGTGGGCGGTGAGGCCTGCTTGACAGCAGAGCCGCGGGGAGGAAGGGAGCAGTAGTCCGCCGGGCGCTTGTTTGAGCGGCTTGAGCAGAAGAGCGAGATTGAAGAAGACGACGGCCGTTGGATGGCCATCCAACATCAACGCTTGTGCATCAATCTTTTTTAGGAAAGCCTCAACTGTGGAAAACAACATACAACCCATCTGCCATTATTTCTAATAATTTACAGCCCATTTGCTAATTCTTAAGGTTTTTTTGGAGCCCATATTCTTTTTGTTAGCATTACAGCCCATATTGTGGCCACAGTTAAAAAATTATATGAAATTTTGCATATTTCGGTGCGGTCCGAACTGTTTCTAATCCGAAATTCGACTCACATTCAAACTGATTTTAAAAATAAATGTATATCAATATAAAATCCAACAAATTCTCCACGCATAAAAAATAATGTAATTTAAAATCTTGAAATGAAAAAAAAGATATTTGAAACTAATTGCTGGTTTGATGTGTTTTAAAAATGTACAGCTCATTTCTCATTAATGATGGGCCATTTTCTTGGCCAGCTGAATGAAAGCTCTCCTCGTCTTGAAAGATTTGCAGCCCCACAGGCCTGACAAAGCGACTTACTTGGCAAATCACAAAAAAACTGGGTTGTGGCCGTGGACCCAGCTGTCACCCTCTCCACGCATTACTCTTCCAATGGAAGTCGTTCCTTGACCATGTTGACCACGCCACGCCATGAGAGAGCACCACAGCGGTGGACGACAACGAGGCCTAGGAAGGGACGACGCGAGCCAGGAAGACGCGGCAAGGAAGCCCAGCGGAGAGGATTACGAGGGTTCACCGGTTCATGAGGCTGTTGCCGTCGCCACCTGGCCGGCCGTGGGAATAGTAAGGCGGTGAGGCCTCCATGGCCTGGCACAAATGCCGCCACGGAGGCGGGAGCATGAGGCACGACCGCTGGTTTGGTAATTTGGAGCAAGAAGACCAGATGTTGAAGAAGCACTACGGCCGTTGGATGGACATCATCACGGTCACCGGAGCTAGAATCGTTCATATTGACTAAGTTGACAAAGCCCTTCGTCCCTGGCCAACTTAGTAGGCCCATTAAGTCAGCCTCCCACCAAGGTGGGTCCCGGCTAGCGTGGGGAGTATTCATTTTTGTGCGTAATAAGGAGGCACTTCCGGTGGGTCCGAAATGACAATGGGGAACGTTTTTCGCGAAATATGGTGGCCCGTCAGGTGGGTCCCAGCAGTCAGGGCAAACGTTTTTTCGCAAAATACGGTGGCCCATCCAAGGGTCCCTCATTAGTTGGAGGAATCATTATTTTCCGCTGTAATAAGGAGGCACTTACTTGCTTTGCGGCCGTGGACCCGGTGAGACTATCCATGTACGGTATACTCCGATGGAAGTCGCTCCTTGACCATGTTGACCTCGCCGCGTTTCGTTGCATGCATGCGTCCATGGGCGTGGTGCGTCCCACTATCATCGACCTCACGACATGCAATCTTCCGATGACTCTCGATTGTTGACCACGTTAACCTACACCGCGTTATGGCGCACCTAGACCGGAACGACCGGAGATGGGGAAGACGGAGCAGTGGGAGTCGCAGATGGAGAGGAGTGGGAAACTTCATCGTTCAAAAGCGTGGCAGACAATGCCATGCAAGCCGCCCCACGGAGACAGGAGCAAGAACAGAGGTTGAAGAAGGAGCACGGCTGTTGGATTAACATCCAACAGTCCAGCTGCTAGAATCATTTGTTGATTAAGTTGACAAAGCCGTGCATACACGTCCGCTTAGTAGGCCCACAAGTCAGTCACCAAATCTGACGGGTCACAGCTATCAACGGGATGAATAAATTTTTTCGCAAAACAAGGAGGCACTTCCTTCCGTATGTAAGATACATGGCGGAGTCCCAAGCGCCGTGGAGGAAACATTTTTTTCAGCTTAATAAGGAGGAACTTTCCTTGCGTGCGACCATGGACCTCGTGGGTCCCAGCCCGTCGAGCTCTCCATGTCTGATCCTCTTCCGATGACTCTCGTTTGTTGACCACGCCAAGACCGAACACATGAGGCCCCGAGGCGGAAACGACTCGGAGATGGGAAAGCGCGGCGGTGGAGTCGCAGATTGAGAGGAGGAGGAGAAGGGTTATAACCGGGTTACTGCATTGCGGCGTAATGTAGTCCTGTGGAGAATGACAGAGGTGTCGAGGGTGGAGGGATAGCCTGGTGGCGGTGGGGTTGCGCGCCGCGATGCGTGCTAAGCAGAGCCGCTTAGCCACGGGAGGCCGACCAGCGGTCTCAAATGACGCTGGAGGAAGAAGACGAGAGATTGAAGGTGCATGCCGGCCGTTGGATACAAATCCAATGGCTGTGGAGGACACAATCATTTGTTGACCAAGTTGACAACGCCCCGTGAGGCTTCGACCTATTGGCCCACATGTCAGCCGCAAAATGTGGCATATATTTAACCCATGTTTTCTAGAATGTACAATCCATTTGTTGGGCTGGGTGAACAAATAATTTCGCGTCAATCAGGCCCATTTATATTTTCTAAGAAATCCCAGCCCATTTGCACTTCTTTGAAATACACGTATTAGGTGGGCTCAAGTTATATATATAATGTTATGTTAGAAGGAGCAATTAATATCAAAGAATAAACCGAGAGGAACATTATATATATATATAATTAAGAAATTAGCGAGTTATTGCTCAAAATAAAAGTGAGCGCGTTATTATTAAATTGGTCCTTCAAAATCTTCGCAAGCTTTTGTATGCAATCACCAGGATTTTCCTTGCCTATGAGTCAAAAACAACCAGGATTTTCCATTAAACATTTACTTTTATAAGTTAATAACACGTGGGATGTTTTTATAATGTATATATAAGTCTCTATAAAATAGACGATAATGGTAATAATATAAATATATATGTGGTTAGAAGGGAAAACATAAATTGGACACAACATTACTTTTATAAGAGACACCGTTTTATACCCCAGTAGGCATACTAACAAGTTCACACACAAATGCAACAGAAAAGGTAAACATTCATATCAAACTCAGGTTCACAGGACACGTTCATATTCATAGCCAACATTCACTATCAACAACTCAAAAGATTCATATATACACAAGCTCGACATATCTATGCATCCAAATGATTGATAGATCACACGACAATATTCATACATAATTCACAAAAGATTCAGATATACACATGTTCGGTATGTTTATGCATCCAAATGATTGAGATCACAACCAATATGATCCATGGATGAACTTTAATTACCTAGGAGTGCAGATGGTAAATAGTGTTCAATCGGAGGTACTTCTTGCTAAAATTAGTTCTTGTACGAGTAAACTTTCGAGTACATAAGAAGCGCAAAGATGCATAATCTGAACTTTGCTTGTAGGTTTATCCTCAAATAGTGGCCTCGTGCGAGGGAGGTTTGAGCAACTTGGCCACTACTTTCATCCAACTAGTTTACTGGCTCATCTTGGTCCTGTATCTCGCCAAAATTCTACATTGCAGACGAGAAAGGAGGCGGTTGAGAAAATGAACCACCCAAATTTTTTGTGCAGTTCAACTGAAATGGAGCATCCTTGGCGTGCAGACTGATTAAGTGCCAGATGAATATACGCGTCAACCAACTTGTGTGGAATCTTTAGACTCCATGCCATATAGTTCGCTACCATATGTGCCGATAACGAAAAGGCACAAGCTGGGACCAAAGACTGGACTACGTTATTCTGGGCTATGCACCAAGCAATATTTTTGGCGTTCACTCTCCTAATACTTGGAGTTTGACAATTGGTTGACACCGGTTGATACTCGAATGAATATAGGCACTTCTTGTCAACGTCGATGCTTGTCTGAGTGAACTTTGGAGTACATAGCAGCAACATAAGTACCTGTCCATCTGATCATTTTGTGCAGTTCTACTGAAATCAACCGATGTAATGATTTGCCTGCGAATTCAGGCTCCAAATTACTCCTTTATGAAATCGGCAAACAATAGCACAATACCAAATTACCAATACATATGACAGGCACAATAATCGTGGATAAAGACCCGGTACCAACCTCGTGTGAGGTAGCATATCAATTACTATTTCCTTTATTTGGAAGCCGAGATAAGCCAAGCGGACGACAAAGAAGGAAGAAAGCAAGCGGAGATTAGCGGCCGAGAGGAAAGGATGGAAGGCTATCGAGGCAATGAAGCACCCAAAGTTTTTGTGCAGTTCCACCAAAATCGAGCATCCCTATTGGCACATATATTGAGAGAGTGAGATTATTGTAATAGTGGGACTAGTTGATGAAACATACACTAACAAATAGAAGCACCCTCATTATCTTAATGGGTAAAGTTAGCAACATAGTAGTCTTGCTTAAAGAGAGGTATTAGTTTATTTAATCAGTGCCAATTAGCTCAACTCAACACTCAAAGCATTGCCATTTATCATAGATTGCAAAACTTAAAAGTGCAAAGATAAAGGAGTTTCTCATGACAAAGACCGACGATACAAATAGAGATGACAAAGAACTAATATGGATGAAGGCCTTAGGCCCGTACCAACCTGAGAAAAAAAGCTTAGTCATGTAGTCCCATAAGAGATGATAAAGCACTCACTGGAATCACACAATAGTATATATTTTTGTGCACTTCAAATGTATGGTTGAAATCACTCTTGTTTACCAGTCTTTGAGATTATATCGAAGATTATCAAGAACTTCCAAAGAGTTAAAGCACCTTTGGCCTGGGATCCGCTTCATTGTATTGTCTTGTGTAGTTCCACTAAAATGCACAACATGATCCCTGTTTGCACAAGTAGGAACAAGGTGAAACCTTCATTAGCTCAGTGAGAAAGGATAGGAAGACATTAACATATTACTCAAACAGTAGCATCAAATTCATGATGGACAATACGCAAAACATTGCCTCATTTAACCAATGGCAATAAATTGACATGCAAAACAATAGCACTATTATGTCATGACACTAATAATATTCCCTCCCTGCTCCACCACATGATTCACCTCCATAGACAAACATTCACACGTACATGATTCAAAGCATAGGGTCCTACTAAAGATTTGTTTAACTCCAACAGGAAAATTAGGCAGTAATAAATTAGTGGTACTTAAGTACTCCTAATTCATTAAGTGAGACAGCCCAGTGGAAGGGCTCCCGGAGGATCGTCTCACATGTAAGGTACTCTTGCGGAGCCTTGAATGGCCTCATTTGAGGCCTCCGGCTTCAACAAAGATCGCCTTGGCACTGTTTCTTCTTCTTCTTCTTCCTCTTCATGCTCTGTTTCTCTTTCTCCTCACCAGTTGGTGAAACCAAGTACATGATTGGCCTTCTAATTCAGAATTGGTTTTGTCAGTGAGGGAGTACATGTATACTAGTAAAAACAGCATTATTTTCTCATGGCGGTGGAAAATAGAGATGAACACATGCATTAAATATCATTCTTACCTAATGGAAGGTTATGGGCGCCAATATGGATGATGAGGATTGGAACACAGATCTCCTTTGTGCAGTTCCACCAAAATGAACCAACTGTTCCATTCTGACATTCCAGTTAAACAAGACAAAAGTCACTTCTTTTAAGAAGAGTTTTGTGCAAAGGCACCAAAGGTCACAACAAAGAACTGTGTGAGTTGGATATCCTGTTTGCACAAAAAAGGCACAAAGGAAGCAGTCGAGTCTCAAACAATTACAGGCAAAAACATTTGGCTAAACTTGTCGAGTCTCAAACAATTACAGGCAAAAACAGTGGCATGGCTTCATTTTTACCAGGGACATTATATTAAGAACAGCTAAGGCTGCGTTCGGTTCACAGGTTTGGTGCAGGATTTTCGTAGGAACACAATTCCTACGGTATTCTTTCCCTTCCAACCGTTCGGAACACGGGAAAGGTGAATAGTGTTTCATAGGAAAGCTGGTCTGGTAGTACTGATTCCATAGGATTAGAAACATCCACGCGCTGCTCATTTTTTGAGCGGAAGCCCGAGGCAGGCGCTCGCTGCCATGCGTTAGACAGGTTGCTGTGCTGGGTTTGCCGGAAAAAAAAGTCAACCTATGTGTGGTACGTGAGGTGAGGACAAGAGTAGTCCTTTGTCTTGGTGAATAAACAAATAGCATCTCATCTTGCCAAGCATGCTACTCTAAAAAACAAATCAGTACATTTAAGTAGTCCATCCGAACACATTCTCTTGAGAGTTTCCTCGGTTCGCTGTTCCATAGTTTTATACCTACATTCCTTTCCTATTGCTCTATTTTCATCAAGATCTATGTTTTCTGCCCCTTTATTCCGGCCGGAGCCTAAATATTTGGTATAAGGGCATGGGATAGTGGGTGCACCAAAGATGCTGACACCATGTACGTGTGGGGCATAAAGTGGTGATTCATAGTTTGTTGCCCCGAGAAACAAACATCCAAGAAACATATCTGGGTTGGTCCCATTTTTGTTCACTCTAGCCACCTACTCCTATGTTTGGATAGCAAATCTACTCCTGGTCATAGCACTGTGTACAGCGTTACCCCTATATTTCCCTTTTCGAGCAAGAGACCGGTTGGATGATCGATGCATGCTACTTTCACCCCTTTCCTTCCTGTTTGTACCAAGTACGATGTACATACTAAATTCCCCACCCCACTTTATTTCTTGTTTGAACCAAGTACTCCCTCCGTCAGATTACTTGTCATCAAAATGGATGTGTCTAGAACTAAAATACATATAGATACATCCATTTCAATGACAAGTATTTTCGACGGAGGGAGTACAAGATTCGACTCCATTAAGTAGCTTTACCTCTAACAATAGAAGAAAAAAATAGGTGACGTTGGACCATCCGGACGAGAGGGGCTGAGAGGTAGAAAATGATGCACATGCAGCGACGTAGCAGTGGGAAGTAGAGCTAAAGGCGGTTTCGAACGAAGATATACCTGAAGGTCGTCGGGATGTGGATAGGTGGGCGGCGGAGGTCGGATCCGCCCACGTGCAACGCATTTAAGGATCCCGGAGGACCTCAGCGCCGCCGCTCGGCCGAGAGACAACGGTGCGGCCGGCGGTGGGTCTCCTCCTCATTGCCGACGACGGCCTAAACGCTGCCCCTCCTCCCCTTCACCGGCGGAGGGGGATACGTCCGGATGTGTAACCAGCGGTGAGGATAGAAAGCCAGTGTTTTTTGAAGGGAGAAAGACAGTGTTACTACCCCTATCTTGTTTAGATCTGGAGAGGATGAGAGTATGTGAATAGAGCAACCCTAGCAAGCAAGCGGAGGCTCGGCCTATATATAAGTAGTGGGGTAGTTTTCCTTTTCACTCCATTGAAACAATCGTTTAAAATTGTGTACTACTACATGCCAGTCGCGGTTTTTTAGTTGTTGATTGTTTTTGAGATAGCTACCGCTTGTTCCAAGTGGTGTTACGGTGTGCCAGTCGCACTTTGTATCGTTCAAGTCCGTACTACAACTCCCTCCATTAAATGAACAACCACCCCCTCGTAAAAATTCTGAACAAGCCCACGGCTAAAATTAGCAGAAACGTGGGTTGCCCCAACATGCATTATTATTTATATTTTCTACTCCCTCCGTTCCTAAATATAAGTCTATTTTATTAGCCACACGTAAGAACAGAATTTTTTTATAAGCAGTGAACCCCACATGTCATCGACACAAAATTGTGGCAAGATTCCCTTAGGCAAGCCAAAGTGTGCCTAACAATTTGAACAACTCAGGTTAGGCAAGTGTGGCAAGTGTGGGAAAAATAATGTGGCAACATAAGACAAACATAGTCACAATCCAAACAGCCCTGTAATTTTTAGTGACATGCATGAAATTTTGGTTAGTTAAATTTATAGTCAAAATTTGGCAAGGTGCATCAAATCAACACATGCAAGTATCAAAAGGAAAGTCACGGCATGCATGCATGCGTTGTACTCCCTCCGTTTCCAAATATAAGTCTTTTTAGAGATTGCAACAAGTGACTACATACGATCAGAATATGTCTACTCCTACATACGAAGTAGCCCATTTGAAATGTGTAAAAAGACTTTTATCGAGTGCAGTGCTTTCATGTGTCGCGTCAACTCGTACAAGACCGATAAATTTGATTACTACGACGCCCTCTCCCTGTGGTGAGCTCCGGTGCCTTAGCTTTTTGCCTTTTGCTGCATAGCGGAGGGCCAACCACCTGTTGGGCCCACTGTCATAGACGCAAAAGCGAGAGAACGATGAAAGTAGAAGCTTTACATCTACGCTATCCCTCCCGCACGAGGTGGGCCGGACATGCAGCAAAGGATTCGATCGTAGAAGTAGGAGTAGCATCATTGTTCGTCTTCTCGAGAAGAGGCGAAGAACCAAGCGCAACCCGAGCGTGGCGATTCTTGAGCGGCTCGTGTGGTGCGGTTCCTTGGAGCACGCATATACTAGCTGTGCTCTTGCATGAGACAAAATTGCTACTCCCTCCTTTCCGGTTTATAGTGCTCAATTCAAAAATCTCACCAATCAATGTAGATGGTGAGTGGTGGAATCTGATTTGTAGTTTTGCAAAAGCACCTAATTAATGCTCTTGTTTTCCTCAAAAATTATGTTTATCAATGCATTAATTGCAATGCATGCATGCATAAAGTACATGCATTGGTCAAATTTCTCTTAATACTTGCATGCAATGATTTAATGCACCTTGGAATCTGAAAATGTGATGGAAAACAACCAAATTGAGCCTTATAAAATGGAAAACATAAAATTTTGAGATAAGCCCTATAAACCGGAAAGGAGGGAGTATTGTTTAACAATTAAACTCCATTATCCATTGGTTGATACTCATTACGCATAGGTCCACGCGCTTAGCACCATTTCCTCCTGGGGTCACCAATGTTTATTTGCTAATTAATAGCATTGCATGCAATGAACTAGCCATTGCAAGTCATTAAAAGCATGCACACCTCTCATCTCTTATTGGTTGATATGTCAAGAAACAAGAAACAAGGTAGAAGTTAATGCACCGCGCCTAAGTGTTTTGGGACTATTTGGTTTTCGTAAGACGGCTTACACACCTTAGACGGAGGAGTAGTATAGACCTGTAAACTGGAAAGGAGTATTTGCCTTTCTAGAGATTTCAACAAGTGACTAGACTACACCATGTGCAGTACCCCCTCCCTTCCGGTTTATAGGGCTCAAATCTCAAATCTCATACCAAGGCATTTTGCGATTGGAGGAATGTATCTCGTACTTTACAAAACTACCCTAATTAAACTCATGCATTAATTAAGTAGTTCTCTCGTTTTCCTCTCCGCCTTGGTCGTGGTGCACAATATTGAGCACTCCTATATGACTAGCCACTCTATCTACATGCGGGACATTTCAAAGCATCCGCCCGCTGCCATCCACCAAATCACAGCGAGGTGCTACAAATGAGACTCACACTGTCACCCCGGTGTGGCCGTCATGACCCGTCATATCACAAAACCCACACCTTTACCAGCGGTGGTAAGGTGGCCTCCAAGTTGGACTGGGCGAAGCAACCATCATTTCAGCACGCACTGTTCAAGCCTTTCTTCCCTTTCTTGAAGAAAACCTCACTCCAGTGCTACTCACTTCTGCCATTTTTCTTACTGTAATCGAAGGAAAGGTGGGCGAATCGATTATCTTTGCTATATTTTCATTCTAAGAATCTTCTTTTTGCGAAGCACCGACCGATTCTCACATCCTATTCTTTTCCCGTTTTCATTGCGATTGTGGTTTCCTTTTGATTGCCTTTTGTTTGTCAGTTCATTGATGGATCCTAGAGCACTAGGCAAAGAGTTGCTTGCCATGACAACCCACTGGAGACGATCTCCGAGGAAGCGAGCACCGACCAGCGAGTTGACCATGTTGGCGGGCCAACCCATGAAGATGAAGAACTCCAAGAAACAAGCAGCGGCCTAAGAGTTGAGGACGTTGGCGGACGAACTCCTCAAAGAAAGTTGGAAGAACAGCAAGGGCCCACCGTGTTTACCCCCAGAACTCGGCTTGCCACCTATGTGAGGCTCAAGACCGAGTTTGAGGAGATAGTCGCCGTTGAGAAGCAGTATTCCCCTGGCAAGGTGATGGCCCCCATCGAGGATGAGGAGATGGCCCCCGGAGGGATGAGATCCCCCAGTGAGCTGCACAAGGTAAAAAATAATGGCTTATTACCATAGTTGTGGTTTTTGATTATTTGCAATGTGCTTGCTAATATGTTAGGGTTGTGCATGTCACATCCCTAGTTCTGGTATGCACTAGGCTAGCCCTTCATGTGTGCATCATGTTTAAATTTTTCAGAAACTTGAAATGGGGATGACAGAAACCCCCAGCACCACTTAAACCAACTAGGGTTTACCAAAATCATTTTCAATGAACCTGAAATGCCCTTCTAAATAGTCCACCCTTTTTGTCTTGGGTTAGGACCTCTGACAAAATGGGTTCATAATTTTCTAGGTCATCATGAGGTCATTGAACTAAATCATATGTAACTTGCATTTGGGCATTTAAATGCTATAAAATATTTAAATGTCCAAATAATCCCATACTGAAATGTTCCATGTTGGATATATTCTATATAGTGGGCATGAGCAGTTTGGTGATTTTTGGAAGCGCCTAGGTATTTTTAGAAATCCACAAACCTACAGGAAGAAAAGAAAAACAGAAAATAAAATGAACTGGACTTACCTGGCCGAAGCCACCAGCCGGCCCACCTGGCGGCCCAGCACTGTGCTGGCCCGTGCCAGCCAGCTGCTTCTTCCCCGCCAAGCAGTGGAGGTGAAGCCGTGGCGCCTTGAGCCATGGCCAGCGTCGGCTTACCGCCCAGCGCCCTGAACGCTGGACGACCTCCACGCCATCGCCTGACCCTGGATCTCTCTCACTCTCCCTGGACCCCTTTTCCCCTCCTCTGTCTCGCTCTCCTCCCCACAGCCGAGCGCTGCCGTCGCCACCGACGCCATTCGCCGCAGCAACATCCACCGCCTAGCCTCCCCAGCATGTCCAGGAGATCCGCCTCCGCCGTCTACGCCTCCTCGAGGATACACGCACCGCCGGGCCTTCTGACGCCGCCATCTTCAACGTCTTCGCCGCGGCCGCCAGCGAAGATCCCCTCGCTGCTCCGCTCGCTCGGTGCTTCCCGAGCTTCGTCGACCCGCCCAGCGTGATCACCGTGAGCTCCTGTCTGGACACCCCTCTCCCTTGCCTCGCTTTGCACGCTTATAGCCACCGCTGCCGCCTGCGAAATCGCGCCGCTCAGGCTCGTCGCCGACGAGGCTCCGGTGACCAACTGGTCCCGTGCATATGCCCGTTGGCCTCGCGAGCACGTGTAGAACCTGCAGGTACTAACCGCTTTTACCCCCACGCGCTGCATCGTCGGTTTCATCAACGTCCGAGCTCCGGCCGCCGCTGCTCGCCCGCCATCGCTTCGCTTCCACCTCGGCCGCCTCGATGCCTCCACCGACGCTACCGTCACACAGACTCAGAGCCCAAATTAAGCTACGCTCTGCATCGCCGGACCGCCCGGACGAGGAGCGCCGCCGCATCCTGCTTAGCACCGGCGGCTAATCGCCATTTAGGTGACGTGGCGTCATTGGTTTAGAGTTAAGCACATGTTTAATTAACAACCACCCCCACCACAGTCACTGACACGCAGGCCCCGCAGATATCTAACCACGGATTAATATCCACATAGCTGTGAGCCTATGACATGTGGGCCTCGCAGGTCAGGTTTGACCTGGACCGGCCTGTTGACCCTCTTGGCGTCAACGAGCGCACATCGATGCAGATAATTGATTTTCTAGATTTAAAATAATCCAGGAAATTCCAGAAATGCTCAAAACTTCAAAAATTCATAGAAATTCAACCGTAACTCCAAATAAGATAAATTATATATGAAAAATTATCAGAAAAATCCAATCTTTCCATCTGTACCATTTGCATGCATGTATGAGCAACCTATGCCTGCTGATCAGGTCAAATCACTTTTATGGCATTTGAATAATCACATATGGAGTTTGAATTTGAATTTTGTATTCAAACCAACTTCATTTAATCTGTTGCTAGTTGCATTAGCTCAAACCACAGCATATTTCCATGTCACACTCATGCATCATATTGTTGCATTGCATTGATTCTGTTCTTCCTTGTTTGCCTAGGTGTTTGTCCCTCTCAAGAGATCTGACGTCATCGATGAGTTCGATGACACCGATGAAGAACTATACTATCTTTAGAAGTGCCAGCAAGCAAAACCCCCTTGTTCATTTCGATACAATCCTACTCTCTCGCTCCTGCTCTCTTTTACTGCATTAGGACAACAACGATTCATCTGTACTTGCTGCGGTAGCTGAACGCCTTTATCCTCTTGCATGACTCACACATTGCCACGGTAAATAGATGAAACCCACTAGCATGAGTAGGAGTTGTTTGAGCCCTTATGTTCCTACTCATTCATGCTTGTTTGTCGTGGTACGCTATTGCTTAGAGTTGTGTCGGTCTGATTCATCGGGGATGAATCGGAGGTGTGTGAACATGTCCTCTCTTGTTGAGAGCTAAGTGTGTGAACACGGTTTGGTAAAAGGTAGCAGTGAGAGGCCATGTAGGAGTACATGGTGGGTTGTCTCATTGCAGCCGTCCTCGGGGCTGAGTTCTGTGTTTGTGATCCATGAACAGTTACTACCACATATTGGGCTCCGGGCACTCCAAGCTCTCTCGACTTATTAATCAACTCGATATCTGTCCAGGAGTTGCAACTAGTTTCTGGTGTTTGTAGGTTGTGCTAGTAGTCTACCCAGTGGCACCCGGTACAGGTGGGCTTGGGACAGACTAGGCATCGTGGCACGGTGTACCAAGAGTAGATCACCCGTCGAGGTGGGCTTGGGAACCCTGCTCACATCGCTTGGGGGGGGCCGTGAGCTTACACCCCGGCCGGATCTCCTTGTGAATGGAACCCGAATAGGCGATAAACCTGGACGAGAGACTTGTGTGGTTAGTCAGGTTGTGGCCGACTCCCTCACCAGGCTTCCGCTTGAAGGTTGCCGAGATACACGACGTGTACATGGTGTTAAGTGGTGAGAGCGTGTGTGAAGAAGTACACCCCTGCAGGGTTAACATCATCTATTCGAATAGCCGTGTCCGCGGTAAAGGACTTCTGGGTTGCCTGTACAGTTCATAGATAACTTGAAGTGGATACTCTAAAATGCGCAAGATAAGCGTGAGTGCTATGGATGGCATTCTCGGAGGGAGACGTGAGCGGATCCATAGTGGTGTATTGATATGGTGAATATGTGGACTCGTGTGCGCCACCTCAAAAGAGTTGCTTGCAGTCATAGTTCAGGATAGCCACCGAGTCAAAGCTGGCTTGCTGCAGTCAAACTTCACCACCCCCTTTGTTGATCTTTGTTGCATATGTAGTTAGTTACGATGTAAGTCTTCTTTGGGTACATTTGTACTCACGTTTGCTTATTTTATGTTTTGCGAGAGGCGTCGGTCTTGCTAGTAGTTCCATGTGGACTTGACGTTTAGCTTGATACCTCGGCTATGATCTTGTGCCCTCAGCGGAGATCTGTAGATAGTCGGGCTTCTAAGCCTTTTTCATTTGTAGATGTCTCAGGTGCTCGAGACAAATTAAGCTTCCGCTTGTGCTTTGACTTGTATGCTTCCGAGTGTTGGGTCATGAGACCCCATGTTTGTAATATCTCGCTCCTCGGAGCCTAATGAATAAATACTTGAGTCGTAGAGTTATGTTGTGATGCCATGTTGTATTTACACATATCGAGCATATTGTGTGTATGATTGAAATGCTTGGTATGTGTGGGATCCGACAACCTAGTTGTTTATCCTTGGTAGCCTCTCTTATGGGGAAATGTAGTCTTGTGCTTCCATGAGCCATAGTAGTCCGCTTCTGCCCGGTTCACCGGAGTCCTGCTAGCCCAAAGACACTCTTGCTCAGGAACACTTGACTGGTCGGCATGTGATTCACTTTGCCTCGTGGTTCGTTCCCTTCTGGGGAAATGTCACCTTGGTGACATCCAGTCCTGCCTTAGCCTGCTACAGACCGGGTTCCAGTCCTGTTAGCCAGTGCTACTGAGCCAGATTCATACTGTTGCCGACCGACATGCTCGATGTTGATTCATGTATGCCTGTCCTCGTAAGTTAGTGCCACTTTGGGTTCACGACTAGTCATGTCGGCCCGGTTCTCATTACATATGGATGCTAGCGACACTATCATATATCGTGAGCCAAAAGGCGTAAACGGTCCCGGGCCATGGTAAAGCGACACCCATGGAATACCTGATGCGTGAGGATGCAAAGTGATATGAGGTGTTACGGCTAGATCGATGTGACTTGGAATCGGGGTCTGACAGCTTTGGTATCGAGCTGTGACCGCTGTGAGGATTACCAAGCCAAACCGGTCGAAGTTGTGTCTAGAAATGCTTTAGTTATGTAAGGGAATTGATTGTGGAAGGGAACGTAAGGCTCTTTTACTCCTTATACCTCATGGCCTTCTGATCTGAGTCATCCTCTTCTCTTCTATGGGGATTAAGAACTAGGCCTTCTCAGTTACTAATCCATAGACTTATAGAATTGATAGTTTCAAATCTCAGTTAAGTTTTTACTACTTCTGTATGTTCATAGCTGGTCTCGTAACCTTGATATTATGATGTTGAGTGGTCATGCCACTATTTTGCGAGATGTCTCAAATCATTTTGAGCATTTACAGCGTTATCTTTGTCCGAGTCATCCCAGGTTTCTAATTAGTCTGATGCATTTGCAAATTCCTTCTTCCCACCCCGTTGTTCCTTTGGGCTAGATTAAGCACACTAATCGATCTATTGAGGTACTCCGTTGCCTTGACATACATGTTGGAGTTAGTATTATGACCCTAGGTGTCTTAGAGAACTACTCAGAAATCTAGAAATGCTTTGCATCCCCAGTGTGATGATTCTGGCCATTATTCTTGAAAGCATCCCGTGATGCCACTTAGTAGTAGGTATTCTACTCCTGGGTTTCTGAACCCGAGCTTTCCCTACTTACTTCATGTTGTTAGTGTTGCTCGTACCTTTAGGATATTAGTAACCTTTGCGATAGTCTTCGAGGTCTGTGGTACATCATTCTTCTAAATACCATGAACCATTCTTGGCAGAAGTTCCCTGAACCAAGAGATCACGACAAGAGTGCTCTTGATGGGTTCTCCATTCTATTTTGCGACTCTGCCAGTTCAACCTCTCTGCATGGGTTATCCGGAAGAAATATGCTGAATTTGTTCGGCATACCAATCCTTGCATCCACAACTTAGAAAAACATGTGTTCCTTTGAGTTGTCTCTCTTTAGTTGTTTTCTGGCCCTCGTCTATCAATTGATAGTCAAGGGTATGCGTGCATTCGTTTATCGATGCCTATTACTCTTGTGGTCCGTCGAGCCATTCTATTCTGGAATGACTAGGAGAAACAAACTCCAGTATCTCATCCATATCCAGGATTGGGTCAAAGTAGTTATGTTCCGCAGATCAAATGCCAATCCAGCTTTTGTTCTGTTCTACCCTGTAGTATTACCATCTTTATGTCAAGAATGTCATGGGAAATGCACCACCTCTTATGAATTCTTGACGCAGTGATACCTCTCGCTATCATTATTCATTCCTCGGTCCCGCGTTGTTGTAACCGGAATGCCGACAAGTGAATCGTGATGTGTGAAATCTATACTCCTAGCAACTCCGTTGCTTGGTAGTTAAGGGACAATAATTTCATCCTTAAGCGTGTTGGTCATTGAATCAAGATACTAGGATTGACCGTGCTACCTAGTCCTCATTTCCTGGTGCACTCTTCGATCACTGAGTTGGATTGTGCCGATCCCTCGCTTATTTGATCATAACGTCGTGCCCTGAAAAGCAAGATTGTTCTCGAGCTTAGTAACATATCGGTGGTCCGTGATGTTAGGATATCTTCTGGAAGTATTACCCAGGTTGTCACCGACCGCTATGTTGAGTTCGTGATCATGCTGGTTTTCTCCAAACCACCCATTCTCCAAGAATCTGTGTTGGATACCCCTGAGCTAGTTGGTTGAGCCAAACAACAACTTGGAGAGTTGGAAGATAAAATCTTGCCCGGCTTAGTTCATTTTAAGGGATATCCTTTTGTGTGTGTGTTGAAGAAGGATGATACCTTCACCAATTGGTCCTCGTGATCAGTTGTTGGATCTATTGTCTTGTCCAAACCTTGATTTGAGTGTGGGCTATCGTCAAGTCAAATCAGAACCAACGATGTTTGTAATGTTGTCTTACTCGTGGTTGATTCCTCGAGCATACACCATTACATCTTTTGGTCTGACCAATGCTATCACCATGTTCATGTGATGGTGGAAGTCCAGTGATATGGAAATTCCGATGAGTTGCTGTTGAGCCCAACAGCAGCATTTTGTCTCCCCCATGATTCATGTTGAACATCAACCTAGTGTTGGAAACTTTGTAAGCAACGCCTTCATGTTCCGTTCATGAAGCTTATGCTTGGATGGAAGAAGTGACTTCCTCGAATTCATGTGCTTTAGGTGTAAGTTGCCGCCATGAATTTGAGAAAGGTTTGATTTTCTTCCTTTGGAATCATCCCAAGTCCGTCATGCATTCGTGCGAGGTATTCTATGGTTTGGTAGATTAATTACCTCCACTCCATTCGTATTCCCTAGCACACCAAGCCACTGATTGATTTGTTCAAGGAGAAGAAGTTCTTTCTTAAGAGCATGCCTTATGCAAGGACTTGATATCCTCGTTGATGGTTCTCAACGAACTTCGGTAGTGTTTCATTGTAAGACTGCCATGTGGTCATGCTTGTGCAGGGACAGCGTGTTCACATGTTTGTAGTGAACGCACTCATGTTTTGGAGCTTACTACCATAGTCCATCTCCGAGAATCTCATAGCGTCATTTCGCCGATTTGTGTTGCAAACTTTCTTTTCGGACATGTTGAGTCCGAAGTATCCTATCACCAATCGGATCTGAATCTCAGCAGATATGATGGTTGGAACACTCCCAACATCTGCATTTTGTTCCCAGTTGCACCCCATCGTGCCAATTTTCCATGGGATGCCCTTCTCAGCAGTTGCTGTCCAGGTTCATCTTCAAAGGTGGACTTACCATGGGTCCCATTCATTTCCGGTGATAAGCAAATCATCCCTTGCGTTGTCTTCAACAAGGTAGTCCACATCATCCATTCTAGTCCGAGTATGTCATTCTTTCGAACTCCTTCAAATGATCGATTGTGATTGCCTTAGGCTGGTATAAAGAGTCTCAATGATCTCTATATCAAAAGTAATTCTTTTTGCCACTTAAGGGAATATTTCTGCGAGTCACCTTCCTTAAGATGTCTCGTTATGGTGTCATGGCAACTCAACTCCTCGCTACATTGACAACCGTTCACCACCTTCTTAAGTGTGGAATTGTGTCTACGTAGTGAACCTCCGTCATCTGTTTCACCCCATCCCTCTAGATGTATGCTTCGTGTCTCAGCTCGAGAGATGTTGCCATGTCTCATTCCGTGATTTGATCCTAATTTGCTCAAACCTCAAGAAGATCGATTCTTCTAAAATTCTCCCTTTCTTCTCGTTGTCATGTTGGATGTAGTTTCCAAAGCAAGATGTCGAGATCAAGATGATGCAATGAATCAACATTATCGAGAAGGACACCTCGATCGTGAAGATTGTCTTAGTTGCGCCCCCCCCTTCATCTTACCCTACTCTTGAATCTCGGGACGAGATTCTTGTTTAGTGGGGGTGAGTTGTCACATCCCTAGTTCTACTATGCACTAGGCTAGCCCTTCATGTGTGCATCATGTTTAATTTTTTCAGAAACTTGAAATGGGGATGTGAAACCCCTGACCACTTAAACCAACTAGGGTTTACCAAAATCATTTTCAATGAACCTGAAATGCCCTTCTAAATAGTCCGCCCTTTTTGTCTTGGGTTAGAACCTCTGACAAAATGGGTTCATAATTTTCTAGGTCATCATAAGGTCATTGAACTAAATCATATGTAACTTGCATTTGGGCATTTAAATGCTATAAAATATTTAAATGTCCAAATAATCCCAAACTGAAATGTTCCATGTTGGATATATTCTATATGAAGGGCATCAGCTTTGGTGATTTTTGGAAGTGCCTAGGTATTTTTAGAAATCCACAAACCTCACAGGAAGAAAAGAAAAACAGAAAATAAATGAACTAGACTTACACGGCCGAACCCACCGACGGGCCCACACAGGCGGCCCGGCCTTCTATCAGCGGCCCGTGCCCGACCATGCTGCTTCTTCCATGCCGAGTGAGGCGGGCGGGGAGGAGGTGGCCTTGGCCAGCCCGAGCCCGCCACGGCGTCAGCTGCTTGCCGCCCACGCCCCTGGACGCCTGGACGACCTCCACGTCGTCGCCCCGACCCCCTGGATATCTCTCACTCTCCCTGGACCCGTTTCCCCTCATCTCGCCTCGCCTCCCCCACAGCGGCGCTGTTGCCATCACGACGCTGCTTCGCTGTGGCCATCCACCGCCTAGCCTCCCCGGCATGTCCAGAGATCCGCCTCCGTGCGTCTACGCCTCCTCGAGGACACCACGCATCACGGACGCCCCACAAGACGCCATCTTCAACATCTTCATCGCCCGCCGCCGAAGATCCCCCTCGCCGCTCCGCTTCGCTCCGGTGCTTCCCCAAGCTCGTCGACTACCAGCGCGTGATCACCGTGAGCTCTCGTCCCGCACCCTCTCCCTTGCCTCGTTTGCACGCCGTAGCCACCATGTCACTGCGCCCAAATGCGCTGCCGCCCGAGCTCGCCGCCGACGAGGCTCCGATGACCAATCGTCCGCAGATGCATATGCCGTTGGCCTCGCGAGCACGTAGAACCTGCAGTACTAACCGCTGTTTCCCCAGCGCTGCATCGTCCGGTTCGACAACGTCCGAGCTCCGACCGCCCGGCGCTTTGTCGCCCGCTACCATCGCCGCTCCACCTCGGCCGCCTCGATGCCTCCACCCAGCGCCTCGTCGCGGCTCGCACCGTGAAACCCAGCCAGCGCCGCTCTCATCGCCGGAATCGCCCGGACGAGGAGCACCACTGCGTCCTGCTTAGCACCGGCGGCTAATCGCCGTTTAGGTGACGTGGCGTCATTGGTTTAGAGTTAAGCACATGTTTAATTAATAACCACCCCCACCACAGTCACTGACACGCGGGCCCCGTAGATATCTAACCACGGATTAATATCCACATAGCTGTGAGCCTATGACATGTGGGCCCGGCAGGTCAGGTTTGACCTGGACCGGCCTGTTGACCCTGCTGACGTCACCCAGGCACAATGCTGATGCAGTAATTGATTTTCTGCATTTAAAATAATCCAGGAAATTCCAGAAAATGCTTAAAACTTCTAAAAATCATAGAAATTCAATCGTAACTCCAAATAAGATAAATTATATATGAAAAATTATCAGAAAAATCCAATCTTTCCATCTGTACCATTTGCATGCATGTTTGAGCAACCTATGCCTGCTTATCAGGTCAAATCACTTTTATGGCATTTGAATAATCACATATGGAGTTTGAATTTGAATTTTGTATTCAAACCAACTTCATTTAATCTGCTGCTAGTTACATTAGCTCAAACCATAGCATATTGCCATGTCACACTCATGCATCATATTGTTGCATTGCATTGATTGTGTTCTTCTTTGTTTGCCGGTGTTTGTCCCCTCTCAGTAGACGACGTACCGATGATGAGTTCGATGACACCGATGAAGAACTATATTATCTTCGTAGTGCCGAGCAAGCAAAACCCCTTGTTCATTCGATACAATCCTACTCTCTCGCTCCTGCTCTCTTTTCTTGCATTAGGACAACAATGGTTCATCCGTACTTGCTGCAGATGCTGAACCCTTTATCCTCTTGCATGACCTGTCATTGCCACAAAGAATAGATGAAACCCACTAGCATGAGTAGGAGTTGTTTGAGCCACGAGGTGCCTACTCATTCATGCTTGTTTTGTGGCCTGCTATTGCTTAGAGTTGTGTCGTGTCTGATTCATCGGGGATGAATCGGAGGTGTGTGAACATGTCTTCTTGTTGAGAGCTAAGTGTGTGAACACGATTTGGTAAAGGTAGCGGTGAGAGGCCATGTAGGAGTACATGGTGGGTTGTCTCATTGCGATCGTCCTCGTGAACTCGAGTTACGTGTTTGTGATCCATGAGCGATTACTACCACACATTGGGCTCCGGGTACTCCAAGCTCTCTCGACTTATTAATCAACTGGATCTCTCCGGCCTGTGAGTTGCAACTAGTTTCCGTGTTTTGTAGAGTTGTGTTAGTAGTCTACCAAGTGGCACCAGTGCAAGGTGGGCTTGGGACAGACTAGGCACCGTGGCACGGTGTACCAGCGTAGATCCACCACGAGGTGGGCTTGGGAACCCTGCTCACATCGTTTGGGGCCGTGGCGACATCCCGGCCGGATCTCCTTGCGGATGGAACCCCAATAGGCGATAAACACAGACGAGAGACTTGTGTGGTTAGTCGAGGTTGTGGCCGACTCCCTCACCAGGCTTCCGGCTTGAAGGTTGCCAAGATACCACGTGTACATGGTGGTAAGTGGCGAGAGAGCGTGTGAAGAAGTACACCCCTGCAGGTTAACATCATCTATTCAATAGCCGTGTCCGCGGTAAAGGACTTACGGGTTGCTATGCACAGGTTCATAGATAACTTGAAGTGGATACTCTAAAATGCGCAAGATAAGCGTGAGTGCTATGGATGGCATTCTCGGAGGGAGACGTGAGCGGATCCATAGTGGTGTATTGATATGGTGAACATGTGGACTCGTAAAGCGCCACCTCAAAAGAGTTGCTTGCAGGTCATAGTTCAGGATAGCCACCGGTCAAAGCTGGCTTGTCTTTGAGTCAAACTTCACCACCCCTTTGTTGATCTTGATGCATATGTAGTTAGTTCGATGTAAGTCTTCTTTGGGTACATTTGTACTCACGTTTGCTTATTTTATGTTTTGCGAGGAGACGTCGGTCTCGCTAGTAGTTCCGTGTGGACTTGATGTTTAGCTTGATACCTCAGCTCTGATCTTGTGCCCTCGGCAGATTCGGTAGATAGTCAGGCTTCTAAGCCTTTTTCATTTGTAGATGTCTCGTCGCACAAATTAAGCTTCCACTTGTGATTTGACTTGTATGCTCACGAGTGTTGGGGTCATGAGACCCATGTTTGTAATATCTCGCCTCCTCGGGCCCTAATGAATAAATACTTGAGTCGTAGAGTTATGTTGTGATGCCATGTTGTATTTACACATATCGAGCATATTGTGTGTATGATTGAAATGCTTGGTATGTGTGGGATCCGAGCAACCTAGTTGTTTATCCTTGGTAGCCTCTCTTATGGGGAAATGTAGTCTTGTGCTTCCATGAGCCATAGTAGTCCGCTTCTGACCGGTTCACTGTAGTCCCGCTAGCCCAAAGACTATCGCTTCGGAACACTTGGTAGCGGCATGTGATTCACTTCGTTCTGTGTCATCCTTGATCGGGAAATGTCACGCCGTGACATCCGGAGTCCTGCCTAGCCTGCTACAGCCCAGAGTTCCTGAGTCCCTGTTAGCCCAGTGCTACAGCGGATTCAAGACAACACACCGACATGCTCGATGTTGATTCATGTATGCCTGTCCCTATAAGTTAGTGCCACTTTGGGTTCACGACTAGTCATGTCGGCCCGGGTTCTCTGTCATATGGATGCTAGCGATTCCCATGCCGTTGTCCGTGCTGTGGTCATTGCCCGAGAGATCAATGACAAGAAATAGTTGGTCGCGCTAATCCTTCAGGGTAGTTTACATTGCCCTGTGTTTAATTACCAGAACGATGCGTGTTATGAAACCATCTTAGGGCTAGTGCAATCGCCTTGTGTGGGCGGATCTTGCTACTTTTGTTTGATAGTGAATCATGCGAACCCTCTCCGAGTTATGGAAATGTATGTATCCTCACCAAATTTTTGATGTAATATATGGCATGCTTAGATGTAAGTTTGAACTGTTTATCATATCGCCAGGGCTTGTTTGATGATTCTTGGTGTTAGTAGGCTAGCTCTTTAATGCGAGAGCTATAATACTTGCAATACACTCACCAAGAGAAATGTTGGGGTCAATGAGCTCGTGGTACGCTTATACTTATCCCTCGTCGATCGACCAATAGCCCTAGCTCCTAAAATTGTAGGCTTAGCGATCGATCAGACAATAGTCAACATACATTCAGGCCTCATTTGGTTCATAGGGTAGGAAAATCGTAGAAAAAGTATAGAGAACATGCAACACAAAATCATAGCAGTGTAGAGACGTACTCCCTCCGTTCCAAAATAGATGACCTAGGCGGGCTAGTTTGGCCTAGTGGGTTTCAGTGATATGACGTGAATGCAGTGCCGTCCAGTCTTCACGTGTGGTAGCAGTATTGCGGGTACAATAAGTTTTCTTGAAGAAGCGGAATTCAACGAAGGCATGATGGTTCCTTAGTCCGAACAACTTACAGTGGGAAAGGTTGGGCCTGCGATACGACCGGGGTAGACCAGGATAATTTTGTGCATGGCAGGTGGACCAGGATGGTCGACGTCCCACATGTCGGCGAATGAAAGTATTCTTTCCGATATAGAGGACGAGAAACGAGTATTCATTGTTTATTTTTGATGAAAGATATTGTCTCCACTGTTACGACGGCGGAGTGTGAAACACTGCAGCCCAGTGAACTTGGGATGTGCACTACTCCCTCCTTCCTCATGTAATGCCCAGGTTACAGCTTTTTCTCACTTTATCTCTATCTATTTCCTCTCAAATGTTTTTTACCTTTCTTTTTTTAAGACACAATTGTTTTTTATGCCTTTTTTTAGAATTATTTTTTTATACCTAGGAGCACGTGTAGAGACGGGCTCTTGCAGAGCCCACTCCTTGACTTTGTCGCCTCTCTCTCCTCCACATAAGGAGTACTACTCCCTCCGTTCCCCAATATTTGTCTTTCTAGACATTTCAAATGGTTACAACATACGGATGTATGTAGACATATTTTAGAGTGTAGGTTCACTCATTTTGCTTCGTACGTAGTCACTTGTTGAAATCTCTAGAAAGACAAATATTTAGGAACGGAGGGAGTACTTGCTATGCATGCGGCGAGGCAGCTGGCGTCTTGAGGGGCAGGCGGTGAGAGCGGCTCCTAAGCCGGTCCGACTCCAGCATGACCCACCTCACATTATCACCATATATTTCTTGGAGTCCGTGCCTTGGCTGCGAGCGATCTCTTCTCCTCCCCATTTCTCTTCTTCTCAAGACGCCCGCCGAGCGATTAGATTTCGGCTATCGACGGTTTATTCAATTACGGTCCACATGCCAAACGCATCGCCGGAAATTGCAAGACAACGCGTGTCCCCTACGGTGTGGCCCGGCGTGCGAGCGGGCCTAATGTCGGAGATTACAGCTTGCAGCGTGATAGTCGTAAGTGTGCCGCCTTTTCCTTTAGAACTTATGAAGCATAACATTTTCGCGTGATTGATCGATAGAAATCCAGAACAAAATGACGAGGGCGGTGCTTTCCCGCTTGTTAGGCGGGCTAGTTCGAGTGATATGACGTGCTACAGTGCCGTCCACTTGCTCCATTTTTATGTAAGCAAGAGTTTACGCTCTTATGCGGGAGGAGTGCGAAACACCGCGGATCTGATTTGATCGAGGGATAACTGTTCCCTGCCAAATAATGGAGGATTGTTAGCGATTATAGCATGATAATTAGGGCATCTCCAGTGCTGGCCTACAAATTTACACCGGCATCTGTCCGAGGACACTGATGGATGCCATCCTATGCTGCCCGCATACCTTTCGACAACTATATGAACTAACCGGACGGAATTCGTGCAAACAAAGCAAATTTCAAATTAACCGGATGAAATTCATTACATTTCGAGAACTTTTCCTATAAACTGGATGAAATTCATTACATATTTCGCACAAACCATACTAAAACTACTGTAAACATAATCTAAACGATCGCCGACGCCCGACCACCATGCCCGGCCATGAACTCGAGAAAGCCAGCCATTGCCTTTGCCTCCTCCTCATCCGGCTCGATAACCTCCTCCTCCGGAGCACAAGGTTCTGAAGATTTGCGCCTCCACGTCGCCGTCAAGTGGCTAATCAGCCGCCGATTTTTATCCCACCAAGCTTGGCGTCGACTGAGTGGAGGAACGATGGCCTTCCTAGGACCAGAGCGGTGGCGACCTACCGTGTACTACTCTTCCTCGCTGCCGGCTGCGCCCGCGCATGCGCCCCGGCTTCGTGGTCGTGGTGGCGGAGGGCGGCCGGGGAGCCGCGATCTCTCTTCGCCTCCTGCGAGAGTACGTCAAGAGAGCTTTGAGCGCGCCAGAGCGGAGCCACCGATGTCGCCGTGCTCGCTCTGCTGACAAGACGTCCAAGAGATCTTTGGAGTGCCCGGAGGCCATGGTTGGAGTGGTGCCAACAAAAGGAAGGGACCGGAGGAGAATGAGTGTGGGTCTTTGGCTATGGCTGGGAGCTGGGGCTCAAATTAATATAAGCGGGCGAACGGCAATGAGCCGCGACAGACGGATGGACGGCTGGTAGCGGAGTAGGTTCGCTTGGCAGAAATTGGTGTCGTGCGCTAACGTGAGCGCCGCTTACCGGGATGCCGCGTGGGTGGTGCTCTCTTGGCCGGTGCGCTGCTGCAATGCCGGCGCCAGTGAGAGGTTCGCGTCGGGCGTGAATGCGGACGCTGCTTCAGTGACTTAACCGTAGGTGCGTTGTCTCACTAACATGTGGGCCCGGGCATCAAAGCCCGCATGTCGGCCTGACACACCAACCGCACCTGCAGTTAAGGATGGTGAATGCGGCATTGGCGTTTTGGAGACGGTGATCGCTTTCAGGCGGAAGCGCTCGCTAGAGATGGAAGGGGTTTTCGGTGAGGCGGGCGATCGGCTGGCGTGGTGGTAAATGTGAACTCATGGATGACGAGCCTTTGAGCGCGTGCATATGCACGTATTGACAACCAGACGTCCATGCAACCAGCTCTTGTCGCCAAATTTAGCATTCGATGACCACCATTAGACACCACACAACCATACATAACTTATGAATAATGGACGAATCGATCAGACACACACTCGTGTGCAGTGGCACTATGATCGTGTGCAGTTACATACTCCGCACCATAGTACCCTCTCTAGCTAGGCTGTTTTATAGATTGTCATTGTGATGGACGATATACATGAGCAAGGCGCCGAGTCACGAGTATGACCGTTGGTGTTGAGCCGGTGAATACATGCTCGGTGTTCACGGAGGCCTCCAAAGAAACGCCTAAACAAAGAATGTCACATACTTATAATTTTGGTTTTTATTTCTTTCTTCACCCGGCTGTAGGCCCACATAGATAGATAGATAAATAACACGAGCTGATGAGGCGCATGCGGACTGTTTGACTGGTCAACCAGAAAAATACGGAGCTATACGCTAAGCCAGTGATCGTATAATCACCATATCTCATATACAATGATCAAAGTGAGGCCGACAAAGCCTGGATGTCGCCGAGCTCTCGTATACGGAGAGGTCGGCGGAGATCCAAGCACGGTGGATCCAAGCACGGTGGGTGTCACGACAAAGACGGGAAGGAGAACGACTGCAATGCCCGCCAGCATGTGAGAAGTAGTAGTACTAGTAGTTAGTGTGTGTGTCCTGTCTCGAGTACGAGCATGTACCAATACTAGTACTAGTTACTACTGTAGTTTTAGAGAAAATTACCAAGACATTAGCCTATACTAAATGGAAAAATTCCTATCCTAAGGATCAAATGGCATCTCTTTCTCTATAGGAATTGAGATGCATGTCATCTCACTTCCTATGATTTTCATATTCCTATCCTATGAACGAAAGGAGGCCTCTGTTGGAGTAACCATCTGTAGCTACCAAGATCGCTGGTATAGTAGTTTTCTTCAAGAAGCGGAATTCAACGAAGTCATGATGGTTCCTTCGTCCGAGCAACTTCGTGGGAAGTGGGCCTGTGATTTGACGGCTCATTAGTCATTGTTGCTACGGCGCGACGACCTGGGTGACTCCCTTGGAGTTCTACGTGCATGGCAAGTGGACCAAGATGGTCGACGTCCCACATGTTAGCGAACGGAAGTATTCTTTCCGATATCGAGGAGCAAGGAAACCGCGTGGTATAGTATCACTGCTGATTGGTTCGCAAAAGAAAATAGTATCACTGCCGATTTATAAATATTTTTTATTTCTGATGAATGCTAGCGTTTCAACTCTTACGACGAAGGGTTCCAAACACTGGCATCGCGGCCGGATGTCCCACACATGTCGGAAAGGAGGGACATGAACAGCATGGTAGAGCCCAAAATAAAAAAACAGCGTGGTAGAGCCGCCTCCACTTCTTCCACTGGGTCGGACACCACACGTAGTAGTACTTAGTGGTATGAACGATACAAAGTGCGACTTGGAGAGAAAGACACGCCTAGTTGGAAGGTCTCGGGCATACACGTAAACAAATATAAAAGTTAATATGTGCCTCCAACTAATATAGTAGTAGTAGAGTACTTAGGCACGCATCCATAACATCACCGTGCATTGCACATACAACATTTAGTGGTAGTAATGTAGTAAGAGACAAATGCCGCCTAAGAGTTCCCTTCTCGACCTACTTTTGGGTGTTTGGTAGAGTGTATGGAGGGTGCATGAGTCCACACTAGTTTAGCACAAATACACTAGAAGCATGCATGAAGAGAGCATGCATGAAGAGGGGTGTTGAGTTGAGCATGCATGAAGAGGGAACAACTATGTTGAGACAAGAATGCAACAAAACACACACTGTATGCCACACATGTTCATACCATTTGTGCCTTTCTACTTCACTTGTCTGTGCTACATTACTCGAGGTTGGTAGGTCCACTCCTTGGGTACATGTCCGTCTCAGAAGTTCCAGTCCCACGTGTTCTTCATATAGATGGAACGATCCTTGCATAACACGTGCACCTTTGATGCTAGATGTCTCGGCGTGTTGGCAAAAGGATGAACAAAGCTCACGTAAAAAAATAGAGTGGAAGAACATAGATTCCGGACGACCGAGAAGGAGCAAGGAACCTCGTAGGAGCTGCCTCGCACTCATAATATTTAATATTATTCAGCGATATAAAACTTAACCAATCATCTCCACGATTGAATTTGGAAGAGTACGAAACACGGCAGCCCAAAGCAGAAGTTACATCATACTAGTACATGACTAACCCACACTATCACCATATTTCTTGGCTTCCGTGCAACACCTATCTCTAGTAATCCAAAGACTGTGTATCGCTTCTCCCTCCTCGTCTCTATCAAAGTGCGGCGGCTGGCGCTCTGCCATCTATTGAGGTCGGTTAACTATCACATGTTAGCGACATGTGACGCCTTTATTCAATCGTACACTAATCATGCACGCATAAGCAGTAATGTATCAAGATCGTGGACTCAACGGAAGATATCACAACACAACTCTAAGACATAAATAAGTCATACAGCATCATAATACAAGCCGTGGGCCCCGAGGGCTCGAATACAAGTGCTCGATCATAGACGAAGTCAGCCGAAGCAACAATATATCTGATACGGACATATGTTGTTAGACAAGTTTGCCTTAAGAAGGCTAGCAACAACCGGATCTGAATCAAAGAGGCGCAGTGCCTCCTACCCGATCCTCCTAACTTCTCCCTGCGTCGTCGCTGAGCAGCACGTAGTAGTAGGCACCTCAGCAGTAGTAGTCGCCATCGACGGTGGCGTCGCTCTGGGCTCCATCGATCAAGCTGCAGCAATCGGTAGAGAAAGGGGAAAAGGGGAACAAAGGCAACCATGAGTAGTCATCCAGTACTACTTAAGCAAGGAGCTACACTACATATGCATGGGTATATGTGTAAAGGGGCCATATCGCTGGACCTGAATCGCGTAATGCCGTAATATGAGGGGATAGCTAATCCTCGTCAAGACTACGCTCGCAGCCTCCGCCTTGCAACATGTAGAAGAGAGTAGACCGAAGTCCTCCAAGTAGCATCGCATAGCATAATCCTACCGGCGATCCCCTCCTCAATGCCCTCATAGACAAACGACCACCGGGTTGTATCCGCACTTGGAAGGGTGTGTTTATTAAGTATCTAGTTGTCATAAGGTCAACGCATAACCCAAGTCGCCCCGGCACCGAAGATCACGGCTATTCAATTGGATTAACTTCACCGCAGGGTGCACCACATTACCCGACACGCTGATCCCATTTGGCCGACTACACTTTCCTGGGTCATGCCCTACCGCTGAAGATCAACACGCCGCAGCCCCACCCAGGCATAACAGAGGTCAAGACGCCGGTTCAAAACCTAAGCGCACAGGGTCCGGCCCATTGCCCTTAGCACACTCAAGACGCTATGCGGCGGCCGAAGCGCAGACCTAGCCTAGTGGCGCTCTCCAATCCGGTAGCGCCACAATTGTCAGCCGGGACGCCAAGAAATGCTTGGCCGATACCACGACGCCGGTTGCCCATAACTTGTCCCACGTGGCGGTTAGTGCGTGATAAGGTCAACGACCCAACTCGGATCAAATACCAAGATCTCGTTAAGCGTGTTGCAGCATATCGCGAACGCCGAATGGTGCCAAAGCCCACCTCTCACCCAGGTAGTCTCAACTCGCCTCGACGCTCGCCACAAAGATCCACACAGAGGGGTCATGGGGACAAAGGTCCTTTCACCCCCAATCCGCGGAATCACTCGCGGTGCTCCATGTCGAATCTTGACTTTTAGTCACCACATGTATCATGTATAAATTATATATTTTATACCCTTTATCTCCTCCCATGTGATCACGTCACTATAGTATATCACAGAAGACGGACAAGTTTTTAGGGCCACTGATGGAAAACTAGCTTCCTATACTAAGCAAGAGGATAAAGCGGTGTAAGGGTAACAATCAGAAAGTAACAATGACAAAGTTATGCAAACAGTAATAGGATTAATCGGAAAGCAAAGAATACGCTACACTACCCTAATGCAAGCAAAGATAGAGAAGAATAAGCGATATCCGGTGATCAAGGGGGGGCTTCGTTGCTCGAGACAAGGAGGGGTAACGCGGTGACGAGTCGCACTGGCTGTGGGCATCAAAGATCGCTACGGGGTCTACCGGAGAGAAGAGGGGGGGGAGGAAACAGTAAATATGGAGCAAACAAGGTATCACAAAACATAACGAGGCAATATGCGGTGCTAGGTGTGCCCTAACGCGGTAGTAGGTGATACCGACGAAGGGGGGAAACATCCCGGAAAGTATTCCCGAAGTTTCGCGTTTTCGGGTAGATGAACCGGAGGTGAAATGTTGCAGGTTCACTATGCTAGGGACGCGTGGCGGACGAACAGGCTGCGTATCCGGATTCGTCTCGTCGTTCTGAGCAACTTTCATGTACAAAGTTTTTTCATCGACTTACGGTATTATTTTATATTATTTTACAAAGATTTAATCAATATTCTCGTAATTAATTTAATTCGAAAATAAATGTTAAAAATGCTAGGCGCACCAGACAAAGGTGTACACAAAAGTGTACCAAAGGGTCGACAGTGGGCTGGGAGTCTCGATTGACCACCAACGTTTGGACCGGTCAACAAGGGATGGGCCCCCCCCATAGGCTAGGTCTAGTTAATTAATTCTCAGTTTTAACTAATCCAAAGCTTATTAGACTAATTAATCCCTAGTTAATTAAGTTGATTAGCTTTTTAATTAATTATTTAACTAATTAATTATTTGTTTTTTTTACTTCCTTTTTTAGAAAAAGGGGGGGCCGGGTGACCTACCGGCAAGTGGGCCCATCCGCCACCGAGCGGGCGGTTAATGGAGCGGGCGCTGGCGCCGGGCGCCAAACGCCGCTGGGCACGCTGCCAGGGAGAGCGCCAGGCCAGCTGGGCGCCAGCGTGGTTGCTGGAGCCGTAGGCTGCGCCGAGCGGGCGCAGAGAGCCGGGCGCTGGCGGAGGCTATGGCCCGACGCTACCAGCCATGGCGTTCAGGCAGAATGGCGTGAGCGTGCGCCGTGGCCAGCTGGGGCGCCGCCACGCGACGGAATCAAGCGGGCAAAGCAGAGGCTGTGAGGGGCGCTGGTCGACGGCTTTGCCTGTGGGCGCCAAGCGGGCACCGAGTTACTACGGGCGCACGACGGTCGGCGCGAAGTTGGGACGGGCGCATCACCGGGGTTGGCGGCAGTGGGCGCCGACACGCCACAAGGCCATGGTCGCCGCGCGACGAAGCGCAGTGATGATGCGGGCGCAAAGCTGTGTGTGTGGAACGGGCACGGGAGACAGAGAGAGGGAAGTCTGGGCCTCACCAGCGTTGATGGGGAGAGGGAGCGGGCGAGGCACGACGTGGTCCGGGGCGAGGAGGATGGGGACGAGTAGGCTACGGAGAGGACGACGGGGAGGCAGTCCCGCGGATGGTGTCCGGCGAGGTGGCAATCCGGTGGCGCGCGCTGGGTCGTGGTGGCAGTCCTCGAGTGAGGGCTGCTGCCGGGCATGGCCACAGCTTGGCTGGGGACGGAAGAGAGTAAGCGCACAACAAGCGTGGCCGAGGGGTGGAGGTCACATGCTGGCGGCCGCCTTTTCTTGGCACAAGGCCACAGAGGAGGAGGGGGTTTCGATCTAGATCGGGGAAGGAGGGGGTGGATCGAGGGGAGTTGTGTGGGTCGGGCTAGGGTTTCGGTCAAGGGTGGGGGGGTATGTAGGGCACGGGCTGGCCGGGCTCGGTTGGTTTAGAGGCCTAGAGCCGAGGAGCCCGGAGGAGGGGGCTTTCTTTTTATTTTGTTTGCTTTCGGTTTTGTATTTTCCTTTTCTTTTATTTATTTCCTTTTCTGTTTAATTCATTTTATGTATTTAGGTTTTTTATAAAAGCATGGTTCCCTCACCATAAATACCTAAGCATTTATTTGCACACTCCGAACATTTTAGTTCAATATTTTAAAAAAATTTGTTGTTTGTGTCTAATTCAAATTTGAATTCGAATCGTTTTGAACTAACGTGAGATTTGTCAACAGTAACTGGGGTGACGTGGCATCATTACGAGGGGGGGTTACTGTAGCTCAATTACCCGGCGCCACAATACTCCTCCTGATTACAAGAAATCTCTCGCCCCAGATTTAAGAGGGGCGTAAGGGGGAAAGTTCTGGTTACAAAATCCTAACGATCCTTCTCGGTCTTGGTTGCTCTTCTCTAAGAGGTCGATCCATTACGTTAATGTCTTCATTTCTCTGCTTCAGGTCATCATGATGAAGTCGGCGTCCTTTCTTCAGGAACTCTATCGTGCTTATGAAAGAATAAAGGGGTATTCTGGAAGAATGGAGCTCTGCAGGGTAGACTATCTGGTAGACAACATCGAGGAAGGTGGCGGAAAGTAACTCTTGAATTGAAATTTAAGACAATATCGAGAGCAAAGTAAGAAGGTGCAAAATAGAAGTTTCAAGCGCCTAGGCAATCGCTCGTCATTCAAGCGAAGTGTGAAAGGGGTTCGAAAGCAATGGGAATAAGTATTATACCGATACCAGATTGATGATTTCACCGAAGGTGGTTTCGTGAATTACACACGAGGCCACGCGTGAGGAATAACTTTGGGAACAGGGGGGTGTACAGAGAGTCGTGTTTCGATCCCGAGGAACCTGTGGGTTATGGGCCCACCATGTGGGTTAAAAGCAGGAAGGGCGGAGACGCTTTGCGTGATCATGCAAGCAAGGTATGTCGCAGGATAGCCTATCGCTTATGTAGGCAACTACTGCCGATACCAAGGGCGAGGGACGAAGAGAACCATTTTCCCCGGTCGTCAAACGAGGCGGACCAATAGGCAAAGTTCTCGGCCCATCGGTGGCTACCTAATGTCATCAACAATAGTAATGTGGTCTTCTTCGACAGAGTTGTACACCGAGGTGTTTACATAAGCAGGAGAATATTACTGCTTAGATCATATAGATCACAAGAAACGTTAACCCAGCAAATGGACAGAAAATATGATTATCAGATTAAAGAACAATGGAAAGGAAAATGTGTTTAAACACATATTTCAAAGGTATATCCTTCAAAAGGATTTAAGCGAGCATGATATCCATGACAAGATATAATGTAGTAAACTCTTTAGGTAAGGGGAAGAATTTTCATGACACTACCCATACAACGGTGTTTGGATAATTGAGCAGGAAACTTTTAGCATTGGGCTCCAAATGTTCATGTTGAAAATCGGAGTATCACAAACATGCTTTGAGATGGTATTGGCATGGTCTTTGGGTAAAGATCATACTTTGGATTCACAAAGGATCCGCCAGGAACAACTTATAGAATAAGTCTTACAATTTTCCTCATGGAAGAATGGCTAAACCTTCTAAAAAGGATACTACAACAATAGGTCCTCCACCCAGGGGGGGGGGGTGCTAGGCATGACATCATGTTACCGGGTCATCAAAGGACCAACATCATAACTCTTGGAAAGTTGTCCCAACCATCATATCTCGGATCGAGATTCGGATCCGATTGGTGTCATGATACCTCATCACTCGGGATGTCCGGGAAGAAAAGGTGCAAACACAAATAGATCGAAATGACATTTCAAGATTCTCGTGAAATGAACTATGGGAGCGGGTTCTTGAAGTAATAGTTCATCCTTAAACCAAGGAGAGGATGAGGGGTAGCTGATGGAATCAACGAAAATTCATCGAGAATTCGAACGGATGGATTTCCACAATAATGTGAACAAGAAGATGACACTTGTCAATTCAAATGATATAATGTTGTATGCTCTAGGAAAACATACACCATCAATCATTAGTTGAAAGGTGTGCCGAAATATGACCTTAAGCGGCAAGATCAATGTTAGAGTGACGATTTCAATAACCAACAGCCTAAGAACGAACCGCCGATCATTAACTTTAAAGCAATAGGGTTGCTAGAAGTACGTAACTCAAGCAACATCGCTAGCATATTGGTATCCTGGTTAAAAAACAACACGGGGACCAAGGAATGATCGGAGATGGCGGTGAAGTATCAATTGTACCAATAATGCATAAGAGGTGGTGAAATTCTCACGACATTTTTGACATAAAAGATGGTAATACTCCAAGGTAAAGAAGAACAGATGCTGGATTGCTTGGAACTCAAGGTATAACACAAAACTCAATCAAGTTTGTGTTGGAGGGAAGTCAATAAAGTGGTCGATGATAACACAGATCATCGAGGGCAAGGATGGTATTTCTCATCATGAATACAATTGATATCTTGGAGGAACTCAGAATGTTGATGATGATCATGATAAATTTTGTCAAGAGGTTTCATGGAGATGTAATCGGTCGGCGATGACATCAAGTCAAAGGAATGATGGAGCGAAATGTTCTTGGGACCATGAGTACGATACAAACTCGAATTCAAGCTTGTTGTTCAAAGTGGAATGATAAGACGAGCAAATCGGCATAAGCTTAGCTCATCATCAAAAGTTGCGCCCTAATTAAGGGCCCGGTAGTACGCTTAAAATTAGCACGATAATGATGTAGCCGATTAGGCTAGGAATGACTTGAAGGATTATTAAACTCATAAGTAATGAAAATTACTTAGAGTTAAATGAATCGGATTACAGACTTGATTCACTTAACGGTGTTCTCGAGTGTTTAATAACTCAGGCCCATGAAAAATTGGAACCAGTGAGAATGTAGCACTTGATGGAGGACTCATAAGAAGTTATGTAGTTCCATGATAATCTCGAGATACCAGGGGGTAATACTCGATGACAGATCAAAGTAGAGGTTGGACTGGGGCATTGCTCTGCAGAAGACAAGTGCTTAAACTTGCACGAGAAATGGTATTCAAAGGAGAACATGGTCGGAACCACTATTGCAAAAAGGTTAGAGCCGTGATATAAGATGATCTTATACCAAGGAATAATTAATTTTAAAATAAGCTTCATGAGAAGATGTACATCGTGTCCATGGGCATGAACACCAAGTTCAAGGTCGACTCCACTTCTCCAATGCTAACCTTTCATTCACTTCTCGCGCTCAATGAAGTTGTAGTGTTGAAATTTTATCCGCAAAATACCGTGGAAGAGTAATGCGACTAGTGAAAACTTTCGAAAGTTCACATATATTAAGGAAGGCATAGGTTCAACCCATCGGGCATCTTATAATCATATACCGTAATCTTTAGGAAGTAATTAACTCAAGCTCGAAGGCGAGCATGGTTGAGAAAGCAGAGGATACAATTTACCAAAGGCATTATGTATCGGAGGAAAGGCTCACAAGGTTATTGAATATGAAGGCGTTGTCGGATAAAATCCAACAAAGGATCCGTGGTCCACAAGGGATCCGGCGTGAGCATCGATTACTCAACTAGAGGAAGAAGAATGCAAGGAGATCAGATTATAGAAACAACTCAACTAACTCAATTGTCAAATGCAAAGGAATTATGATTTCCAAATCAAGGGATCAAGCAATGCTCGATTAGGATGGATAAGTTGAATAGCCTTAGGGTACAATCAACGACAATTGGATTGGTCGAGAACCAATTCCGCTTAAAAGAATGGCAGCTCAAATTTTAGGAAAAGTAATTTATAAGGATCAATGATGATTGCGTGTATTCAAGAAACATATTGAGTCAATGTACTCAAAATGATAATGATAGGGAATGTCAATAAGACTACAAGACTTATGGGATTAACCATAATGCAAGCAAGTTAAGAATTTCAAGAGCCAAAGGCTCCAGAGGATTTTCGAAGATCGAATAGTATTTTGAAGACTTTTGTGAGACACATGAACAATCGATGAGCGGATACTCGACAAGTGCGAGGATTTATTTGAAGGGGTATTCATGTGACAAAGAACAGCAATGCAGTAAGCTCAAAGGATTATCGAAACAACGACGAGTTTTTCAGGGTATCTTGTAATAACAAGACCAACTGGGGATGAATGTAAGAATAACAACGGCAAGTAGTTATCCATAAGGGTTTACGGTGGAAGGGGGATTGCAAACGCTGGCGAACACAAGTTCTCGGGTTAACAATGAGACTATCTTCGTGGTCTTCACGCGGCAGATGATCATCAATAATAAGGGCTCTCCGGTGAAAGCGATAACGAGATCCTAATGTTAGATTTAGAAAATCCATTTAACCCGAATAGAAGAGAGATCGTGAGTCCCGTGAGTATAGACAAGGAGTAAAAGATGCTAATACCACCCAATGGCGGCGTGGGCCCATGGGCCGCATAGCCATGTTAGTAAAAGTTTTGTAAAGTCTAGACTCGACTTGACCAAGGAGTTGGGAGGGGATTCACAGCAAATGGGCTCGATAATTAATCTTGTGATGCCTCGATTCAATCAGACACTAATCATGCACGCAAACGCAATGATCAAGATCGTGGACTCACGGAAGATATCACAACACAACTCTAAAACATAAATAAGTCACACAAGCATCATAATACAAGCCGTGGGCCTCGAGGGCTCGAATTACAAGTGCTCGATCATAGACGAGTCGGCAATGAAGCAACAATATCTGAGTACGCATATAAGTTAAACAAGTTTGCCTTAAGAAGGCTAGCAACTAACCGGATTTAATCGAGAAAGAGGCGCAGGCCTCCCGCCTGGATCCTCCTAACTACTCCCCGGTTGTCGCCGGCAAAGACGTAGTAGTAGGCACCTCCAAAGGTAGTAGTCGTCATCGACGGTGGCATCTGCTCCACAGGCTCCATCGGTCAAGGTTGCAGCAATCGGGTAGAGAAAGGGAAAAGGGGAACAAGGCAACCGTGAGTACTCATCCAAAGTACTCGCAAGCAAGGAGCTACACTACATATGCATGGGTATATGTGTAAAGGGCCATATCAATCGGACTCGAATGCAGCATGCCGTAATAAGAGGGGATAGCTAATCTTGTCGAAGACTACGCTTCGGCAGCCTCCGCCTTGCAACATGTAGAAGAGAGTAGACTCGATGTCCTCCAAGTAGCATCGCATAGCATAATCCTACCGGCCATCCCTCCTCAATGCCTCCCCGTTAGAGAGCGACCACCCTGTTATATCCGCACTTGGAAGGGTGTGTTTATTAAGTATCCGGTTCTAGTTGTCATAAGGTCAAGGTACAACTCCAAGTCGTCTGTTATCAAGATCACGGCTATTCGAATAGATTAACTTCACTGCAGGGTGCACCACATTACCCGACACGCCGATCCCATTTGGCCGGACACTTTCCCGTCATGCCCGCCGCGGAAGATCAACGCCGCAGCCCCACCTGAGGCATAACAGAGAATTGACGCACGCCGGTTCAAACCTGTTTAAAGCGCCGAGTGCGGGCCCATCGCCTTAGCACACCAAGACGTTGCGTGGCGGCGAAAGCGCACTCTAGCCTAGTGGCGTTCGATCCAATCCGGCTACCGCCCGTCAGCCGACGTCAACAAATGCTTCGAGCCGATACCACGACGCCGTTTGTGCCCATAACTTGTCCTCACGTGTGGCGTTAGTGCGTATAAGGTCAACGACCCAACTTTCCGAATCAAATACCAAGATCTCGTTAAGCGTGTTAAGTATCCGCGAGAAACGCCCGAGCAGGCCGAGCCCACCTCTCACCTGTGTAGTCTCAACCTGGCCTCGACGCTTCATCCGCCACAAAGATCCACACAGAGGGGTCGTTGGGGACAAAGGTCCTTTCAGCCTCAATCAACTGTGAATCACTCATGGGTGCTCCACAAGCCGACCCGACTTTAGTCACCACATGTATCATGTATAAAGTATATAGTATATACCCGTGATCACCTCCCAGTGATCACGGCCCAATAGTATAGCATGAGATGGACAAGAATGTAGGGCCACCGATGGAAAACTAGCATCCTATAATCGGCGAAAGTAGGATAGCAGTAAGGGTAACAAATGTAGCAACAATGACAAAGTTATGCCAGGTAATAGGATTAATCTTAGGAAGCAAATAACATGCTACACTACCCTAATGCAAGCAAGATAGAGAAGAATAGGCGATATCCGGTGATCAAAGGGGGCTGCACTGTTGCTCGAGACAAGGAGGGGTCGTCATGACGTAGTCGCACAGAGGGCATCAAAGATTGTCACAGGGGTCTCTACCGGAGAGAAGAGAGGGGAGGAAACAGTAGAATATGGAGCAAACAAGGTATCACAAAACATAACGAGGCAATATGCGGTGCTAGGTGTGCCCTAACAGCAGTAGTAGGTGATACTGCAAGCGAAGAGAAACATCCGGAAAGTATTCCCCAAAGTTTCGCTAATTAGATGAACCCGGAGGTGAAATGTTGCAGAGTTCACTATGCTAGGGACGCTGTGGCGGATTTAACAGCCAGTGCGTATCCCAGGATTCTTCTCGGCGTTACGAGCAACTTTCATGTACAAAGTTTTTTCTATCCCACTTACGGTTTATTTTATATTATTTTACAAAGATTTAATCAATATTCTCAGAATAAATTTAATTCGAAAATAATTGTTAAAAATGCTAAAGCGCAAAGACAGTGTACACAAAAAGTGTACCAAGTAGGGCTGCAGTGGGGCTGGGAAAGGTTCAGATTGACCAGTCAATGTTTGACTGGTCAACAAGGGATGGGGCCCCCTTGCCATAGGCTAGGGCTAGGGATGGGGCCCTTAATTAATTCTCAGTTTTAACTAATCCAGTTATTAGACTAATTAATCCCTAGTTAATTAAGTTTATTAGCATTTTAATTAAATATTTAACTAATTAATTATTTGTTTTCTTACTTCCTTTTTTAGAAAAAGGGGGCTGTGGGACCTACTTTGGGCAAAGTGGGTCTGCGTCATGCCACCGGAGCTGCCGTTACATGGAGCGTGGCTGGCGCTGGGCGCCACGCCTCTTGGGCACGCTGTGGGAGAGCGCCAGCCATGGGCGCCAGGTAGCTGGTAGCCGTATGCATGCCCGGGCCGAAGCTGCGAGAGAGCGGCGCGCGGCCATGAGGTTGGCCCAACGCTACCGGCGATCGGGCGTGGGCGTGCGCCGTGGGCTCACCAGTTGGGGCGCCGCCACGGCGCACGAATCGGGAGCGGGCAGCGGTCGAAGGCTGGGGGTGAGGGGCGATAGCGTCGTGGCCGCTGTGGGCGGAATTGGCACCGAGGCCGCTGGGCGGCGACACGGCGCGAAGGGGACGGCGCACCGTGGGTTGGCGGCAGTAGGCGCTGAACACGCAAGGCCATGGTCGCCCGGCAGCAGAGCCTTGATAGGATGCGGGCGCCAGCTGTGTGTGTTGAACGTGCACGGGAGAGCAGAGAGGGAGGGCCCGGCCTCACCGGGCGCTGATGGGGAGAGGAGCGGCGAGGCAACGGCGTGGTCCCATGAGGAGGAGATAGGGATTGCAGGCTGACGGAGAGGACGACAGGGAGGTCCGGTGATGGTGTCCGCGAGGTGGCACATGGGTGGCGCCTGGCGTCGGGGTCGTGGTGGCAGTCCTCGAGCGAGGGCCTGCCACGAAACATGGCCACAGCCTTGGCTGGGGACGAGGGAAGAGTAAGCGTGATCGTGCCAACAGCGCGAGGGTGGAGGTCGCTGGCACTGCTACGGCCTTGGGCACTGGGCCACGAGGAGGAGGGGGTTTCGATCTAGATGGGGGAAGGAGGGGGTGGATCGAGGGGAGGTGTGTGGGTCGGGCTCGGGTTTTTGGTCAAGGGTGGGGGTATGTAGGCACACTTGGGCCGGGCCTTTGGTTAGCCTAGAGGCCAAATTTGAGCCGAGGCCCCGGTGGGGAAAGGGGGTTTCTCTTTTATTTTTGTTTGCTTTCTGCTTTGTATTTTCTTTTTCTTTTATTTATTTCCCTTTTCTGTTTTAATTCATTTTATGTATTTAGGTTTTTTTATAAAAGCATGGTTCCTCACCATAAATACCTAAGCATTTATTTGCACTCGAACATTTTAGTTTAATATTTTAAAAAATTGTTGTTTATGCCTAATTCAAATTTGAATTGAATCGCTTTTGAACTAACGCGATTTGGTCAACAAGAATCGGGGTGACGTGGCATCATTACGAGGGGGTTATCGTAGCTCACCATTACTCCGCAAGGCCACAACATGCCAAGAGCATTCTAAAAAATTCCTTTCACGTTCCGCTTTCAAAAGAAAAAAATCCTTTCACGTGCATTTAATTTGCTCGTATGCTTTGAGCAACTTGCATGTCCTATATCTTGCTCTGCTTTGATACTCTAATTTAGCTAGAGGTTAGACTAACTCATGACTAACCCTGAACTAATCAGTAGCCAAAGAGGTGTATGGGTGATGTGGTTAGATTGACAACAAATGCACTTCATGGAGAGAGAAAAGTGATTTTTCGCTGGTCCCAATGAGAACTATCTCGAGTTAGCACCTCTTGGGTGGAGATAGTTTTTTTGGTGGAGTTCGGTGCAACTTGCTCCAATTTAAACCTCATGCTTGGATACTTTAGGGCTATTTGAGCCCCAACTAGCTCAAACTAACTCTAACCCATGGATCCAAACAGGCCTATGGCTAGTCTCTCGACATGAGCAATCGCGTGCACCGGAAGCGGGCGCTCTCTATTGTCATGGCGCCACTTCAAAGCCAACACAGTGAGAGGTCGCCCTCCGCTCTGCCGGGCATTAATGCAAGACCGACGCTCAGGCGGCATTGACCGTTTCATGTGGAAGGCTACCGGCAAGGGAGTATAGGTTTTGAACCGTTTCAGGTGTAATCTTGGTAGTTTGCAAAACTACTCAATTATTGCACTCAGCTTCCTAAGAAATTGTGGTAAAAACGCGTTACTCCACAGCCCGCTTCCCTTCTCCTTCCGCTTCACCGCCCGCACACGTCCAAGGGAAGCCACCGTCAACCTTTTATATAGGAGTGCTAGCACAAAAAGATGCATGCATGACCACTAAAATTTCCATATTAAAGCGCATTCTACGTGGGAGTATGGCGATGTTGTTACCTTCGCCGCTCCATGGCTACCGGGGCGGCAATGACAACAATGAGAAGAGGCGGCGGAGGGGAATGAATGCAGCTACTATTTGGGTTAGCCTTCCGCTTAAAATAAATGCGCAACATCACATGTACTGCTGGGTGCACAAATTGTAACATAGGTGTCCGCTAAGTGGGTGTCACGCATGGCGGTGTGTGTGTGAGAGATTCGAGAGATAGAGTAAAGTGTGTGCGACTCTACTCTTCAGACATGTACTCAACCTTTGCATCGGGATATAAGTATAATGGTATTTACTTTAGCTAGTGATTTACGCGGCCATGTTAACGTGGTTGTGTCAAAAAATGTCACTTCCCGCCGTGATTTATGCGTTATATAATTACAAGCAAGATTCTCGTGCATTGCACTAACATCAATATGCATTTTTTTACTGGAACACATGTTGTGATTGACCCATGCAGGAGTAATCCCATGTGTAAAAACTAATGATATCTCGAGAATTTTATCGGAAAACTGGTATCTTGAGAATGTCATCAAAAATGGAAAGATGAGAGATAAGGTGAGGAGGAGTGGGCGTGGTGGTGACCGGTGGTCGAATGGGCGGAGGCATGGGGATGGATTTGCCAAGGCAGCGGCAAATGCCACCATGCATGCTAGATTGTTCCAGTAGACTTATTCCTTTTTAATTGCTGAGCAATGAGGTTATGCGGAGATAATGATGTGGAGAGAGGTGCGGGTATCTTTTGTAAAATTATCATAGTTTGCTTTCTATCCTCGTGATATGGATCATACGGGTCTTTATTGCTAAAGATGGCAGGCACACCATCACCACCAACTCGTTTTTTATAAGTGGCACAGATGATAAGTTTCTTGACTACTACAGTAAAGTGGAATTTGTCCATGTTATGCAAGTAAATAAAGGTGATTGTTTATCATACGGGTAAGGTTGGATGAAGGGTGGTAGGAACAAATGCTCCGCCTAGAGCATGTGTGTGTGAGATGGAGTCTTAGTGTGTGTGTGTGTGTGTGTGTGTGTTTGTGTGAGAGAGAGAGAGAGAGAGAGAGAGAGAGAGAGAGATGGAGTCTTAGTTTGTGTGTGTGTGAGAGAGAGAGAGAGATGGAGTCTTAGTGTGTGTGTGTGGGAGGGGGCGTATGTATGCGTGTGTGTTTGTGTGTGTGTGTGTGTGTGAGAGAGAGAGAGAGAGATGGAGTCTTAGTGTGTGTGGGGGGGTGCATGCGTGTGTGTGTGTCATGGGTCCTTTGTGGTGGATGTAATTTAAGTGTGCATGGCTTTCATCATAGAGAGGTGATGTGTATGGCAGAGGCCACCAACGATGGGGTGCGAGAGAGAAAATGCTCGTAGAGAGGGAAGAGAAGGTGTGTGCACATGAGAGGAGTCGACTTCGAGAGAACGTGTTTGTTCAAGAGACACCGAGGAAGACTACTATATATCGATGGTGCATGTAGGCGGGAATTAAACAAAGGAATGGTCTTATTGGTTTCGGAGATATAGGGGAAGAGTGAGAGGCGGGGGGGGGGGGTAGCTAGAAGGAGATTTGTAAGTGTGAGTGCGTGTTTTACCCAACCGGGCGGAAGTTATGTGCAAAAAAGAGGAGTGCGATTAGGTGTGGCGTTTGGGTTGAGGGTAATTAACTATGTATGGAGACATAGAGACCTTGAACGTGCATGTGAGAGGTATACATGTATACGTGGATGTGTGTCTGCATTACACGCCAAGATGATCGAGATAAAAGAAAGAAGACATAAGTCATAAGATCAACGTATATGGGAGAGAGCGGATCGGTATGACAATATGCATGCATGTGAGAATGCAGGGGAAGAAGGCCCCACAATTGAGCATGTGTTTTTGTCTTTAAGAGATAGTGGCGTGGGCTGGAGCATGCATCTATGGCGAGCAGAGGGAGCGAGGCACAATGATTGTGCACAAGAGATCAACCTATAAATGCATATGTATGGAGAGACATATATAGTGTGGGGGACAGGAAGCAAGACTCCGTGCGAGAAAGAAATGTTGACGGAGAAACTACAGATAGATACAGAGATGGAGATGCTAGCGGAGGGACATCCGCTAGTTTGGGTGTTGGAGATGACCGTCGAATTGGTTCAAAGGGTGAAGTTATATATGTGTGTGAGAGGGCACTTGAATGCATGTAGAGAGAAACATATGTACTGTCGTGATAGGAATCAAGAGTGAGGGGCGAGAAAGAAGGTTGATGGAGAAAGCAGATAAATAGAAAGATAAAGATGCTAGCTAGTGTGCGTTAGAGATAGGAGTCGAGTGGATCAAAAGGCTGGGTTACGTGTGTGGGTGTGAGACAGATAGAGAGAGGGTGCGTGTGAGTCACATACAAACAGATATCGAGAGAAAGCGAGATCCAGAGAGGCGGAGTTTTGTGTCATGCATGAGAGAAAGATATTTTAGAACGAGAGTGATATCTAGAGAGACATACGAGGGAACGCAAGATATCTCTAGGGAGAGAGGGTGTGTGTGAGCGACATACAAGAGAACAATGGAGAAATATGAGACCACAGGAGACAGAGTTTGTGTTTGTGTGTGAGAAAGAGATATTGAAGAGGAAGAGTCAGAGGTTCTCATATCTAAGAAGCGAAAGACATCTCTCAGATGAGGGGTGTGCGAAAGTGGCACACATGGGAATAGTAGAGAGAAATGAGACCCCGGAGACAAAGTTTTGTGTTTGTGTGAGAGAAAGAGATTCCACATGGAGAATCATAGTTAGAGACACATAGCAGGAGCTTAGATATACTTAGAGAGAGAGATAGAGTGATGAAGGTCGAGGAGAGAGTACCGCTGCAGTGTGTTACGTAAGATAAAAGATCATTGTCGACATACGTGTAGCACGAGAGATACCTGAGAGACGCATGAACGCCAGCGTATAGGTCCGTAGAGATAGTCCTATATAAGCATGTGTGATAGCTATATGAGATTTAATATCTGGATTAAAGGATTCAAATATTTAAACCGAGATCACGACATCGATAATATCATAACGCATAATTGGTGTATCAAACATGCATATTCATTTGAATTTGGGCACACGTGTAATGTTATATAGTTTATCAATATTGGTGATCCATAGATTCTTCAATTACAAAACAATGCATGGTTTATATGCAATTAATGTCTAAACGAGATTACACTATATGTTGCGTGTGTGAAACACATTATACATGTTTAAGAAGTAAAAAGAAACCCGCATGAAACACACACATTAATTGGAGATGCTTAGCAAGGAATGCATACATTGGATTTCAACATAAAGTGGTTTCAAATATTTGAAAATCCAAATTGATGGATACAACCTTATGAATGCGAGATCATGCCATTTTGTAAACCATATTTATGTATAAATGGTGTTGTGCTTTTTGAAAGTATATATATATATATATAATGATGTATGTAGAATGTAATTCCAATTGAAAATGGATCCTACTTAGAAAAAAAATAGAATACAAACGGGATTCGAATTGAGTTGGCACGAACGCGTGCACTCTACATAATTTGAACTAAGCGGGGACAATCGCGATGGCACTAGAAACCAAAATCATGCAGGATGGAAGTCACTACTACCTATCCCCTGCCACGCAAAGCCTATCTCGGATTTCTATAGGTTTCAATAGGGGTAGGTTTGTAATTTCACCCAAACGACGTGAAATCCGCCTCTCACCCGGATTCATACGGTGGGCGCCAAAACACAATGTGTCCTCGGCTGAAATCGACTCCCTCCCCGATTCATATTCATACACGATTGGGCTAAAAAAAACAAACTCTCATCGCAAATATTCGTGTATAGATTACCGGCCCTATCCCCAACCGACATATGTTGTTGTGACATAGTAGAAATTTGAAGCAGGGGGCTAAGTTTGTAAATTTCCTCGATTTGAGACAAGCGCTACCATTCGCCCATTCGTACTACCTCCCTTTTCCCCATTCAGGTATTCGTGGGCGCCCAAAACACCTCTCCATCCCACCTCCTCCAGCCTGGCCGTCCGCCACCCCATCCACCGTCCGCCATACCCCATCCACCGCCGTCCTCCTCTACCATGCTTGATACCCCACCGCCATTCATTACAAAGAGATCGATTCTCTCATCCACGGCTTGGACTAGGATCCTTGCATCCCGCCTCTCGCTTCATCCCCGCTGGGTCATCCACCTTGCGGTGCCGCTTCCTACGATCGGGTTCGGCCCACCGCCGCCCCGCCATGCTCACCCTCCTAGATCTCGCTTCCACGCTTGCCGACGCCATCGCCATCGTCGCAGCACCATCAAATTCTCAGCAGATGCGACACGGCGCCGCACTGCAGGCGGTACTCTTCAGATCTCGCTCAACTTATTTATCGCAGCAAGAAAATAGATCGCCACCGCTTTACTCGATTTCTTGTCTTGGTTGCGAAGTTGCCTTTGTCCGGTTTGCACCTTCAGATCCGCCATGGCACGCTTCAACACCATACTACGCAATGCTTATGGTTTTCCCCTTTTATATTCCACACGAGTTAAATCACAAGAGACTAAATTTCAAAATTGGGTCGATCGATTTTTGAGAGTTTCACCGGAGTTCACGGTGCGAAGGAAGGCCTGGTGGGGCCAGTGGTTGTGGGGGCGATGGTGGGGCCTCGTCGAATAGAAGAAAACTCAACGCGGGTGGGGGCGGGGTGGGGGTGGCGGAGGAACACAGCGGTGGGGTCGTGGTTCGTGTCTGCAAGGGTGTTCTGTATGGGAAGCACAGTATGTTCCTTGTCAGGAAGGGGAGCAGGGACATCTGCAGTCAACAGCTAATAGAGTTGGCCTATACGTGATCGATAGGCTTCCAATTAGTAGCGGCAATACAACACCGTAATTTCCAGCCAGTTCCACTTTCCCGATTTATATATCCCCGGTTATGGTGTACCCTCGTTATGTACACTATGATCTGCCCTAGTTGCTATGTGCTCTTGTTATCATGGTTTGGCAATAAACTCTCTATCTGAGATATTATGAACCTATCATCACGCCACTATCCTTACTTCGAGCCTATTTTTTGTGTACTTGTGCCAGATTATATAAATGCACGCACCATATTACAGCACACATGAGCTCTCTCAGCAGAATCCAGTGATAGCACACAAGTGTTTACAGGGGCGCCCCTATATTAGAATATCATCTGCATTGCAAAGATAATCTCACAACTATTTATGTTTTCATGGTTCTCAGATATTATACATAATTACAAAGTTGAATATCGTAATCCGCCGCATCAAAAGAATATTGTGGAACACCGCAATGACTTCTACAAAATTGGCACCAAGGCATTGAGTGCCATGCGGGAAGCAATGAAACTCAGTCGCTCCCCACATGTTGATTCTTGTTCAGAATATCATCCTAATGACTATTCTAACCTCGAGGAGTCAAAGGCAGATGGCATGTCCTGTTCACCCATCAAGGTGCCTGTTCTAATTTGGCAAGGTTTTATTGATTGCGCGTATCTTGCATATGTTGTCTTGCATTTCCTCTACTTTGTTGCACCGCCATCTGCTTAGTTTACTTATCATATATGTCGAGATGACATGCCCATCCATTATCAATACATATTCCATCTCACATCATACCATGTTTTTCCACTCAAATGTTGTTCTTATGCATCGGACATCAAAAGGAAGAGGGTGATTGCCGAACCTCAAGGAGCACCAAAGAAAGTCCTTGAAAAATGTGGTGGTGCCGAGAAATCGAAAGACCCCACTTATATTGGTTGTACAACCAAAGTGACACAAAACGTAGGACCGACTCCAGCAGACCGTACTCCATACTTCTTTGGCCACACCACTAGCCTCACCACACGTGACTTGCACTCCACCCAAAAGGTATACCGATTTCATTTGCCATAGCACCACTGTACCACGTAAAAATCCCACTCCAAAGAAAAAGTACAAGAAGTCCACCGGCCGAAGACCTATCCCAAGCTAGAGACGGCCAATTCCTGTGCATTGGAACCCCATTCCATTTATTCCCAGCTTAAAAGACAATGCTTTCAATGTTGTTAGGGACTACGTGCATATATTCCCATCATGGGAAGATTATTGTGAAGACAAACACCATTTTCACATCTTCCCCTGTCAACTTACGTGTAAGTGCTATTATTCATGGTTATTATTTTCCCTGTTTCACCGATTGAACACATCAATGATTTACATTACATTGTTGTAACTAGGCGAGGTCAATCTGGATAGTCATGACGAGCAAAGCTTGCTTGTGCTTTTCAAGGAAGCATTGCGTGAAGATCGGTGTTACCCGAGGAAATCACACTTTGATGGCAAGTTTATAAACGAATTTCGGTGAAGTCTCCCTGTGCTAAATTTAGAAGATGTTGAATGGAAAAACCTTGTTATGCACTTTGGTCTCGCTCCCGTGATGAGGTACTATCTATGAAATCACATGACAATTTGAACTTCTACTTTTCCGCATGTGCCTTTACGGATCTTTTTGCGGAAATCTGCTCGAAGAAGAATTCGGTTTGACAAGAACGACAGGATATCGCAAATATGCTACTCGTTGCTTTGCTCTTGTTAGTACCGTTGTCTGTATCACGTACTTGCATACATACAGTTCATTATGTGACAGCAATATGCATGATAGCTTGCTTATCAATTGTTAAGCTCCAAATTATCTCGATCTGTATGAATGGTTACATTAGTGTAGAATATATCTAATGCCAATGTTTTTTAGCTCTGCATTGTTCTTGTAAGTACATGCTGTCCTTTATCGATTTACTTATAATGACGGGTAGTTGTTCATGTACCATCACTCTGCTGCTTATTTTCCTTTGCCTCCATTTTCTACACATCGATCTATATTTTCTCTTACCATTTGGTTGGTACTGTTGAAGTTTAGTTGTGCTTTGTTGTTGGCTGTACCTTTTGGCTGTTTCGCTGCACTTACTTTTATAGCTATTTGGTTTTGTAGCTTGACTCTTCATCTTATCTTAAATATTCTCCATTTTTTCAGTATATTATCACATCTACATTTACTCTTAACAAAATGTAGAATAAAGGCAATGCTTTTGAAGAAGATTCTGTGGTAAACTTCTTGAATTGCCCCCCATCGGCATGGACAAGGCCTTTATAGAGCCTGTCTTCACCAATAATGTAAGTTTGTCCATCTCAAGCCTTCAAACTTTGTTGTATATATTTGGTTAGGCATGACTGCAACAGCTGTTTATTTTTGGTGTTTGCATCAAATTGCTTGTTTAAAATTTATTATATGTAGTTCATAAACAAAGGTTTGTCGTTTCTCAATTTAAGTTTTCAGTTGTACAACCAAGTTCATTCTTCATACCATGTAAATTAAACTATACAGAGCAAGTGATCTTCTTTTGCACTTCATGTATGCTTATGTTCTTCATCCGTAATCCAAAGTGGTGTGGTGAACCTACCACTACAAAGACAATGTCATATTCTGCAATGTCTTAACTATGAACAATGTCATATCATTCTACTATTATTTAAACCATCTCTTTATTTGCCAATCTGAAATGGTATAAATTGACAAAGACACTAACCATTGATACTTATGAGTTCTTGATCCGTAATCCAGTTGGTGTCGTGAAGCTGCCAACTCCTTCACAATGTCATTTCCTGCCATGTCTTGGCCTCAACAATACCATATTGTGTTAATGCAGATTTAAAGCGTGTCACTTTATTCGTCAAGAAGAAATGTGATGAATTGTAAAGACCTTGATACTTTTATGTGCAAAACACATTATCTGCTATGCGCTTGTTTATCTTCGTGAGTGAGGAAGATGTAAGTGTTGAACAAGCGATCTCATCATCTTGCTCACCGCTTATACCGCAGCCTTCCCAATGTGGCTAACCTTTCTTGAACCCTATTGAAGTGTCATCGGTTTTGTTATTATTTTGTCGCCGTGTTTATTTGCACCGGTGGCGATCTTTGATGCCTAGTGTATGTAATCATTTGTCTCGCTTGTGCTTTATTATCATAGTGGCGAACTTTGATGCCCAAAGGATGTAATATGCCATAATTTCTTTATTGTATAGTCTAGGTTTTTTCTTATTCACGATGTCTGCAGCTTATTTTATCAGATATATATCCCTGCCTTCGAGTAATCGCCAAACCGTAAAATTACGGTACATAATCGGGCCGTCATGCAATCACGATGTAGGTTGGGCCCAAAGCGTGCCGAACAGCTCACGCGAGCCGCAACAGGAATGAACCCCGTCCATGATTGTGCGAATCAAATCACGGCTTTTAACGCCAAAATTGTCTCGGTCTTGTTTGGCCCAATCGACATATCGATTTGCGAGCAGGCGGATGCAAACTGGGCCGTAGTTAGGCCCAATTATATGATGGGCTTTTAACAGGCTGAAATTAATATAGGGCCGAAATGTTAAACGTGCCCTTAACAGGCCAAAACTAATATCAAGCCGAATTACTAAGTGGGCCTTTAGCAAGTGGTTCCAAAAGCATAGTGTCTAGTTGACGGGCCGAATCTGATATGGGCCATAATTGAGCCCAAAACCTCTTAAAGGGCTGGACCTGATCCGGCCCAATTTGGCCCGTAACGCGTGGTAGGCTTTTTAACGGGCGGATCTCATATGGGCCACTATTAGGTCTTTGAGCGCAGCAGGCCATTAATGGACCGGATCAAATATGGGCGGCATTTGGCCCAAAACATGGCAGCCAGCTAATGGGCCGCCTACTAGGGTCCTCAAAATCTTGTGGGCTTGGCAAATGGCCGACCCATTAATGTCGGCGAATCTCGTGGGCCTTTAGTCGGGCCGACCCATTATGATCCGCATGAATTTTGTGGGCCTTTACCTGGGCCGGCCCATTATGGCACACAAAAATTTTGTGGGCCTTTACTTGGGCAGGCCCATTATGGCCCACGAAATCTTGTGGGCCTTTAGCTGGGCCAGCCCATTATGGTCCGCAAAATCTCGTGGGCCTTTAGTTGGGCCGGCCCATTATGGTCCGCAAAATCTTGTTGGCCTTTAGTTGGGCCGGCCCATTTAAACTTGTTGGGCCATGCCACGTGTCGACGTATCATAGGCGCCTTCTGTCCAGTGAGTGGATGACATACGTCCCGAGATGAGCCGACTGCATCGTTTCCTCTAGCCAATGATGATTTTACACGTGGAAAATCCCCATTGGTCGGGGCTATTAACGGGTTATCGGATCCAAAACCCGACCCGATAGCTTAACGGTGTTCCGTTCACGGTGGATGCCACGTGTCAGCTCACCCCTTTGACGAAAAGCACTTCAGGACGCGTGATTTATCATCATGGAAGTGGACACTTCGTGATGATAATTTTGGTAATGTCATGGAACACTTCTACGACAAAGACAGGTATGACTATCTTGATTCTGTCATAAATTTGTCATGGATGTACATGCATGACAGAAAACGCGACCTACTGTGACAAACACGTATCATCACGGAAGTGTATTTTTCTGTAGTGATAATATCTATCACATAATGAGCATCGAGGATTTTAGGAGGTTCCCCATCTCCATGAGCAGCAAGTATACCTAATTTTTTTGGTATTTCGTGTTCCATTTCCATAACTAAAGATAGAGAACAACTAAGAACAACAAATAAAACTTACTTAGTGATAAAGCAAACAAGCACACACGAGAATATTCACCCCAAGCTATTGCTTCCCGGCAACGGCGCCAGAAAAAGGTCTTGATAACCCACAAGTATAGGGGATCAATTGTAGCCTCTTTCGATAAGTAAGAGTGTCGAACCCAACGAGGAGCTAAAGGTAGAACAAATATTCCCTCAAGTTCTATCGACCACCGATACAACTATACGCACGCTTGACGTTCGCTTTACCGGAAACAAATATGAAACTAGAAGTACTGTGTAGGTGTTTTTGGATAGGTTTGCAAGAATATAAAGAGCACGTAAATGAAAAGTAGGGGCTGTTTAGATAAAGACACAACTAAATTAGTTTTAGTAAAGAGATTTTTGTCACAAGAAAGTTATTTGTCCCTAGGCAATCGATAACTAGACCGGTAACCATTATTGCAATTTTATTTGAGGGAGAGGCATAAGCTAACATACTTTCTCTACTTGGATCATATGCACTTATGATTGGAACTCTAGCAAGCATCCGCAACTACTAAAGATCATTAATGTGAAACCCAACCATAGCATTAAAGCATCAAGTCCTCTTTATCCCATAATGCAAACAACCTACTTACTGGTTCCTGCTACATCACTCATGCCACCCACCATAAGCAAATCATGAACATATTGCAAACCCTACAAATGAGGATCCCTCACGCTTGCAGTACGACACGGAGAGCACCATAGGACAGCACCAATAATAAAACATGCAACTCAAACCAATCTTGATCATCAAATAACCCAAAGGACAAAATGGATCTACTCAAACATCATAGGATAGCCATACATCATTGGGGAATAATATATAGTGTTGAGCACCATGTTTAAGTAGAAATTACAGCAGATAAGAGAGAGGTTACACCGCTGCATAGAGGGGGGAAGAGTTGGTGATGATGGCGGTGAAGTTGTTGGTGAAGATTGCGGTGATGATGATGGCCACGGCAGCGTTCCGGCTCCACCGGAGGAGAAGGGGAGAGGGGGCCTGAGGGAGTCCTGGATTAGGGGGTATCCGGACAGCCGGACTATATCCTTTGGCCGGACTGTTGGACTATGAAGATACAAGATTGAATACTTGCCTCGTGGTCCCTGGATGGGACTCTCCTTGGCGTGGAAGCCAAGCTTGGCGATACGGATATGTAGATCTCCTCCCGCTAAATCCCACTACGTGTAATTCATAGCCCCCTCCTGTCTATATAAACCGGAGGGTTTAGTCCAGAGGATAACAACAACAATCATACCATAGGCTAACTTCTAGGGTTTAGCCTCTACGCATCTCGCCAGAGATCAACTCTTGTACTACTCATATCATCAAGATCAATCAAGCGAGAAGTAGGGTATTACCTCCATAGAGAGGGCCCGAACACAGGTAAACATTGTGTCCCCACTCCTGTTACCATCCGCCTTAGACGCACAGATTCGGGACCCCCTACCCGAGATCCGCCGGTTTTGACAATCGACATTGGTGCTTTCATTGAGAGTTCCACCGTCATCACCATAAGGCCCTGATGGCTCCTTCCGATCATCGGTAGCAATGCGGTCCAGGTGAGGTTTTCCTCCACAGATGATCTTCAGATTCGGCGGTTACGCATGTGGGCCAACTTCAGCCATCCGGATCGGACGAGAGCTACCCCCGCCACCGTGTCAGGTTCGGAACTTGAACTACACGGCCGACATCCGCGGAGACTTGATCTTCGACGGATTCGAGCCCATGCCAAAAAGCGCCGCCGCGATCACGATGAGCACGATTTAGCTTTCTGCCGCTGGGACGACGCTTCGTGAGATCGCACCGGCAATAACTCCGCCTTCAATCTGAACAGATTATGCCATCCGAGGACGGGCAGATAGACCCCGCCATGGAGGCCGCACTCTCAGCGCCGATAGAGCATGATACTGACCCTACCCCTCACGAGAGCCGTGATGCCGAACCTATAGACTCGTCTCCGGCCACAGACTCTGAACCGCCTGTGCACGTGCATGTCGAATCCGACTGGGCGCCGGTCATGGAGTTCACCTCCGCGGATATCGTTCAGTACTCGCCCTTCAGCGATGTACTAAACTCGTTAAGGTCTCTCTCTTTGTCAGGAGAACCTTGGCCAAACTATGTCCGGCTAGAATGGGATGCGGACGACGAAGAAATTCACGCCCCACCCACCACCCACTTAGTAGCCACTGTCGATGATCTAACCGACATGCTCGACTTTCGACTCAAGACATCGATGGTATGGACAACGATGAAGGAGATTTAACAGGAACCACTGCCCATGGGGCACTGGACCGCCACCTCATCATATGATATATACATGGTGGATACACCAAAAGAAGGGAATGGCGACAAGAAAGCGAAGGATGACCCCTCCAAGAAGCAACCTTGCTGGCGGCGCCGGTGGCGCGCTCCAAGTCTCGCCATAGAAAAGCGGTGATACCAAAGACAGGAGATACAAGATTCTCGGACAGTGCAAGATTTATGACAATCCTCCAACAGGATCCAGAGCCGGAGGATGAACAAGCCCTCCGGAGCGGTCCTGAGCGAAGCGGCGAGAGGGAGGAGGACAATTACATGCCTCCCTCAAGATGAAGTGAGCCTCAAGATCAAGAATTTGTCGTACTCTAACGATCCTGCCGAAAGGTGAGCGCTTCAGCGCCGGGCTTATAGCCACAGCGAACAGCCCAAGAAAAAAATGCAACAATTTTCGAGCTGATCAGGACTTGCTAGCAAATAGATGGACTGAAGTCCTTGCGGCTGAGGAATACGAACTCGAGCGCCACTCCAACGGTCACCCAAAGCGCAGGTTGCTACCCCGACTTGAGGAGGAAGCATTAAAACCTACTTCGCCAGCGTACGACGCAGCTGATTGGCCACCTCGTGGCCGAGACAGAGAGGCATTTCAGCCAGAAGTTCAGCCCGCACCCTGCCGCCACTCAAACAAACATACCAAGGCACCGGGAAACACGCGAGACCTGCGAGACGTATTGGAAGATAGGGCAAAACACGCAAGATCGATCTATGGATCACGAGGGCGCGCCCCTACGCGGGACGGTGACCGTCACGCCGGATACAGTAAAAGTAAATCCGGCCGGGCCGAATACAGCAAGCAAGACTCATATGAGTTGCGTCGCAATATAGCCCAGCATATGCAGGTGCCGCACACCCCTATGCTTCACCGGGACGAAGTAATGGATCATGAATTCTCAGAGGGTTTTAAACCCGTAAACATCGAATCATATGATGGTACTACAGATCCTTGGTATGGATCGAGGACTTCCTCCTCCACATCCACATGGCTCGCGGCGATGATCTACATGCCCTCAAGTACCTCCCGCTAAAACTTAAAGGACCAGCTCTGCATTGGCTAAATAGCTTGCCAGCAGACTTCGTTGGCTATTGGGAGGATCTGGAAGACGCATTCCTCGACAACTTCCAGGGCACTTATGTGCGACCACCAGATGCTGATGACCTGAGCCACATAATTCAGCAACTGTGGAAACGGCCAGCACTCGACACGGTTCCTAACCAAGAAGAATCAAATTGTCGATTGTCCGGATGCAGAGGCCTTAGCGGCATTTAAGCACAACATCCGTGGACGAGTGGCTCGCCCGCACCTCGGCCAGAAAAGCCAAATCCATGGCAGCCCTCACGACACTCATGACCCGCTTTTGCGCGGGAGAGGATAGCTGGCTGGCTCGCAGCAACAACATATCAAGGAACCTTAGCACTTCGGATACCAAGGATAGTAACGGCAGGCCACGTCGCAGCAAACATAAGCGCCGCAATAACGGCGATAACGCCGAGGATCTGGCGGTCAATGCCGGATTCGTAGGCTCTAAACCAGCCGTGGAAAAAAGCCATTCAAAGAAGCACTCGGGCCCGTCGATGCTGGACCGCATACTGATGACGCGCGATGCCAAATACACGGCACCCCGACAAACTAGCCAATCACACCAATAGAGAATGTTGGGTGTTCAAGCAGGCCGGCAAGTTAAATGCCGAAAACAAAGACAAGGGGTTGCACAACGATGACGAGGAGGAGCCCCGACCGGCGAACACGGGAGGACAGAAGGGGTTCCCCCCACAAGTAAGGACGGTGAACATGATATACGCAACCCACATCCCCAAGAGGGAGCGGAAGCGTGCACTAAGGGACGTATATGCGATGGAGCCCGTCGCCCCAAAGTTCAACCCATGGTTCTCTTGTCCGATCACCTTTGATCGCAGGGACCACCCCACTAGTATCCGCTATGGCGGATCTGCCGCATTGGTATTAGACCCAATCATTGACGGATATCACCTCACCGAGTCCTTATGGGACGGCGGCAGCAATTGAACCTGCTTTATCGAGGATACAAAGGCATAAAATGGGTATAGACCCCTCGAGGATCAAACCCACCAAAACGACCTTTAAAGGCGTCATCCCAGGTGTAGAGGCCCATTATACGGGCTCAATTACACTGGAAGTGGTCTTCGGATCTCCGGACAACTTCCGAAGCGAGGAGTTAATCTTCGATATCGTCCCGTTCCGTAGCGGCTATCATGCACTGCTCGGGCGCACCGCATTTGCAAGATTCAATGCGGAACCGCATTACGCATACCTCAAGCTCAAGATGCTAGGACCTAGGGGGGTCATCACAGTCAATGGAAACACAGAACGCTCGCTCCGTACGGAGGAGCACACTGCGGCTCTCGCAGCAGAAGCACAACGCAGCCTTTTGAGGCAATCCACTAGTTCGGCGATCAAGCCCCCTGGACACCGCTAAGCGCGTCCGGAGTAACTCCGCAGCAGATCGTCATCACGCTCTGAGCTCGCTTAGCATTCGGCCCCGCCCTAGTCTCAGATAACGGCAAATGCGTCCAGCGTACATAATTACACATTGAAAATACCATGGGTGTCGGCGGGGCACGATCACAAAGACGTCCCTACAATGCGGATCAACCGCACTAGGGGCTTACTACCTTTATCATCCTCTCTCTTTCGTGACTTTACTCTCACGGAAGCCCTATCCGGCAAAGACGATAGCGGACACATGATACAACACCCAAGGAGGCAGGAAGCTACGCCGTGCAATGGAATCCCCAGGTGGTCTCTGATAACGAGTGAAATACCTGTTTTAAATACCAGCTCGCAGCTTGCCCTTGGATGGGACATGTCAAATATTCCCATTTTTTGCTTATCACACTGCTTGTATCAGTATGCATCATCTATGACAAACATCACCCGTACCATCACTGGCACGCTAATACACCAGTGGGCTTCAGATACCCCATAATTCAAGCGTGAGAAGTCCTAACACTTTCGACAAGGCGGCACCCGAACTTATAGCATTATATGCATCAGCTCGAATCATGTCTTGGGTCAATAGTTGGGTTTGCCGGCTCCATGTTTTGGTACCTTACGTTCCGCTATATCGCTAAGGTAAAGACCGGGAGAACTACTTTGCGATTGTGCCCCGGTTCTTCCTACCGAAAGCACCTCGCAAGAGAGAAAGCTAAAATCGACTGTCACATGATGAAGCGAGAGTTGGTCATTGCTCGAGAGGTCTCAAGTCCCTAAAGACTTTTTCCGCTGCAAGTAGGGAGCCGGCCTTGTCCGGCTTAAGCGTTTATAGTGCCCCAACTTTGGCTTTCCGAATACTAGGGGCTTCGCCAAAATTTAAAATTGTAGACTTCTATGGCTAAGTGAGAGCAATAAAGCATTATAGTCTAATTGCCTGGTTCGTTGCGCTGAGCACCTCCCTCGAAGGACCCATAAAATGGGAACAAGAGTGCCCAGATTTATCCCGAACACCTCAGCACTAGTTGCATGGGGGCTGAAGCCGACGACTAGCAACTCTCAGATTTTATAAACGGCCGCCTGTAAGGTAATATTTTAAATTCAAAAGCGCTGCATAGTGCAAATGAACTAGTTTTCATAATACAGATTACACGAGCAAGTTCATTCAAAATTACATCCTTCGCACACTCGTCTGGCCACAAGACGGGCACCCTTCAGGACACCCTCATAATACATTTCGTGGTGGCGATGCTCTTGCCTATGGCGGCCCTCCTTCACCAGCTTCTTCAAGGCGTCCATCTTGGCCCAGCCCACCTTCTGACGGGCAAAAGCTCACAAGGCACCCTCGATGCGCATCGGACCGCTTATGACCTCCACTGCGTGCATCAACAAGCCGACTCACCAAGCCGAAGTAGCTGTTGGGAAGGGAATCGCCAGGCCACATCCGGACTATAAGGCCCCTCATGGCCTGCTCGGATGCCTTGTGGAGCTCGACCAGTTGCTTCAGCTGGTCGCTCCACGGCATCGGGTGTTCGGGTCCCGATATCGAGACCAGAACAACTTCTCCGTCGAGCTCCCTCCTCGGCCCGGTAGAATTCCGTGGCATCGGACACCTTCAGGGCAGATCTGCGAACGCCCCGAGAGCTCAACTCGGGTAAGTAAAAGGAAATTTTCTTCGTGATGCCTACTTTGCATAATAAATGCCTTACCCGCCGCTATCTTCTTTACCGCCTCAATTTTCTGGAGGGCCTTTTGGGCTTCGGCCTTGGCATGCTTTGCGCTTTCGAGGGCCTTGGCAAGCTCGGACCCCCGTGTCTTCGAGTCACGCTCCAAGGACTCATGCTTCTTCACAAGTGCTTGAAGCTCTTGATGCACCTCGCCTGCTCGAGCCTCTTGTTTTTCTCGCTCGGTGCGCCCTTGGTCATGTTTTCGGCCTCGGTGAGCAACTGCTTCAGGGTCGCCACTTCGATTGTGGACCCTGGTACATCCATGATGATCCTGTTATCTTGCAACCAAAACATTTTTTATATAGACAAGGTATTGCTTACCTTTATTCTCCTCGAGCTGCTTTTTGGCAAGGCCGAAGTTCTTCGCCGGATCACGAGGTTCAGCTTCAGTCGCGCGATCTCCGTAGCAGTGTGCGGCGGCCAACAAAGTGAAGCTTGCATACGATATAGACATATTTGGATTAGACTCTCGCAGTTATCATTTGATCCTCTATTCGGCTTTTCTTCGCTAACGCCTAACAGAGCATCGAGGGCTCTTGTCTATGCGGTAATATTTTATATACTTCACTACTTACCTCAAAAACTCATTAGGAGGCTGGCACAAGCTTCGGTTAGTCCGCTTTTGGCAGACCAAATCTTCTCGATCACCGCACTCATAATAGTGCGGTGCTCTTCGTCGATGGAAGCGCCTCGAAGCATTTCCAACAAATTGTCCGGTGCCTCTAGATGGACAGAGGCCACCGGCGCGGGCAGCTTGTCTACCTTAAAAGGGAGTTGCCTGCCGAAATCCGGAACCAGTGAAGGCTCCGGCGCGGTGTCCGGCCGATGGCCGGACTTGGAGCCTGTGGGAGTCTTGCTCCATTCCGCCGGGGGCCCGGAAGGTCGCCGAGGCGCTTTCTAGGACCACCTCCCCTCGGCTCAGGTTTCCTCGTGGACAACACTTGGCGTTGTCCATGCGGGGTAGAAGCGGTCAGAAGTGAATCGCTCTTTATGTCCGACGAGCCCAAAGAATCACCCGACGAAGATACGTCGATTCAGGCTCTGGGCGGACTGCATAATCGTGTTCGGCATGAGGAGAAGCAGCTCGATAAAGCAGGCCAATAATCGTTAAGATATCCGGATACATACGACTTTGCCGGTGCTGGCTTGTCTCTGCGACCACTGCGTCGCCGGCTGTCGGGCGTCGTGGAGCAGTCCGAAAGGAGAGTTCACCCCTTCTTGGACCCTTCGGCACCCCTGGTTGGGGCGGCTTTCCTTTTCTTGTCTCCCCCGGCTGCAGGGGGAGAACCTTCATCTTCCTCCTCCTCGCTTTCACGAGAGGAGTGCGTCTCGGAGTCATCGGGCGATGAGTCCGATACCACCTGACGCAGGGAACTCTTTCGGGTCCCCTTGGCCTTCTTCTCCGGCACCTCATAAGGTGCGGGAGTCAACATATCCGTTAGGAGAGCGTCCACTGGATCTTCAGGCAAAGAAGTTGGGCAGTCGATCTGCTCTGCCGTCTCCACCCAGTCCTGTTAAAGGCAGGGGTAGCTGAGATCCCGCACATGATTAAACTGGGGAGAATAAATACCTTATAAAGAACTTACCGGTTTCGCAGGGTGCTTCGCGCTAAGTCCGCGGTCCTCGGTAAGGGAAGGGGGGACCTCGGCGCCCTTGAATAGCACCCTCCAGACGTCCTTGTGCGTCGTGTCAAAAAGCTCGCGCAGGGTCAGTCTTTGGGCGGGTCGAACTCCCATAAATTGAATGCCCGTTGTTGACATGGGAGGATCCGGCGGAAGAGCATGACTCGGACCACGTTGACAAGCTTAAGTTTCTTGCTTATCATGTTCGGATACATTTACGAGTCCGGCCAGATCTATCGGTGAGCCCCAGGACAGGCCCTTCTCTTTCCAGGAGGTGAGCCGCATGGGGATTCCGGATCAAAACTCGGGGGCCGCCACCCAGTTGGTGCCGCGCGGCTCGATGATGTAGAACCACCCTGATTGCCACCCCTTTATGGTCTCCACATAGGAGCCCTCGAGCCATGTAACGTTGGGCATTTTGCCCACCATGGCACCTCCGCATTCCGCTTGCTGGCCGCCTACAACCTTCGGCTTAACATTGAAGGTCTTCAGCCACAGGCCGAAGTGGGGCTGGACGCGGAGGAAGGCCTCGCACACGACGATAAACGCCGAGATGTTGAGGACGGTTCGGGGCCGATCGTGGAAGTCCAGCTCGTAGTAGAACATGAGGCCACGCATTTAACGGGGTGGAGGGGGAACCCCAAATTCATGGGACGGCGGGTGAGAAAGACTACCCTCTCGTAGGGCTCGGGGGTGAAGCGATCTGCCCCTCGTCAGGCAGCCGGTCGCGCTGATATTTGGCGGCCAAGTATCCGGCCCCAGTTTTTTTGATGTCCTCCTCCGTGACGGAGGATTTCATCCACTTTCCTCCCGCTCCGGACATGGTTGGGGCGGTGTGAGGGAGAAAGGTGCGAACTTGGGCGTTGGAGCTCGAAAGTCTTGCCGAGAATGGATAGGCAAAGAGGAAGAAGGCGTGGGTGAAAAAAGGCGAACTCTTATCCCTTTATAAGGGCGGATGAAACTATACGCCCCCACTAGCCTGGTTAACTCGCTTATTCCCCAAGCGCCACGATTGATGGCGCGGTTGGGTTACCCACGCCCGTATTGATGAGAATCCCATGATAAGGGGACACGATCTCTGCTTCGACAAGACGTGCCAAGGAAACCGCCTCGCGATATGCGCCAAGGCTGGTTGAGAAAAACGGTTCGATAATAACCGGGCCATGGCGTGATGTCATGATATCAAATATGTCAGCAGATCGGAAATATTATTCTCTCTACGGTGGTATGTGGAACTTGTTTTACAGAGCCGGACACTATCCTTGTGTTCAAAATCTTCTATGGAGTATTCGGAGGAGGAACCCGCCTTGCCATGCCGAAGACAACCGCGCTACCGGACTCGTGGCCATTGAACCCTGGTTCAGGGCTACCGAGGGAGTCCTGGATTAGGGGTATCCCGGACAACCGACTATATCCTTTGGCCGGACTGTTGGACTATAAAGATACAAGATTGAAGACTTCGTCTCTTGTCCGGATGGGACTCTCCTTGGCGTGGAAGACAAGCTTGGCGATATGGATATGTAGATCTCCTCCCGTTGTAACCGACTCTGTGTAACCCTAGCCTGCTCCGTGTCTATATAAACTGGAGGGTTTAGTCCGTAGGACAACAGCAACAATCATACCATAGGCTAGCTTCTAGGGTTTAGCCTCTACGATCTCGCGGTAGATCAACTCTTGTACTACTCATATCATCAAGATCAATCAAGATGGAAGTAGGGTATTACCTCCATAGAGAGGGCCCGAACCTGGGTAAACATTGTGTCCCCTGCCTCCTGTTACCATCCGCCTTAGGACGCACAGCCTCGGGACCCCTACCCGAGATCCGCCGTTTTGACAACCGGCAGGGCCCCTTCGTCTTCTTCTTCCTTGACCTCCTCCCTAGATGGGAGAAGGTTTTCCCCTCTGGTCCTTGGCCTCCATGGCATGGGAGGAGTGAGAGCCCCTCCGAGATTGGATCTGTCTCTCTGTCTCTCTTTGTTTCTGCGTTCTCGTCTGCTGCCCTTTTACCGTTTCGTGTATATATTGAGATCCGTAACTCCGATTGGATTGAAACCTTCGCCCATATCTTTTTCAAAAAATTAGCTTTCTTGCGGCCAAAGTAGAGCATCAACTGCCTTATGAGGGGCCCACGAGGGTGGGGGCGCGCCCACCTGGAGTGGGCGTGGGCCCCACTCTCATGGCCACCTCGGGCACCGTTTCGCGTTGATTTTACTTCCCAAAAATCATAAATATTTCAAAATAATTCTCCGTCCATTTTTATCCCGTTTGGACTCTGTTTGATATGGGGTTTCTGCGAAACATAAAACATGCAACAAAATGGTGAACTGCACCGACACCTTTGGATCAATATGTTAGTCCCAAAAATAGTATAAAAAGTTGCCAAAAAGTATATGAAAGTTGCATAATATTGGCATGGAACAATCAAAAATTATAGATACGACGGAGACATATCAGCGCCCTTCCCTCTCTTGCCACCCTCCTCCACCCCGACGCCCTTCCCTGTCTTGGCGGCGACCATGGCGTCCGGCGGCAGCGGCGGTCCTTCGAGGGGCGGCTCGTGGTTGTCGAGCCTCGGGACACCGGAGACCGACGAGCTCATCGGCGTGGGGCTAATAGTGCCGCCGGGCTACCATCTGCAGCGCCAGTTCCACATCACCACCGACAACTACCCGACGAGGGGCCCCGACGCGACGCCATACGAGCTCCGCCGCCACCGTGGCTGCCATTGGAACATCGCCGGTGCCACACCTTTTGGGACAACAAGGATTATTGGGCGGTCGCTTTGCGAAGCTCCAGCCGGAGGCGGGCGTTCCTCAACTGCCTCCAGCGCGCGGCAATTGCCCTGGCTGCCGCTTCTTCGCCATCACGCCGGCCCGCCGTCCCCGGCACCCGCTCGCCCGGACCCTCCGCCTCCTCCGCCGTCAAAGATCCCGCCGGATCTAGTCGCACTGCGCGAGGAGGGGGACCCCGACGACAGCCCCAGCTACCTCCTCGCCTTGTGGGCGTCGCAGGCAGAGGCGGCGGGGGCCGCCGCGGCGGAGAGGGAGGTCGCGGATATGCAGGCGGCATTGGATGCAGCATCGGCTATGGAGGTGGCGGCGCCTATGGAGGCGCCTGCGATGGAGCATGAGATGGTGTCGACTGGGAGGCCGCCGGCAAGAGCAGCGACGACGACGGCGGTGCAGGCGAGGTCGTGAACCTCGCCGACTCTGACGATGAGTAGCTATATTAGGATGAATGAAATGTAATATATATGAATCGTTTGTCACTTTGTCATAAATTTCATCGGAGGGGGCTCACCAGAGTGGGGAGGCCAGAGCGGTGGGCCGGAGCGTCGGGGCATCGAGGGGCGGCGGCGGGGTGCAGTCGGGGCGGCAAGCGGGGTGCGGTTGGGGGGCAGACAGGGGGGAAACCCTGGATTGGGCCAGCGGCGGGGTGCGGTCGGGGGTGCGTGGACGGGGATAAACCCTAGATCGAGCGAGAGAGATGTGTGTGTGTGAGAGAGAAGTGAGAGAGGAGGATGGGTGGGCCGTTAGGTAGAACGCCTTTGCTGTCAGCTAGCGGACGGCAGAGAGGTGGGCGAGGTCCAGTGGAGGCGGCTTAATGCAACGGCCCACCCCCACCTCTTTTGCCGTCCGCTAACTGATGGCAAGCAACTAGCTGACGGAAAATAAGGTCATGGCCGTCAGTCAGTTCATTGTTGTCCGCTTTCTGTACACTGACAGCAAAGAACGTCTTTGCCGTCAGCTAGCGGACGGCAAATAGTCTGATTCCAGTAGTGATCTCATCTCATCTGCCGGCATGATCTTCAAGCTTCTCCAGGTACTCAGCGTACGCGGCGTGCGCCACCCTGCGAGAATACTTCTGCGCGAAGGAGCCAACGGCTCGTCCTCTTGCATGCGCTAGAACACTTTCATACGCGTCATGAAGCTTTTGTTTGCAAAATGGGCATCGAAAGCCTCGGTTCCAGGTCCTAATACACTTGTTATGAATTCCCGCATAAAGCTCCCTAAGGATTTGCCTCTTGTACCTCCTCTGGCCATCTTCATCATCGCTGTCGACATCGTCAGATAGCACCTATACATATAGTAAAAAAATGTGGCGTCAAATTTAGAATACATTTGGGAGCTGCCAAAATTTGTCATCAAATCAATTTTTACATGTCGTAATGTAGGATTAGGAATTTATGACTATTTTGTAGACATATCCAAAAATTATGGTTCAATTTTTAAGCACAATCTCCTATGTACATACCAATCTTGAAAAAAAATGGCACAAACATATATGTAGATCATTCAAAATGAATTGTCAAGACCTGGCTAGGAATTATCAACACGAACCATAGTCAGATTATTAGCAGAAATCATTTGCACAAATGAAACAACTAAGCCACTTATCATTTGTACCATTCAAACAATCAATACACTACATGGTTCTAACGAAACTTACTCAGATTTCACGGATTGAGAGAACATAACCATAGGATTTCTATTCTAAAAAGGGTGAGGCAGGAGTAATCAGATAAACCCTAGGATATATTTGACACATAAATGGGTATAGATGACTAACTGGTTGTCCGTCGTCATCGAGTCATCACCGGAGTGGTTGCCAGAGTCGTCGCCGGAGTCGCCACCGGAATTGTCGCCAGAGTCGGTGTGGACCTCCAGCTCCGACTGTGGAAGCACGACACTGTCAACGATGTCAAGGTGCAGCGATACCTCGTCGGCAGCGACAACAACCTCTATCCCCATATTCATGCCGTGCTCCGGTGCTTCAGCAGCCCTGGCGTCACCACTCCCTCCAATGGGGCGCTTCGGCGGCATCCTCATACATTGATAGCGGTGAGGACTGAGAGCGGCGTCGAGGATGCAGGCGGAGAAAGAGAGGATTGTGCGTGTGGCGAGGATGGGGGTGCGGCCGCTCGGGCGCGCGATTAATATGGAGTAGTGGGAGAGAGGCGGGCGGCTGTCAAACCGCTGGCTTGCCTTCCGGTGAGCCTGCACAGCGGACTGCTGGCATGCCTACCATCATTTCACACAGCTACTCGCACGCCTTCCCATGACACTGCACAGCGAGCACGCCTCCCGTCAATTCACACACCTGCACGCATGCCTCCCAGTCTGCCTACGCGGCGGACTGCTCACATACGTCCCGTCAACTCACGCCTGCTCGCACGACACACGGGACGCGTGGCGGCATGTATATTGTTTTTCTATTTTGATGATTAATGTTGCCGCTTTATTTCTTAACCGAAGCATGGCACGTAATCATTGTTGGTTGTGATATTGGTTCCCAATTATTATTAATCTCCCGTTTGTAAGAAGATAAAAATTACATCAAAACTTGTCTCAAATTTGACAAAAAAGTACAGTACCACTGTGTATTGGTGTCCATATGACAACAAGATAAGTTTCATGAATTTCAACTAAGTTTTGGATGTACTACTAGATTTTAAAAATCAAGATTCTCAATGTTTCAAATTTGTTGCACGGGGAGTAAACATGCACCCAGCGACACACATGTGTTTTTCCAATCCATTTAGGTGCACTGTGCATGTAGCTCAAATTTCATTTTTGCACATTATACCCCTATAAAATCAATCAATGTACCAAAATCAACCAATGCCACATCAAAGTCGTGAATTTGTTATTTAAAACATTACACAACCCTTTCATACATACATGTTTGGGCCACATGCAGTCGGTGGTTGTCCTACACGACACTCACTCGCATGTGACGCTTTCTGTGGGCCCG
>CM038673.1:803554138-803823373 GCA_021605145.1 Aegilops bicornis
AGAAACCATGATATGAGAGTAATTAAGGAGACACAAAAGTTCAAGCTTGGGGATGCCCAAGGCACCCCAAGATAATATTTCAAGAAATCTCAAGCATCTAAGCTTGGGGATGCCCCGTGAGGCATCCCACCTGTCTTCTTCAACAACTATCGTTTAGTATCGGTTGAGCCTAAGTTTTTGCTTCTTTTCACATGAGTTGTGCTATCCTTGCAATGTAATTTTATTTTGTTTTGCTTGCTGTTTGAATACAATACCAAGATCTGAAATTCTTAAATGAGAGAGAGACTTCACATAGTTACGTAATTATTTAGCTACTCATTGATCTTCACTTATATCTTGTTGGAGTAGTTTGTCATTTACTCGTGTGCTTCACTTATATCCTATGAGTAAATTGTTGAATGAGTTGATTGTCATAAATCTGAAACTATATATGTCTCATTTAATTATCCCATGGGGAGTAATGACTTCACATCTAAAAAGAAGAGGTTGTAAATTTATTGAAGGTTAGAAAGCATTGTATTGGTCATTTGAAGAATTCATGAAAGAATATTGAAGGAAGAGAGATTCCACATATAAATATACTATCCTAGACATCTTTTATAATTGTGAGCACTAAGTAAGTATGACATGCTAAAGAGTTGATGCTGGACAAGGAAGACAAGATAGTGGGTTATGTTTTCTCACATCTCAGTTAAAGTATATTGTCATGGATCATTCAAACATGTTGAGCTTGCCATTCCCCCTCATGCTAGCCAAATTCCTTGCAGAAAGTAGAGATACTACTTGTGCTTCCAAATATCCTTAAACCCAGTTTTTCCATGAGAGTCCATCATACCTACCTATGGATTGAGTAAAATCCTTCAAGTAAGTTGTCATCGATGCAAGCAATAAAAATTGCTCTCTAAACATGTATGATCTATTAGTGTGAAGAAAACAAGCTTTATACGATCTTGTTATGGAAGCAATAAAAGCGATTTGACTGCATAATATAGGTCCATATTCATGTGGCAATATAAAGTGACGTTCTTTTGGATTATGATTTTTTGCATCCATCCATAAAAGAGCATTACAACATCTGCTTCCCACTGCGAAGGTCCTATCTTATACTTTATTTCTTTTACTTTATGCAATAGTCAAGGTGATCTTCACCTTTCCCTTTTTCATTTTATACTTTGGCAAGCACCTCGTGTTGGGAAGATCCTGATATATATATATATCCAATTGGATGTAAGTTAGCATGAACTATTATTGTTGACATCACCCAAAGGTGAATACGTTGGGAGGCAACATTATAAGCCCCTATCTTTCTCAGTGTCCGATTGAAACTCCATAACCATTAGTATTGCGTGAGTGTTAGCAATTGTAGAAGACTATATGATAGTTGAGTATGTGGAGTTTGCTAAATCAAAGCTCTGACATAGACCCTTCCTGAAAATAAGATGAATTGTAATTGTTTGATGACTGAGGATGAAGTTTTCTAGTTTTCAAGAAAGTTTATGGTCTATGCTTTAAACATGTGAATTGCTTGTTGCTTGTTCGTGAGAAGTTTTATGAGATGAACCACTGTTATGACATCATGCTAGAAAAGGTGATTGAAATTATCATTGATCAAACTTGTGCACCTGCTAGCATTCACACTTCATAAATTCTTTTCTTTTATCATTTACCTACCGAGGACGAGCAGGAATTAAGCTTGGGGATGCCGATCGTCTCCAACGTATCTATAATTTATGAAGCATTCATGCTATTTTATTATCTGTTTTGAATGATTACGGGCTTTATTATACACTTTTATATTACTTTTGGGACTAACCTATTAACCGGAGGCCCAGCTGTGACGCCCGGATAATTAAGCTACAGTGATCCCCCACTAATGATACCACATCACCTCGGTTACGGTTGATAAACTGTCGACAGTTCAAAAACGAAACAAAATCAAAATCTAATTGAAAGCAAAAAATAAAGGTTTTCAAATATTAAAACCAGATTGTTCGGGTTGTGCCAAATAATGCATAAGTAATTATGGTGGAGAAACCAAACTTTTATACACTGTTTAACTACTCTAAAATAAATAAGACAAGAGTGTAAACAATTAATTTAATGCCTTTTACAGTTAATAAAATAATAAACTGTTTTATTTTGTCACCATACTTTTTGGCATTGGGGTATTTTGAAACACTAATTTAGGTACTAATTATATATTTTATAAAACAAAATTATATAGTAAACCAAATAGAAGACTAATAGAAAGAAAATAAATAAAAGGAAAAGACAAAACAAATAAAAAGGCAGGCAGAGAAATAAAAACACACCGGAGCCCCCCCTCTCTCTCTCTGGGCGAATGGCCCAATCGCCATCTGTGCCACTGGGAGGCCCAGCCCACCAATGGGCTTTTCTCCTACCACTTGAACAGAACAGGGAGGTCATGGCGCTGGCAGTGCTCGCACGCCGTCCACGCTGTGGATGTTGCGCTGTCGCCCATCCCGCGGCTCCTTGGGTGGATAAGGCCTCACCTCGACACCCCCGATGGAACCCTAGCTCTAGTTTTTCCCCTCTTCGACCTCTCCCTCTCTATTCCGCTCGATCCCCAGCCCGACCACGCCTGACGTCCATGGCTGCGCCCGCTTCGTAGCCGTGGCCACGGGCCACCATCCGCCCGCTCCACCGAGTCCAGGTGGTTCGCCGTCGATCGCTACATCGTCTTCACGCATCGAGATCAAGTCAAGCTCCACCGCATCACCGGATCGACTCCTTCAACCTTCGACCATCGCTATCCACTACGCCGATTTGCCGTCGCTGCAACATCGCTTTCACCGACCTCCCCGAAGCTTCCCCTGTGAGCTCACGCCTCCCCTGCCTTTCCTAGAGTCCATCCGCTGCTTAGCACCAGACCGCTTAGTATCGCCTGCGCTGTCATTGCCGCCAGATCCGAGCACCGCCTCCTGCGCCCCTACTCATTCCATCCCGCGCCTATGACCGCCTTTGACCACCTCGCGTGTCTCCACTCGCCGCATGATGTAGCCAGACGCTTGCTCGCTTCACCGAGCCGCGCCACCGATGCCCGCCACCGCCTCATTTTCTGCTTCGTCACCACACATGTGTCAGGCTGTCAGCCGTTCGCCCGTGCCCGTTGCTCGGCCTCCTCCCGCCGGGCTGCTTTCGCCAAGGCTACCACTGCCTGCTGTTGTTGCCGCCAGACTCGCCGCCTCGATCAAGCTTAGGATTGCGCCGTGTACACGACCTCGGCCGGCCTTCGGCTGTCAGCCCTGTTGGTCTTGGGAGCCCGCACCCTATAGCGCCCAGCCCCTGCCTGCGCTCCTCCGCTCCCGCCCATGAGGTTCAGCTAATTGCTGCCTCGGCCGAGCAGCCCCATGGCTGACTTACGCATCGTAAGCGGCCATGGTGTTGTGCCGACCGGCCAAATTGCCTCCGCTAGATGGGCCGGCCCCTGCATAGATTAGGCACTAATTCCAATGAGCACTAACCTCCTGTTTAGACTAATTTGGTTTCAGTTAGTAGTGCTTACGCAATGACATGTGGGACACATTTCTAAATAAATCAATTTTCTTAAATTAAATAATTACCAGTCAATGACATCATGGACCCACAACCCAGTTTGACCAGTCAACTTTGACCCAGTCAACCTTGACTATACTATTCACTTTGACCGGGCCCCACCTGTCATTTGACTATGGCTGGCACTGCACTAGGTGACATAAGTATTTCACTATTTTTAATTCGAATTAATATATTCTAGAAAATCAACTAAAACTTTGATAAATAATAGAAAATAAACCGTAGCTCGGATGAAAATACTTTGTACACGAAAGTTGTTCAGAACGACGAGACAAATCCGAATACGCAGCCCGCTCATCCGCCACACATCCCTAACCTATCGAACTCGCAACTTTCCCCCTCCGATTCATCTGTCCGAAAACACGAAACACCGGGAATACCTTCCCGGATGTTTCCTTCACCGTGATCGCTTACTACTCGCGTTAGGTCACCCCTAGCACCGCTGTGCCATGTTATGCTTTGTGATGCTTTTGATTGCTCTATTATTTATTGTGTTCCCCTCCGTTAATTCTTTCCAAGAGACCCCGGATCGCCATGACCCCCGATTCGACTACGGTGTCGACGACCCCTCCTTCTTGCCAGAGCAACCAGGCAAGCCCCTCCTTGATCACCAGATATCGCCTATTCTTCTCTATACTGCTTGCATTAGAGTAGTGTAGCATGTTAGTGCTTTCCGTTAATCCTATGCTGATGCATAGCCTGTCCTTGCTACTATCACAGTTACCTTTACCTCGCATTCCTACATGCTTAGTGTAGGATGCTAGTATTCCATCTGTGGCCCTACATTCTTGTCCGTCTACCTTGCTATACTATCGGGCCGTGATCACTCGGGAGGTGATCACGGGTATATACATTTTACTTTACATGATACCTGTGGTGACTAAAGTCGGGTCGGCTCTTAGGAGTACCCGCGAGTGGATCTTGTGGTGGAGCCACAGGGCAGGTTGAGACCGCCTAGGTGAGAGGTGGGCCTGGCCCTGGTCGGTGTTCGCGGTTACATCATTAATACGCTTAACGAGATCTTGGTATTTGATCTGAGTGCCGCCATTTGGTCTATACGCACTAACCAACTACATGGGAAAGATATGGGCACTCGGCCGTGGTATCACCAAGCCTTCGTGGACGTCAGCCGATTGAGTGGCGGCGCTTGATTGGAACGTAAGCCTGCTCTTGTATTAAGGGGCCTAGTTCGCTTCCATCCGCATACGCAACTTGCGTGTGCTATGGCGATGGGCCTGCACTTGCATAGGCGCTTAGATTTAGACCGGCGTGCTGACTTCTCTACTGGCCTAGGTGGGGCTGCGACGTGTTGATCTTCCGCGGACGGGCATGACCCAGGAAAGTGTGTCCGGCCAAATGGGATCGAGCGTGTTGGGTTATGTGGTGCACCCATGTAGGGAAGTTTGTCTATTCAAATAGTCGTGATCTTCGGTAACAGGACAACTTGGAGTTGTACCTTGACCTTATGACAACTAGAACCGGATACTTAATAAAACACACCATTCCAAGTGCCAGATACAACCCGAGGATCGCTCTCTAACAGGGCGACGAGGAGGGGATTGCCGGGTAGGATTATGCTACGCGATTCTACTTGGAGGACTTCAGTCTACTCTCTTCTACATGCTGCAAGACGGAGGCTACCAGAAGCGTAGTCTTCAACAGGATTAGTTATTCCCCTCTTATTCTTGCATTCTGCAGTTCAGTCCACTGATATGCCAGAAGCAACCAGATGCTGGAGTCCAGGAGCCAGACGCCACCGTTGACGATGACTCCTACTACACTGGAGATACCTACTACTACGTGCAGCCCACTGACGACGACCGGGAGTAGTTAGGAGGATTCCAGGCAGGAGGCATGCGCCTCTTTCGATCTGTATCCCAGTTTGTGCTAGCCTTCTTAAGGCAAACTTGTTTAACTTATGTCTATACTCAGATATTGTTGCTTCCGCTGACTCGTCTATGATTGACCACTTGTATTCGAGCCCTCGAGGCCCCTGGCTTGTATTATGATGCTTGTATGACTTATTTTTATTTTAGAGTTGTGTTGTGATATCTTCGCGTGAGTCCCTGATCTTGATCGTACACGTTTGCATGTATGATTAGTGTATGATTAAATCGGGGGCGTCACAAGTTGGTATCAGAGCTGACTGCCTGTAGGAATCCCCCTTCCACACTCCTTGGCCGAAGTCGAGTCTAGAAACTACAAAACTTTTACTAACATGGCTGTGTGCCCATGGGCCCACGTCGCCATTGGGTGGTATTAGGATCTTTTATTCCTTGACCTATACTCTGGGACTCTGATCTCTCTTCTATTCGGGTTAAATGATTTTGCTAACTCTAACTCTAGGTTCTCGTAATTACATCCTCCCGGAGAGCCTTTTATTATATATGATTGCCTGCTGTGCCAGAAGGTTTCGAAGATACTCCAGGATGTTCCCCCGAGACACTTGTGCCCACCGTCTTTGCAAATTCCCTACCACTGTTATATCCTTATGGATAACTGCATATACCTGCCATTCTTACATTCAATCCCATTGATCTTGTTAATACAAGATGCCCCGAACCACTCTCCATTGTTCCAAGAATCATTTGATCTTACTGCTTTACAGTTCTTGCCTCATGAATACCCTTACGGATAATTCCTCGCACTTATCGAGTATCCGCTCTTTCCTAGTTGTTCATGTGTTTCACAAAAGTTTTCAAAATACCATTCGATCTTCCAAAAATCCTGAGCATCCTCTTGCTCTTGAAATTCTTGCTTGCTTGCATTATGGTTAAACCCATAAGTCTCGTAATCTTATTGGCATCTCTTGACATTATCATTTTGAGTCCGTTGATTCAATTTGTTGCGAATGCTCGCAGTCCTCATTCAGATCCTAGAATTCATCCTTCTGGCTCAGATGTCAGTTTAAATGTGAGCTGGTTCTTGCCAATCAAATTGTGGTCGATTGTGCCCCTATGTCTAATGAACTTATCCATCCTTTATCAGAGCGTCTGCTTCTGATCCTTCGCTTTGTAAATCATAATTCCTTTGCAATTGAGCTCTAAGTTACTCAGTTGTTTCTATAATCCAAGGTATTTGCATTGATTCTTCCTCTGGTTGCGTACGATACTTACATCAAATCCTTTATGGACCATCAGAACCTTGTTGGATTTTATCCGACAATGTCCTTCATATTCAATCACTTTGGAAGTTCTTTCCCTGATACATAATGCCTTTGGTAAATCCTATTCCTTGATTTGGCCAACCATGCTCTGCTTTTGAGCTGGTGATAGTTACTATTGAAGCTTGTGGTATATGTTTCCACGATGCCCCGATGGGTTGAACCTATGCCTTCCATAATATGTGTGAACTCGAAAGTTTGCATGAGTCATACTCTTCTGGTATTTTGCCAGATAAAATTTCAACACCGCAACTTCATCAAACGCGAGAAGTGAATGAAAGGTTATGCATTGAAGAAGTGGGAGTCGACCTTGAACTTTGCATTCATGCCCATGGGCACGATGCAGATCTTATCATGGAAGCTTCTCGCAAAATAGTTACCCCCTTATTATAAGTGCTTGTATCTGTGGTTTGATCATTTACAAATGTGGTTCTGACCATATTGTTCCCCTTTGATTCAATTTCTCAGACAAGTTAAAAGCACTTGTCTTCTGCAGAGCAATACCCAGTCCAACCTCTATTTTGATCTGCGTCGAGTATTACCCCCTGGTATCTCGACATTATCACAGAACTGCTTAACCTCTTATGAGTTCTTCATCAAGTACTACATCCTCACTGATTCCAATTTTTCACGGGCTCCGAGTTTTTAAACACTCAAAGACACCGATAACTAAACCGAGTCCGCATTACGGTTCAACAACTCTTACTAATATTCTTTACTTACGAGATTTTACCCGATCATGTCATTCCTAGCCTGATCGGCTATATCATTATTGTGCTAAATCTTAACTGTGCTACCTGGTCCTTCTTCCCGGTACACAATTTTTTTACGCTGAGATAAGCTTACGTTGATTTCCTTGTCTTATCATTCCACCTTGGACAACAAGCTTGGTTTCAAGTTTGTGTCATACCCATGGTTCCAATAACCTCTTGCTTCATCATTCCTTTGACTTGATGTGATCGTTGATCGATTACATCTTTAGATAATCTCTCGACAAATGTATCGTGATCATTAGCAACATTCTGAGCTCTTCCAGAATATCAATCAAATTCATGATGAGAATTACCATCCTTGCCCCTCGATGATTTGTGTTGTCATCGACTACTTCCTTGCCTTCTTTCCAACACAAACTTGTTCGTGTTGTGGTTGTACCTTGAGTTCCTGGCAATCCAACTTGTCTTATGTCCTACCTTGGAGTATTACCATCTTATATGTCAAGAATGTTGTGAGAATTTCACCACCTCTTAAGAATTCTTGGTATAGTGATACTTCTCACCATCACCATTCTTTCTTGGTCCCCGTGTTGATTCTAACCGGGATATCAACAAGTGCACGATGTTGCTTGGATTCTATACTTCTAGCAGCCCTATTGCTTTGAAGTTAATGGTCGATAGTTCGTTCTTAGACTATTGATTATTGAATCACCATTCTAACATTGATCATGTTACCTAAGACCATATTTCGGGCGCACCTTTCAACCAATGTTTAAATTGTGTATGTTTTCCTCGAGCATACATCATTATATCATTTGAGCCGACAAATGTTATCTCCTTGTTCACATAATTGTGGAAATCCATCCTTTGGAAGTCTCATTGAATTATCGCTGAGTCCATCAGCCACCTCCTCATCCTCTCCTTGGCTTAGTGATGAACCCTTGTTCGGAACTCGCTTCCATAGTTCATTTCCCGAGAATCATATAATGTCATATCGTTAATTGTGTTGCACCTATTCTTCTCAGGCATCCTGAGTCAGAGATATCCTAACACCAATCAGATAAGAATCACGGTCAGATATGATGGTTGGGACGCATTTTCCAAGAGTTATAACGTTGGCCTTTATATGACCCGGTAAGGTGATATCATGCCTAGCACACCTGGCTGGAGGGCCTATTGTTATAGTTCTTCCTTTTACCTAGATTATCCGTTCTTCCATGAGGAAATTGTAAGACTTATTCTATAAGTTGTTCCTGATGGATCCTTTTTGTTTCCAAAGTCTGATCTTCACCTGTTGACCATGTGAATGCTATCTCGAGGCATGTCTATGGTACTCCGATTTTCAACAGGAACATTTGAAGCCCAATGCTAAGTGTTTCCTGCTCAATTATCCAAACACCGCTGTATGGGTAATGTCATGAAATTTCTCTCCCCTTACCTAAAGAGTTTTCTACATTATATCCTGTCATGGATATCATGATCTGTTTGTCCTTGGGAAGGATATACCCTTGAAATATGTGTTTAAACACAATTTCCTCTCTGTTGTTCTGGTTAATCTGATAATCTTATTTTCCTTTCCATTGGTTGGTTTAACGTTTCTTGTGACTATATGATCTAAGCAGTAAAATTAACTGCCTATGTAAACACCTCGGTGCACAACTCTATCAGTAAGACCCTGTTACTATTGTTGATGACATTCCGGTAACGACCGATGGACGAGAACTTTGCCTATTGGTCCGCCTCGTCCTAACGAGCAGGAAAATGGTTCTCTTCGTCCCTCGCCCTTGGTACCGACGTTGTTGCCGACATTATCGACAGGCTACCCTCTAACATGCCTTGCTTGCATGATCACGCAAGACATCTCCGCCCTTCCTACTTTTAACCCACATGGTGGGCCCATAACCCACAGTTCCACATGCATGATCGAAACCTGACTCTCCTGTACACCCCTGTTCCTAAAGCTATTCCTCACGCTTGGCTTCGTATGAAAGATCAAGAGCCACCTTCCTAGTGATATATTCTGGTATCAGACACAATACTTATTCCCGTTGCTTTGAACCCCTTTCACGCCTTGTAACAGGCATCAAACGATTGCCTGCCCGCTCAAAACTTCCCATGATACCTCCTTACTTTGCTCTCGATACTTTCTTAAGTCTCAACTCGAGAGTTACTTTCTGCAACCTTCCCTAATATTATCTACCAGATAAGCCACCTTGTAGAGGTCTGTTCTTTTGAAGCTGCCCCTTTCCTATTCGTAAGTACGAAGGAGTTCCCAAGAAAGGATGATGCCTTCATCATGATGGTCGAAGAGAGGAATGAAGACATCATTGTAATGGATCGACCTCTTCGAGAAGAGCAACCAAGACAAAGAAGATTCGTTAGAATTTCGTAACCAAATCCCTTCCCCCTTACTCCCGCTCCAAAATCTCGGGATGAGATTTCTTGTAGTGGAGGAGAATTGTGACGCCCGTATAATTAAGCTACAGTGATCCCCCACTTATGATGTCACGTCACCTCGGTTACGGCTGATAAACTCTTGACAGTTCAAAAACGAAACAAATTCAAAATCTAATTAAAAGCAAACAATAAAGGTTTTCAAATATTAAAACCAAATTGTTCGGGTTGTGCCATATAATGCATAAGTAATTATGGTGGAGAAACCAAACTTTTATAAACTGTTTAACTACTCTAAAATAAATAAGACAGTAGCAGAAACAATTAATTAAATGCCTTTTACAGTTAAGAAAATACTAAACACTTTTAGTTTGTCACCATACTTTTGTGGCATTGGGGTATTTTGAAACACTAATTTAGGTACTACTTATATATTTTATAAAACAAAATTATATAATAAATAAAATAGAAAACTAATAGAAAGAAAATAAATAAAAGAAAAAGACAAAACAAATAAAAAGGCAGGCAGAGAAATAAAAACACACTGAAGCCCCCTCCTCTCTCGCTGGGCCGAATGGCCCAACTGGCCATCCAGGCCACCAGGAGGCCCAGCCCACCAATGGGCTTTTCTCCTACCACTTGAACAAAACAGGGAGGCCATGGCGCTGGCAGTGCTCGCACGCCGTCCACGCCACGGATGTTGCGCTGTCGCCCATCCCGCGGCTCCTTGGGTGGATAAGGCCGCACCTCGACACCCCCGACGGAACCCTAGCTCTAGTTTTTCCCTCTTCGACCTCTCTCCTCTCTATTCCGCCGATCCCGAGCCCGACCACGCTGCTGGCCCATGGCTCGCGCCCCATAGCCTGTGGCCACGGGCCAACATCCGCCGCTTCCACCGAAGTCCAGAGGTTCGCCGCCGCGATCGCTACATCGCCTTCATGCATCGATCAAGTCAAGCTCCACCGCATCACCGGGATCGACTCCTTCAACCTTCGACCATCGTCATACACTACGTCGATTCGCCGCCGTAGCTGCAACATCGTCTTCACCGGGACCTCCCCGAGCTTCCCTATGAGCTCACGCCTCTCCCCTGCCTTTCCTAGAGTTCGTCTGTTTTCTAGCACCAAAGCACCGCTTAGCATCGCTATGCGCCATCGCCGCCGTCAGATCCGGAGCACTGGCCTCCCGCCCCTACTCATCCCATCGCACGCCTATGACCGCCTTTGACTGCCTCGCGCGTCTCCTCTCGCCGCACGCTGCCGCCGTATGCCTGCTCGTGCTCACGGGAGCCAAGGCCACGGTGCCCTGCCATCGCCGCTGCTTCGCTTTCGCCGTCACCAGCGCCAGCGTAATCCACAGCTTTAGCCTCCTCCACTGACAAGCTTTCACAGCGCTGCCTCAGCCTGTTCTGTACCACTTGCTCGCCTGATCCTTTCCATCAAGGCCGCTGTACACGACCTCACGGCACTTCACTGCCGCCTGCTCAGTGCGGGCGCCTGCACCCTATAGCGCCATGCCCTGCCTGCGCTCCTCACGCTCACGCAGGCTCAGCGCTAGGTGCTGCCTGGCTGAGCAGCCCCATAGCCTTGCAACCGCTATTGCGTGTCGTCTTGACCCAGCGTGTGTGCCCGACCGGCCGGCTGTTGCCTCCGCTAGATGGGTCGGCCCCTGCGTAGATTAGGCACTAATTCCATTGAGCACTAACCTCCTGTTTAGACTAATTTGGTTTCAGTTAGTAGTGCTTACGCAATGACAAGTGGGACACAATGCTAAATAAATCTATTTTGTTAAATTAAATAATTACCAGTCAATGACATCATGGACCCACAACCCAGTTTGACCAGTCAACTTTGACCCAGTCAACCTTGACTATACTATTGACTTTGACCGGGCCCCCCTGTCATTTGACTATGGCTGGCACTTCACTAGGTGAGATAAGTATTTCACTATTTTTAATTCGAATTAATATATTCTAGAAAATCAATTAAAACTTTGATAAATAATAGAAAATAATAGCTCGGATGAAAATACTTTGTACATGAAAGTTGCTCAAAACGACGAGACGAATCCGGATACGCAGCCCGTACGTCCACCACACATCCCTAACCTATCGAACTCGCAACTTTCCCCCTCCGGTTCATCTGTCCGAAAACGCGAAACACCGAGAATACTTTCCCGGATGTCCCCCCCCCCTTCACCGGTATCGCCTACTACTGCGTTAGGTCACCCATAGCACTACGATTGATATGTTATGCTTTGTGTTGCTTTTGATTGCTCTATTATTTATTGTGTTCCCTCCGTTACTTCTTTCCTAGAGACTCCTAAGATCGCCGCGCATTAATTTCTGGGCTCGACTCACGGTGTCGATTTAATTCTCCTTCTTGCCGTGAGCAACCAGGCAAGCCCCCCGATCACCGTGATATTGCCTATTCTTCTCTATATTGCTTGCATTAGAGTAGTGTATCATGTTACCGCTCGTTAATCCTATCCCGATGCATAGCCTGTCCTTGTCGCTATCAAGGTTACCTTTACTTGCATTCCTACATGCTTAGTATAGGATGCTAGTATTCCATCTGTGGCCCTACATTCTTGTCCGTATGCCTTGCTATACTATCTGGCCGGGATCACTAGGGAGGTGATCACGGGTATATACATTTTACTTTACATGATACCTGTGGTGACTAAAGTCGGGTCGGCTCGTAGGAGTACCATAGTGGATCTTGTGTATGGAGCCACAGGGCAGGTTGAGACCGCATAGGTGAGAGGTGGGCCTGGCCCTGGTCGGTGTCTGCGGTTACATCATTAACACGCTTAACGAGATCTTGGTATTTGATCTGATTCTAGCCATTTGGTCTATACGCACTAACCAACTACGTAGGAAAGATATGGGCACTCGGCGTCGTGGTATCACCAAGCCTTCTCGACGTCAACAATGGCCAAGCGGCCGGATTGGAACGTAAGCCTGCTCTTGTATTAAGGGGCTAGTTCGCTTCCGCCACCATGCAACGTGCCGATGTGCTAAGAGGCTTATAGGGGCCCTGCACCCATGTGCGCTTAGGTTTAGACCGGCGTTTGACCTCTCTGCTGGCCTAGGTGGGCTGCGGCGTGTTGATCTTCCTGCTAGAACGAAAGAAATTCAAAATTTTCCTACGTGTCACCAAGATCTATCTTTGGAGAAACTAGCAACGAGGGAGGGAGAGTGCATCTACATACCCTTGTAGATTGTTGCGGAAGCGCTCATGAGAACGGGGTTGAAGGAGTCGTACTGTCCGTGATCCAAATCACCGGAGATCCTAGTGCCGAACGGATTTGCACCTCCGCTCAACACACACGTGACAGCTGCCCAAGACGCCTCCCACGCCTTGATCCAGCAAGGAGAGAGGGAGAGGTTGAGGAAGACACCATCCAACAGCAGCACAACGGCGTGGTGATGATGGAGGAGCGTGGCAATCTTGCGTGGCTTCGCCAAGCACCACAGAGAGGAGAAAGAAGAGATGCAGGCTGCACCAACGAGAGGAGAAGTTCTCATCTGTTTTTGGGCAGCCCTAGGCCTCTATATATATAGGGGAAGGGGAGGAGGGTGCGCCCCCTCTAGGGTTCCCACCCCTAGAGGGGCGGCAGCCCTAGATGGGAAAAGGGGGAGGCGGCCAAGAGGGGAGGGAGAGGGAGGCGCCCACTAGATGGGCCTTAAGGCCCATCTAAACTAGGGTTTGCCCCCTCCCACTCTCCCTTGCGCCTTGGGCCCCTTGTGGGGGGCGCACCAGCCCTCCTAGGGGCTGGTCCCCTCCCACACTTGGCCCACGCAACCTTCCTCGGGGCACGTGGCCCCACTTGGTGGACCCTCGACCCTCCCTATGGTCCCAGACGTTAACGATATCGCCCAAACTTTTCCTGCTACCAAAACAGGACTTCCCATATATAAATCTTTACCTCCCACCATTCCGAACTCCTCGTGACGTCCGGGGATCTCATCCGGACTCAACAACATTCGCAACCACATACAAACTTCCTTTATAACCCTAGCGCCACCGAACCTTATGTGTAGACTCACGGGTTCGGGAGACATGCATACATGACCGAGACGTTTCTCCGGTCAATAATAACCAACAGCGGGATCTGGATACCCATGTTGGCTCCCTACATGTTCCACGATGATCTCATCGGATGAACCACGGCGTCAAGGACTCAATCGATCCCGTATACAATTCCCTTTGTCTAACGGTATTGTACTTGCCCGAGATTCGATCGCTTGTATACCCGATACCTTGTTCAATCTCAAGCACGGCAAGTCTCTTTTACTCGCTCCGTAACACATCATCCCGTGATCAACTCCTTGATCACATTGTGCACATTATGATGATGTCCTACCGAAAGTGGGCCCAGAGATACCTCTCCGCTTACACGGAGTGACAAATCCTAGCCTCGATTCGTGCCAACCCAATGTACACTTTCGGAGATACCAGAGTGCACCTTTATAGCCACCCAGTTACGCCAGGACGCTTTGGTACACCCAAAGCATTCCTACGGTATCCGGGAGTTGCACAATCTCATGGTCTAAGGAAAAGATACTTGACATTAGAAAAGCTTTAGCATACGAACTACAATATTTGTGCTAGGCTTAGGATTGGGTCTTGTCCATCACATCATTCTTCTAATGATATGATCCCGTTATCAACGACATCCAATGTCCATGGTTAGGAAACCGTAACCATCTATTGATCAACGAGCTAGTCAATAGAGGCTTACTAGGGACATGGTGTTGTCTATGTATCCACACATGTATTTGAGTTTCCTATCAATACAATTATAGCATGGATAATAAACGATTATCATGAACAAGGAAATATAATAATAACTAATTTATTATTGCCTCTAGGGCATATTTCCAACAGTCTCCCACTTGCACTAGAGTCAATAATCTAGTCCACATCGCCATGTGATTAATGATGATAGGTCACATCGCCATGTGACCAACATCCAAAGAGTTTACTAGTGTCTCAGTAAACTAGTTCACATCATCATGTGATTAAGACTCAATGAGTTCTCAGGTTTGATCATGTTTTGCTTGTGAGAGAGGTTTTTAGTCAACGGGTCTGAACCTTTCAGATCCGTGTGTGCTTTGCAAATCTCTAGGTCATATTGTTATTGTTGCTTCCACGCTCCACTTGGAGCTATTCCAAATGGTTGCTCCACTATACGTATCCGTTTTGCTACTCAGAGTCATTCGGATAGGTGTTAAAGCTTGAATCGACGTAACCCTTTACGCCGAACTCTTTATCACCTCCATAATCGAGAAACATGTCCTTATTTACTCCAAGGACTATTTTGACTGCTGTCCAATGATCCCCATTCCTCGATCATTCTTGTACCCCTTGACCGACTTCATGGCAAGGCACACTTCCTAAGTGTACACAAAGATAGCATACTATAGAGCCTACGTCTAAAGCATAGGGGAAGACATTCGACATTTCTCTCTTTATTGCAGTGGTAGATCTTTAAATCTTAACTTCATACCTTACCTCTCAGGCAAGAACTCCTTCTTTGATCGATCCATCTTGAACACCTTCAAGATCATGTCAAGGTATATGCTCATTTGAAAGTATTATTAAGCATTTTTATCTATCCTTATAGATCTCGATGCTCAATGTTCAAGTAGCTTAATCCAGGTTTTCTATTGAAAAACATCTTTCAAATAACCCTATATGCTTTCCAGAATTTCTACATCATTTCTCGATCATCAATATGTCAACAACATATACTCATCGTAAATTCTATAGTGCTCCCACTCACTTCTTTGGAAATACAAGTTTCTCATAAACTTTGTATAAACCCAAAATCTTTGATCATCCTATCAAAGTGCATATTCCAACTCCGAGATGCTTACTCCATTCTTAGAAGGATTGCTGGAGCTAGCATACCTTTTAGCATCCTTAGGATTGACAAAATTTTTTCCGATTGTATCACATACAACCTTTCCTTACGTAAACTGTAAGGAAACTCGTTTTGACATCCATCCGCTAGATTTCATAAATGCAGCTTGTGCTAACATGATTCCGACGGACTTAAGATCGCTAAGGATGAGAAAATCTCATCGTAGTCAACTCCTTGAACTTGTGAAAAAACTCTTCGCCACAAGTCGAGCTTCATAGAAGGTGACATTACCGCCCACGTCCTGTCTTCTTCTTAAAGATCCATTTATTTCAATGGCTTGCCGATCATCGGCAAGTCCACCAAAGTCCATGCTTTGTTATGATACATGGATCCTATCTCGATTTCATGGCTTCTAACCATTTGTCGAATTTGGGCCCACCATTGCTTCTCCATAGCTCGTAGGTTCATTGTTGTCTAGCAACATGACCTTCAAGACAGGATCACCGCACCACTGCAAGCAGTCCGCATCCTTGTCACCCCATTTAGGTACGGTAGTGACTTGATCCAAAACTTCATGATCACTATCATAAGCTTCGACTTCAATTGGTGTAGGTGCCACAGAACAACTTCACGTGCCCTGCTACACACTTGTTGAAGTGACGGTTCAATAACCTCATCAAGTCTCCACCATCCTCCCACTCAACTTTTCGAGACGAACTTTTCCTCGAGAAAGGACCCGATTCAAGAAATAATCCCTATTGCTTCCAGATCTGAATTAGGAGGTATACCCAACTATTTTGGGTGTCCTATGAAGATGCATTTTATCCGCTTTGGGTTCGAGCTTATCAACCTGAAACTTTTTCACATAAGCGTCGCAGCCCCAAACCTTTAAGAAATGACAGCTTATGTTTCTCTAAACCATAGTTCATACGGTGTCATCTCAACGGAATTACGTGGTGCCCCATTAAAGTGAGTGCGGTTGTCTTTAATGCCTAACCCATGAACAATAATGGTAATTCGATAAGAGACATCATGGTACGCACCATATCCAATAGGGTGCAACTATGATGTTCGGACACACCATCACACTATGGTGTTCTGTGCGGTATTAATTGTGAAACAATTTGCACAATGTCTTAATTACATGCCAAAACACGTAACTCAGATATTCATCTCTATGATCATATCATAGACATTCTATCCTCTTGTCACGAAGATCTTAAACTTCACTCTGAAATTACTTGAACCATTCAATAATTCAGACTTGTGTTTCATCAAGTAAATATACTCAACATCTACTCGAATCATCCGTGAAGTAAGAACATAATGATATTCATCGCATGCCTCAAAGACTCATTGACTGCACATATCAAAATGTGTTACTTCCAACAAGTTGCTATCTTGTTCCATCTTATCAAACCGAAGTCTTTTCACCATCTTGCCCATGTGGTATGTTTTACATATCTCAAGTGATTCAAAATCAAGTGAGTCCAAACGGTCCATCTGCATGGAGTTTCTTCATGCGTATACACCAATAGACATGGTTCAGATGTCTCAAACTTTTCAAAACGAGTGAGTCCAAAGATCCATCAACATGGAACTTCTTCATGCTTTATACCAATATGACTCACATGGCAGTGCCACAAGTAAGTGGTACTATCATTACTATCTTATACTTTTGGCATGAAAATGTGTATCACTACGATCGAGATTCAATAAACCATTCCTTTAGGTGCAAGACCATTGAAGGTGTTATTCAAAATAGAGTAACCGTTATTCTCCTTAAATAAATAAATCAGACAAGTATAGACATAATCCAATCATGTCTATGCTCAACGCAAAACACCAAATGACAATTATTCAGGTTTAATACTAATCTTGATGGTAGAGGGAGCGTATGATGTTTGATCACATCAAACTTGGAAACACTTCCAACACATATCGTCACCACCTTTAGCTAGTCTCCGCTTATTCCGTAGCTCTTTTATTTCGAAGTTACTAACACTTAGCAACCGAACCGTATCTAATACCTGGTGCTACTAGGAGTACTAGTAAAATACACAATAACTTAATGTATATCCAATATACTTCTATCGACCTTGCCCGCCTTCTTATCTACCAAGTATCTAGGGTAATCCCGCTCCAAAGGGTTGTTCCCTTATCACGTAAACACTTAGTCTCGGTTTAGGTTCAACCTTGGGTTTCTTCACTGGAGCAGCAGCTGATTTGCCATTTCATGAAGTATCCCTTCTTGCCCTTGCCCTTCTTGAAACTAGTGGTTTCACCAACCATCAACAATTGATGCTCCTTCTTGACTTCTACTTTCACGGTGTCAAACATCGCTAATATTTCAAAGAGCATCTATCCCCGATATGTTATAGTTCATCACGAAGCTCTAGTAGCTTGGTGGCAATGACTTTGGAGAAACATCACTATCTCATCCGGAAGATGAACTCCCACTCGATTCAAGTGATTTTTGCACTCGGACAATCGAGGACTAGCCCAACGATTGAGCTTTTCTCCCTTAGTTTGCAGGTTGCGAAAATCGCTGGAGGTCTTATACCTCTTGACGTGAGCACGAACCTGAAATCCCAATTTCAGCTCTCGAAACATCTCATATGTTCCGCGACGCTTCAAAACGCTCTTTCGTGCCTCAACTCTAAAACCGCTTAATCGAACTATCACGTAGTTATCAAAACGTATGTCCGATGTTCGCAACATCCACAAACGACGCTTTGGGGTTCAGCACACCGAGCGGTGCATTAAGGATATAAGCTTTCATCTGTCCGCATAATCGCTACTTTCAACTTTCAACTATATTTTCTCTAGGAACATATCTAAACAAAGTGGAATTAAAGCGCCGAGCTACGACATAATTTGCAAAAGGTCTTTTGATCGGTGTTCAAGATAATTAAGTTCTTCTTATGAACTCCCACTCATATAGACATCCCTCTGGTCATCTAAGTGATTACATGATCCGAGTCAACTAGGCCGTGTCCGATCATCACGTGAGACGGACTAGTCATCATCGGTGAACATCTTCATGTTGATCGTATCTACTATACGACTCATGCTCGACCTTTCGGTCTCTGTGTTCCGAGGCCATGTCTGTACATGCTAGGCTCGCCAAGTTAACCCTAAGTGTTTCGCGTGTGTAAATCTGTCTTACACCCGCTGTATGTGAACGTAAGAATCCATCACACCCGATCATCACGTGGTGCTTAGAAGCGACGAACTTTAGCAACGGTGCACGCTAGGGGAGAACACTTCTTGAAATTGTTGTAAGGGATCATCTTATTTACTACCGCCGTTCTAAGTAAACAAGATGCATAAACACAATAAACATCACATGCAATTATATAGTAGTGACATGATATGGCCAATATCATATAGCTCCATTGATCTCCATCTTCGGGCTCCATGATCATCATCGTCACCGCATGACCCCATGATCTCCATCATCATGATCTCCATCATCGTGTCTTCATGAAGTTGTCTCGCCAACTATTACTTCTACTAGTATGGCTACCGTATAGCAATAAAGTAAAGTAATTACATGGCGTTGTTTAATGACTCGCAGGTCATACAATAAATAAAGACAACTCCTATGGCTCCTGCCGGTTGTCATACTCATCGACATGCAAGTCGTGAATCCTATTACAAGAACATGATCAATCTCATACATCACATATCATTCATCACATTCTAATTGGCCATATCACATCACATAGCATACCCTGCAAAAACAAGTTAGACGTCCTCTAATTGTTGTTTGCATGTTTTACGTGGCTGCTATGGGTTTCTAGCAAGAACGTACCTACGCAAAACCACAACGTGATATGCCAATTGCTATTTACCCTTCATAAGGACCCTTTTCATCGAATCCGTTCGACTAAAGTGGGAGAGACCGGCACCCGCTAGCCACCTTATGCACCAAGTGCATGTCACCGGTGGAACCTGCCTCACGTAAGAGTACGTAAGGTCGGTCCGGCCGCTTCATCCCACAATACCGTCGAAACAAGATTGGACTAGTAACGGTAAGCATATTGAACAACATCAACGCCCACAACTACTTTGTGTTCTACTCGTGCAAAGAATCTACTTAATAGACCTAGCTCATGATGCCACCGTTGGGGGAACGAGCAGAAATTCAAAATTTTCCCACGTGTCACCAAGATCTATCTATGGAGAAACTAGCAACGAGGGAGGGAGAGTGCATCTACATACCCTTGTAGATCGCTAAGCGGAAGCGTTCATGAGAACGGGGTTGAAGGAGTCGTACTCGTCGTGATCCAAATCACCGGAGATCCTAGTGCCGAACGGACGACACCTCCGCTGCTCAACACACGCAGACAGCCCGTGACGCCTCCCACGCCTTGATCCAGCAAGGAGAGAGGGAGAGGTTGAGGAAGACACCATCCAACAGCAGCACAACGTGGCAGGATGATGGAGGAGCGTGGCAATCTTGCAGGCTTCGCCAAGCACCACAGAGAGGAGAAAGAAGAGATGCAGGGCTGCACCAACGAGAGGGGAAGTTCTCATGTGTTTTTGGGCAGCCCTAGACCTCTATATATATAGGGGAAGGGAAGGAGGGTGCGCCCCCTCTAGGGTTCCCACCCCTAGAGGGCCGGCAGCCCTAGATGGGACAAGGGGGAGGCGGCCCAGCGGGGAGGGAGCGGGAGGCGCCCACTAGATGGGCCCTAAGGCCCATCTGAACTAGGGTTTGCCCCCTCCCACTCTCCCTTGCGCCTTGGGCCCCTTGTGAGGGGCGCACCAGCCCTCCTAGGGGCTGGTCCCCTCACACACTTGGCCCACGCAACCTTCTGGGGCAGGTGGCCCCACTTGGTGGACCACCGGGACCCTCCTGGGTCCCAGACGCTACCGATATCGCCTCAAACTTTTCCAGTTACCAAAACAGGACTTCCCATATATAAATCTTTACCTCCAGACCATTCCGAACTCCTCGTGACGTCCGGGATCTCATCCAGGACTCGAACAACATTCGTAACCACATACAAACTTCCTTTATAACCCTAGCGCCACCGAACCTTATGTGTAGACTCTACGGGTTCGGGAGACATGCGCATATGACCGAGACGTTTCTCCATTAATAACCAACAGCGGATCTGGATACCCATGTTGGCTCCTACATGTTCCACGATGATCTCATCGGATGAACCACGATGTCAAGGACTCAATCGATCCCGTATACAATTCCCTTTGTCTAACGGTATTGTACTTGCCCGAGATTCGATCGTCGGTATACCGATACCTTGTTCAATCTCGCTACGGCAAGTCTCTTTACTCGCTCCGTAACACATCATCCCGTGATCAACTCCTTGATCACATTGTGCACATTATGATGATGTCCTACCGAGTGGGCCCAGAGATACCTCTCCGCTTACACGGAGTGACAAATCCCAGCCTCGATTCGTGCCAACCCAACAGACACTTTCGGAGATACCGTAGTGCACCTTTATAGCCACCCAGCCACGCCAGGACGCTTGGTACACCCAAAGCATTCCTACGGTATCCGGAGTTGCACAATCTCATGGTCTAAGGAAAGATACTTGACATTAGAAAAGCTTTAGCATACTGAACTACAATCTTTGTGCTAGGCTTAGGATTGTCTTGTCCATCACATCATTCTTCTAATGATGCGATCCCGTTATCAACGACATCCAATGTCCATGGTTAGGAAACCGTAACCATCTATTGATCAACGAGCTAGTCAATAGAGGCTTACTAGGGACATGGTGTTGTCTATGTATCCACACATGTATTTGAGTTTCCTATCAATACAATTATAGCATGGATAATAAACGATTATCATGAACAAGGAAATATAATAATAACTAATTTATTATTGCCTCTAGGGCATATTTCCAACACTTCCGCGGCCGGGAATGACCCAGGAAAGTGTGTCCGCCAAATGGGATCGGCGTGTTGGGTTATGTGGTGCACCCCTGCAGGAAGTTTATCTATTCGAATAGCTGTGATCTTCGGTAATGTGGATGACTTGGAGTTGTACCTTGACCTTATGACAACTAGAACCGGATACTTAATAAAACACACCTTCCAAGTGCGGATACAACCCGGCGATCGCTTCTCTAATAGGGCTAATGAGGAGGGGATTGCCGGGTAGGATTATGCCGTCGCGATGCTACTTGGAGGACTTCAGCTACTCTCTTCTACATGTCTTTGCAAGATGGAGATCGCCGAGTGTAGTCTTCGACGGGATTAGTTATCCCCCTCTTATTACGGCATTCTCGCAGCTCACCCATCGATATGGCCCTTTACACATATACCCATGCATATGTAGTGTAGCTCCTTGCTTGCGAGTACTGTGGATGAGTACTCACGGTTGCTTTCTCCCCCCTCCTTTCCCCCCTTTCGTTTCTTTATGGTTGTCGCAACCAGATGCTGGAGTCTAGGAGCCAGACGCCACCGTTGACGACGACTCCTACTACACTGGAGGTGCCTACTACTACGTGCAGCCCATTGACGACGACCAGGAGTAGTTAGGAGGATCGAGGCGGGAGGCCTGCGCCTCTTCGATCCAGATCCTGGCTTGTGCTAGCCTTCTTAAGGCAAACTTTTTAACTTATGTCCGTACTCGAGATATTGTTGCTTCACGACTGCCTATGGTCGAGCACTTGTATTTGAGCCCTCGAGGCCCCTGGCTTGTATTATGATGCTTGTATGAATTATTTTTATTTTAGAGTTGTGTTGTGATATCTTCCCGTGAGTCCCTGATCTTGATCGTACACGTTTGCGTGTATGATTAGTGTACGATATAATCAGGGGCGTCACACCAGCCCATATTGTTGTTTTATTGCCTGTTTCAGTATTTTGAAGAAAAGGGATATCAAACTGAGTCCAAACGGAATGAAACCTTCGGGAGCGTGATTTTTGGAATGAACATGATCCGGGAGACTTGGAGTACAAGCCAGGGAAGCTTCGTGGAGGCCAGGAGATAGGAGGGCGCGCCCACCCCCTCTTGGCGCGCCCCCTGTCTCGTGGGCCCCTCGAGCGTCTCCTGACCGACTTCTTTCGCCTATATATTCTCATATACCCTAAAAACATCGAATACGAAGATAGATCGGGAGTTCCGCCACCGCAAGCCTCTGTAGCCACCAAAAACTTCTCGGGAGCCTATTCCAGCACCCTGCTGGAGGGGGAATCCATCACCGCTGGCCATCTTCGTCATCCCGGCGCTATCCATGACGAGGAGGGAGTAGTTCAGCCTCGGGGCTGAGGGTATGTACCAGTAGCTATGTATTTGATCTCTCTCTCTCTCTCTCTCTCTCTCTCTCTCTCTCTCTCGTGTTCTCTCCATGGCACGATCTTGATGTATCGCGAGCTTTTCTATTATAGTTGGATCTTATGATGTTTCTCCCCCTCTACTCTCTTGTGATGAATTGATTTTTCGTCTTGAAGTTATCTTGTAGGATTGAGTCTTTAATGATTTGAGAACACTTGATGTATGTCTTGCCGTGCTTATCTGTGGTGACAATGGGATATCACGTGATCCACTTGATGTATGTTTTGGTGATCAACTTGCAGGTTCCGCCCACGAACCTATGCATAAGGGTTGGCACACGTTTTCGTCTTGACTCTCCGGTAGAAACTTTGGGGAACTCTTTGAAGTACTTTGTGTTGGTTGAATAGATGAATCTGAGATTGTGTGATGCATATCGTATAATCATACCCCCGGATACTTGAGGTGACAATGGAGTATCTAGGTGACATTAGGGTTTTGGGTTATTTGTGTCTTATGGTGTTATTCTAGTACGAACTCTTGAATAGATCGATCCGAAGAATAACTTTGAGGTGGTTTCGTACCCTACCATAATCTCTTCGCTTTGTTCTCCGCTATTAGTGGCTTTGGAGTGACTCTTTGTTGCATGTTGGGGGATTTTTATATGATCTATCTAAGTTATTATTGTTGAGAGAACTTGCACAAGTGAAAGTATGAACCCTAGGCCTTGTTTCCTATTATTGCAATACCGTTTACGCTCACTTTTATCATTAGTTACCTTGCTGTTTTTATATTTTCAGATTACAAAAACCTATATCTACCATCCATATTGCACTTGTATCACCATCTCTTCACCGAAGTAGTGCACCTATACAATTTACTATTGTATTGGTTGTGTTAGACACAAGAGACTCTTTGTTATTTGGTTGCAGGTTGTTTGAGAGAGACCATCTTCATCCTATGCCTCCCACGGATTGATAAACCTTAGGTCATCCACTTGAGGGAAATTTGCTACTGTCCTACAAACCTCTGCACTTGGAGGCCCAACAACGTCTACAAGAAGAAGGTTGTGTAGTAGACATCAAGGGGCTCTTCGAGCCAAAGCTCGAAAGATAAGCAAAGTGAAGAGAATAAGAACCCCAAATATAATCTCCCTCGCATTGCGGAGGTCCGGCCGTGTGAATGGCCTTGTGATGAGTTCCTGAGAGCAGCCGGGATTTATGATGATTTTTATCATTTGACTGAGAATGCAGGCCTCACCGACTTCCTCCGCGACCAGCGTGAACAGTATCTCCTACTCACTAATGTCTTTGTGCAAAATTTTCATTTTCATACTACGAAATCACCACCTTCGGTGGAATTCCACTTATATGATGAGGTTAAGGAGGTGACATTTTTTGATTTCTGCCTGGTCTGTAAGATACCCTTCACGGGCAGCATAGAGGAACCACATCATAGTGATGTGAAAGGATTTATTGATATGATTGTTGTAGGGGAAACGAGGAAATTTTCCGACGCAAGAATCACTTGCATACAATTTCCTGTTCTGCGTTACTTTGCAACATTTGCTAGTAGATGTCTAATTGGTCGCGGAAACTGTGGAAACCTTAGTGCCCCTGAAATTGTTATTTTGTGCCATGGCTTGTTTCGTGATAACACTTTTAGTCTAGCCGCTATTATTGCCAAAAGGTTGAGTCTGAACCGCACGAAGGGTCCCATTTTGGGAGGTATCTTCGCCTCGCGCCTAGCTGCACATTTTGACATACCTATTAGGCATTATGAGAAAGAAGAAAAGTTGCTGCCTCATGTTTTTCTAGACTATAAGAGTATGGTAGCACATGATTTTATCGTTAAGAATAAGGAAAAGATGCTTAAGTACAAGCTGATATTTGATAAAAACCACCCTGAGACTATTACTTTGCCTGCTCCTTCCTTGTTTGACTTATCTGCAGGTGTGTATCTTGTTCTACCGGAGGCATTTCATGCCTACCGAAACCCCACATCAGCTATAGAGCCAGAGCCGGAACCACAATTTGATCCTTCATGACAGTCTATTTACCAATGGGATCTGGAGGAGATTTCCAACCAGTGGCAACCCGAGGCTCCTTCTCAGTACGACCCCAACTATAACTTTGGATATCCGCCGGGCCAGCCATGGCCATAGACCAACTTAGGCCAAAAGCCTAAGCTTGGAGGAGTACGTATTTCTCACCGACATTACATTTATATTCACACACTCATGCTAGTTGTCGGTGCTCATACTTTTTCATTGTAATATCCATGCTAGTTTATCTTCTTTTCTAGTCTTCTTCTTGTGTGTTTGAAAAACCTTAAGAAAAACCAAAAAAATTAGTTGTAGCTTTTAGCTAATTTACTTTCCGTGATGTAGAGTAATATTAAAAGAAAACCCAAAAATATTTCTCGTTCTTCTTTTGCTTGTTGGGAGCTTTCCCGTGTAAATAGTTTTATTTCTTTTCTTTCCTTTGGGGGTCGAGAGGAGGAGACCATAATGAAAATGCTTAGTGGCTCTTATATGCATTACTGCTGATTTAACCAAGAGCCCGTATTACCTTGTCTTCCCCTTTGTATTAAATGCTCGCAGATTCCAGCTTAGTCCAATGCACGTGCACTATTATTATTATACACACCATTCGGTCGTGCAAGTGAAAGGCAATAATGACGATATATGATGGACTGATTGAGATGAGAGAAGCTTGTATGAACTCGACCTCTCTTGTTTTTGTAAATATGATTAGTTCATCATTCCTGATTCAGCCTATTATGAATAAACATGTTTGCAATGACAATTAGAGATTATAGTTGCTTATGCCATGCTTAATTTTCTAGGAGTTTATAATGGTTTACCTTGCGTGCCAACATGCTATTAAAATGGTTGTGATGTGGTATGATAGGGTGGTATCCTCCTTTGAATGATTCGAGTGACTTAACTTGACACATGTTCACGCATGTAGTTGAAACAAAATCAACATAGCCTTCATGATATTTATGTTCATGGTGGATTATATCCTAATCATGCTTGCACTCGGTGTTGATTAATTTTAATGCATGTTCATGACTGTTGTCGCTCTCTCAGTTGGTTGGTTCCCAGTCTTTTTCTAGCCTTCACTTGTACTAAGCGGGAATACTGCTTGTGCATCCACTTCCATAAACCCCAAAGTTATTCCATATGAGTCCACCATACCTTCCTATATGCGGTATCTACCTGCCGTTCCCAGTAAATTTGTATGCGCCAAACTCTAAACCTTCAAATAAAATTCTGTTTTGTATGCTCGAATAGCTCATGTCTCAACTAGGGTTGTCTGTATCTTCCATGCTAGGCGGGTTATTCTGAAGAGGAGTGTACTCCGCTCCTCACTCACAAGAAAATGGCTGGTCAACGGGATGCCCAGTCCCATGCTTTATGCAAATCAAATCAAAATAATTGCAAACAAAACTCCCCCGTGACTCTTGTTAGTTGGAGGCACTTGTTGTTTCGAGCAAGCCATGGATTGATGCTTGTTGGTGGAGGGGGAGTATAAACTTTACCATTCTGTTTGGGAACCACCTATAATGTGTGTAGCATGGAAGATATCGAGATCTCTCAGTTGTTATGTTGACAATGAAAGTATGCCGCTCAAAATATTATTTATCTCTATTTCAAAATCGAGCTCTGGCACCTCTACAAATCCCTGCTTCCCTCTGCGAAGGGCCTATATATTTACTTTTATGTTGAGTCATCACCCTCTTATTAAAAAGCACCTGCTGGAGAGCACCGTTGTCATTTCCATGCATTACTATTAGTTTATATTGGGTATGACTATGACTAGATCTCTTTTACCATGAATTACAATGTTTAGTCAGCCATGATCTTTAAAGCTGCTCTGCATTTATGTTTTGCGGTCTCAGAAAGGGCTAGCGAGATACCATCTTGTTATATCATATTATGATTGTTTTGAGGAAGTGTTGTCATCCGAGATTTATTATTATTGCTCACTAGTTGATTATGCCATTGATATGAGTAAACATGAGACCTAAGTGTTATTGTGAATATGGTTAGTTCATAATCTTTGCTGAAAACTTGAATGCTGGCTTTACATATTTACAACAACAAGAGCAAACAGAGTTTGTAAAAGTTTTCTTTATCACTTTCAGTTTATCAACCGAATTGCTTGAGGACAAGCAAAGGTTTAAGCTTGGGGGAGTTGATACGTCTCCGTCGTATCTACTTTTCCAAACACTTTTGCCCTTGTTTTGGGCTCTAACTTGCATGATTTGAATGAAACTAACCCAGACTGACGCTCTTTTCAACAGAATTGCCATGGTGCTATCTTTGTGCAGAAACAAAAGTTCTCGGAATGACCTGAAAATCAACGGAGATTATTTTTGGAAAATGTAAAAAATACTGGCGAAAGAATCAAGGCCAGGGGGCCCACACCCTTTCCACGAGGGTGGGAGGCGCGCCTGCCCCGTGGGCGCGCCCCCTGCCTCGTGGGCCCCCTGGATGTCCACCGACCTCAACTCCAACTCCATATATTTGCTTTCACGGAGAAAAAAATAAGAGAAAAAAGATTCATCGCGTTTTACGATACGGAGCCGCTGCCAAGCCATAATCTCTCTCGGGAGGGCTGATCTGGAGTCCGTTTGGGGCTCCCGAGAGGGGGATTCGTCGCCATCGTCATCATCAACCATCCTCCATCACCAATTTCATGATGCTCACTTCTACCTCTTGAGCACTGCGTTGGTTTTTCCCTTGAAGAGGAAAGAGGGATGCAGCAAAGTAGCATAAGTATTTCCCTAAGTTTTTGAGAACCAAGGTATCAATCCAGTAGGAGGATCCTCAAAATTCCCACGCACCTACACAAACAAACAAGAACCTCGCAACCAACGCGATAAAGGGGTTGTCAATCCCTTCACGGTAACTTGCGAAAGTGAGATCTGATAGACAAAATATGATAAGATAAATATTTTTGGTATTTTTACGATATAGATTGGAAAATAAAAGATGCAAAATAACGGTGCCAGAAATAACTTGTTGACGGAAGATTAATATAATAAAAGATAGACCCGGGGGCCATAGGTTTCACTAGTGGCTTCTCTCGAGATAGCATAAGTATTACGGTGGGTGAACAAATTACTGTTGAGCAATTGATAGAAAAGCGAATAATTATGAGAGTATCTAGGCATGATCATGATAGAGGCATCATGCCCGTGACAAGTAGACCGACTCCTGTCTGCGTCTACTACTATTACTCCACACATCGACCGACTCCTGCCTGCATCTAGAGTATTAAGTTCATGAAGAACAGAGTAACACTTTAAGAAAGATGACACGATGTAGAGGGATAAACTCATGCGATATGATATAAACTCCATCTTTTTATCCTCGATGGCAACAATACAATACGTGCCTTGCTGCCCCTGCTATCACTGGGAAAGGACACCGCAAGATTGAACCCAAAGCTAAGCACTTCTCCCATTGCAAGAAAGATCAATCTAGTAGGCCAAACCAAACTGATAATTCAAAGAGACTTGCAAAGATAACCAATCATACATAAAAGAATTCAGAAGATATTCAAATATTTCTCATAGATAAACTTGATCATAAACTCACAATTCATCGGATCTCGACAAACACACCACAAAAAGAGTTACATTGAATAGATCTCCAAGAAGATCGAGGAGAACTTTGTATTGAGATTCAAAGAGAGAGAAGAAGCCATCTAGCTAATAACTATGGACCCGAAGGTCTATGGTAAACTACTCACGACTCATCGGAGAGGCCTTAGAGCTGATGTAGAGGCCCTCCATCGTTGATTCCCCCTCCGGCGGAGCGCCGACGAAGGCTCCAATATGGGATCTCGCGGATACAGAAGGTTGCGGCGGTGGAAATAGTTTTTCATGGTGCTCCTGGATGTTTTTAGGGTTATGAGTATATATAGGTGAAAGAGGTAGGACATCGGAGCCACGAGGGGCCCACGAGGATGGGGGGCATGCCCACCCCCCTAGGGCGTGCCTGGCGCCCTCGTGGCCGCCTCGTCTGCTTCTTGACATCCACTCCAATTCTCCTGGATTGCGTTTGTTCCAAAACTATCGCTCCCGAAGGTTTCATTCTGTTTGGACTCCGTTTGATATTCCTTTCCTTCAAAGCAGTGAAATAGGCAAAAAACAGCAATTAAAATTTTGGGGCCTCCGGTTAGTAGGTTAGTCCCAAAAATGATATAAAAGTGTAAAGTAAAGCCCATAAACATCCAAAAAAGGTAATATAATAGCATGGAACAATCAAAAATTATAGATATGTTGGAGACGTATCAAGCATCCCCAAGCTTAATTCCTGCTCGTCCTCGAGTAGGTAAATGATAAAAACAGAATTTTTGATGTGGAATGCTACCTAGCATATTTCTTAATGTAATTCTCTTTATTGTGGCATGAATGTTCAGATCCAAATGATTCAAAATAAAATTTCATATTGACATAAGAAATAGTAATACTTCAAGCATACTCCATTTTGGTCATGCTCAAAATAACATGGCTAAAGAAAGTTCATCCCTACAAAATCATATAGTTTGGTCATGCTCCATTTTCGTCACAAAGAATGCTCTCATCTTGCACAACCCCGATGACAAGCCAAGCAATTGTTTCATACTTTAGTAATATCAAACTTTTTGCAACTTTCACGCAATACATGAGCATGAGCCATGGATATAGCACTATGGGAGGAATAGAATATAATGATGGGGGTTATGTGGAGAAGACAAAAAAGGAGAAAGTCTCACATCAACGCGGCTAATCAATGGGCTAGGGAGATGCCCATCAATTGATGTCAATGCAAGGAGTAGGGATTTCCATGCAACGGACGCACTAGAGCTATAAATGTATGAAAGCTCAACAAAAGAAACTGCATCCAACTTGCTTGCTCATGAAGACCTAGGGCATTTGAGGAAGCCCATTGTTGGAATATACAAGCCAAGTTCTATAATGTAAAATTTCCACTAGTATATGAAAGTGACAACATAGGAGACTCTCTAACATAAAAAATCATGGTGCTACTTTGAAGCACAAGTGTGAAAAAAGGAGAGTAGCATTGTCCTTTTTTATTATACTTTTTGGGCCTTTCTTTTTTTTCTTTGGCATTTCTCTTTTTTTGGGCCTTTCTTCTTTTTATTTTGCCTTTCTCTCTTTTTTTTATTTGGGACAATGCTCTATTAATGATGATCATCACACTTCTATTTATTTATAACTCAATGATTACAACTCGATACTAGAACAAAATATGACTCTATATAGAATGCCTCCGACGGTGTACCGGGATATGCGATGAATCAAGAGTGACATGTATGAAAAATTATGCATGGTGGCTAATATGTCTCCGTCGTATCTACTTTTCCAAACACTTTTGCCCTTGTTTTGGACTCTAACTTGCATGATTTGAATGGAACTAACACGGATTGATGCTGTTTTCAGCAGAATTGCCATGGTGTTATTTTTGTGCAGAAACAAAAGTTCTCGGAATGACCTCCAAATCAACGGAGCAACTTTTCAGAAAATATAAAAAATATTGGCGAAAGAATCAAGGCGAGGGGGCCCACCACCTATCCACGAGGGTGGAGGGCGCGCCCCCCTATCTCGTGGGCCCCCTAGAGCTCCACCGAGCTCAACTCCAATTCCATATATTCGTGTTCGGGGAGAAAAAAATCAGGGAGAAAGATTCATCGCGTTTTACGACACGAAGCCGCCGCCAAGCCCTAATCTCTCTCGGGAGGGATGATCCGGAGTCCGTTCGGGGCCCGGAGAGGGGGATTCATCACCGTCGTCATCATCAACCATCCTCCATCACCACTTTCAAGATGCTCACCGCCGTGCGTGAGTAATTCCATCGTAGGCTTGCTGGACGGTGATGGGTTGGATGAGATTTACCATGTAGTGGAGTTAGTTTTGTTAGGGTTTGATCCCTAGTATCCACTATGTTCTGAGGTTGATGTTGCTACGACTTTGCTATGCTTAATGCTTGTCACTAGGGCCCGAGTGCCATGATTTCAGATCTAAACCTATTATGTTTTCATGAATATATGTGAGTTCTTGATCCTATCTTGCAAGTCTATAGTCACCTATTATGTGTTATGATCCGTGACCCGAAGTGACAATAATCGGGATACTTCTCGGTGATGACCGTAGTTTGAGGAGTTCATGTATTCACTATGTGTTAATGCTTTGGTCCGTACTCTATTAAAAGGAGGCCTTAATATCCCTTAGTTTCCACTAGGACCCGCTGCCACGGGAGGGTAGGACAAAAGATGTCATGCAAGTTCTTTTCCATAAGCACGTATGACTATATTCGGAATACATGCCTACATTACATTGATGAATTGAAGCTAGTTCTGTGCCACCCTATGTTATGACTGTTACATGATGAACCGCATCCGACATAATTATCCATCACTGTTCCAGTGCCTACGAGCTTTTCACATATTCTTCTTCGCTTATTTACTTTTCCGTTGCTACTGTTACAATCACTACAAAACCCAAAAATATTACTTTTGCTACCGTTAACGTTACTTCCATATTACTTCGCTACTAAATACTTTGCTGCAGATACTAAGTTATCCAGGTGTGGTTGAATTGACAACTGAACTGTTAATACTTGAGAATATTCTTTGGCTCCCCTTGTGTCGAATCAATAAATTTGGGTTGAATACTCTACCCACGAAAACTGTTGCGATCCCCTATACTTGTGGGTTATCAAGACTATTTTCTGGCGCCGTTTGCCGGGGAGCATAGCTCTATTCTTTGAGTCACTTGGGATTTATATCCGATGATCACTATGAAGAACTTGAAAGATGATAAAACAAAAATCTACCCCTCAACACGAGGGGAGGTAAGGAACTGCCATCTAGCTCTGCACTTGATTCACATTCTGTAGTGAGTAAGCTTGCGACACCTAAACCTGCTTCTGCTATTCATTCTTATATTTCGCATGTTATTGATGATGCCACTTCTGCTATGCATGATACTTATGATGAAACTACTTCTATGCTTGATACTACTGTGCCGCTTGGTGAATTTCTTGATGAACAACTTGCTAGGGCTAGAGAGAATGAAATTATTGAAAATGAAATTATTGAAGATAGTGATGATGAAGGTTCTCCCAATAAATATGAATTGCTTGTTGTTCCTGAGGGTTATGTTATGGAGGAAGAAGCTGCTAGAGCTATTCTTGCTTGCAATGATAGATCTGATCTTAAGAAGTTATTAGCTAAATGGAAGCAACAATCTCTTAATGCTAGAATGAAACATGACCCTGCTTTTGCTACTTCACCTATCTTGGTTACTGATAAGGATTATGAACTCTCTGTCGATCCTGAGATAATTACTTTGGTTGAATCTGATCCTTTTTATGGCTATGAATCTGAAACTGTTGTGGCACATCTTACTAAATTAAATGATATAGCCACCCTATTCACTAATGATGAGAAATCTCTCTATTATTATATCCTTAAAATATTTCCGTTCTCATTAAAGGGTGATGCTAAGACTTGGTTTAATTCTCTTGATCCTGGTTGTGTGCGTAGTCCCCAGGTTATGATTTATTACCTCTCTGCTAAATATTTCCCCGCTCATAAGAAACAAACTGCTTTAAGGGAAATATATAATTTTGTGCAAATTGAAGAAGAGGGTCTCCCACAAGCTTGGGGGAGGCTTCTCCAATTACTTAATGCTTTACCTGATCATCCTCTTAAGAAAAATGAAATACTTGATATCTTTTATAATGGACTAACCGATGCTTCCAAGGACCACTTGGATAGTTGTGTTGGTTGTGTTTTCAGGGAAAGAACACCAGATGAAGCTGAAATTTTATTGAATAATATGTTGACTAATGAAAATAATTGGACACTTCCTAAGCCAACTCCTGTGCCAGCTCCTGAGCCTATTCCTAAACCAACTCCGAAGAAAAGGGGAGTTCTATTTCTCAGTCCTGAAGATATGCAAGAGGCAAAGAAATCAATGAAAGAGAAAGGTATTAAAGTCAAGATGTTAAGAATTTACCTCCTATTGAAGAAATACATGGTCTTAATCTACCTCCTGCTGAAGAAATACATGGTTATAATTCATCACCTATTGAAGAAACACATGGTCTTGATAACCCGACACAGGTAGTAAAGGTAATTTCTCTCTATAGATTTTATGAACGTGATATTCCTCGTTATAAGTTTGCTAGCCAATGCTTAGATGAGTTAATTAATTTTATTGTTAAACAAGAAAATTTCAATGCTTATGTTGGTAGACAATTGAAAAGTAACTCTTACATGCTTGGATATGTCCGTGTCAAAACCGACGGATCTCGGGTAGGGGGTCCCGAACTGTGCGTCTAAGGCGGATGGTAACAGGAGGCGGGGGACATGATGTTTACCCAGGTTCGGGCCCTCTTGATGGAGGTAATTGTTGGAAATATGCCCTAGAGGCAATAATAAAAGCATTATTATTATATTTCCTTGTTCATGATAATTGTCTTTTATTCATGCTATAAGCGTATTATCCGGAAATCGTAATACACGTGTGAATACATAGACTACCATACGTCCCTAGTAAGCCTCTAGTTGACTAGCTCGTTGGTCAATGTGATAGTCATGGTTTCGACTATGGACATCGATGTCATTGACGACGGGATCACGTCATTAGGAGAATGACGTGATGCACAAGACCCAATCCTAAGCATGGCACAAGATCGTGTAGTTCGCTTTGCTAGAGCTTTTCCAATGTCAAGTATCTCTTCCTCGCACCATGAGATCGTGTAACTCCGGATACCGTAGGGAGTGCTTTGGGTGTACCAAACGTCACAACGTGGCGGGTGACTATAAAGGTGCACTACAGGTATCTCCGAAAGTGTCATTGGGTTGACACGGATCGAGATCGATTTGTCACTCCGTGTTACGGAGAGGTATCACCGCCCACTCGGTAGTGCATCATCAAATTGAGCTCAAGGTGACCAAGTGTCTGGTCACGGGATCATGCATTACGGTACGAGTAAAGTGAATTGCCGGTAACGAGACTGAACGAGGTATTGGGATACCGACGATCGAGTCTCGGGCAAGTAACATACCGTCTGACAAAGGGAATAGAATAAGGGGTTGCTTGAACCCTTGACATCGTGGTTCATCCGATGACAACATCGAGGAGCATGTGGGAGCCAACATGTGTATCTAGATCCCGCTGTTGGTTATTAACCCGAGGTCGTCTCGGTCATGTCTGCATGTCTCCCGAACCCGTAGGGTCTACACATAAGGTTCGGTGGCGCTAGGGTTATTAGGAAGACAAGTATGTGATTACCGAATGTTGTTCGAGTCCCGGATGAGATCCCGGACGTCACGAGGAGTTCGGAATGGTCCGGAGGTAAAGATTTATATATGGAAAGTGGTTAAGCGGACTCCGGAAAGTTTGGGGTGTCTGCAGTAATGTGCAAGGGGCCACCGGGAGGGTTCCGGAGGTCCACCGGGAGGGGCCACCCTCTCGGGGGCCACATGGGCTGTGGGAGAGGGAGCCAGCCCCTAGTGGGCTGGGCGCGCCTCCACCTAGGCCCATGCGGCTAGGGTTTGGGGAGGGAAACCCTAAAGGGCTAAAGGCGCCCCTGGCTTGGGGGCAAGCCACCCCTTTCCCTCTCCCCTTTGGTCAGCCGCCCCCATCTAGGGTTTCCCTAGATGGCCGGCCCCACTTGCCCACTCCTCCTATATATAGAGGGGTGAGTGGACGGCTGCAACATACCATTGAAGGCGCAGCCCCTCCCCTCCCCAATAACTCTCTTTCTACGTACGACCTTGGCGAAGCCCAATCGGAGAATCACTGTACCAATTGCACCACGCCGTCGTGCTGCCATTGGAGTTGTCTTCCTCAACCTCTCCTTCATCCTTGCTGGATCAAGACGGAGGGAGACGCCATCGTCCCGTAGGTGTGTTGAACGCGGAGGTGCTGTCCTTTCGGTAGCTTGGTCATCGGTGATCGAGAATCACGTTTGGAGCGACTCCATCATCACCACTCCCTCGAACGCTTCCGTACTCGATCTACAAGTGGTATGTAGATGTAAACTCTCTCTCTTGACTCTTTGCTTGGATGAACTCATAGATAGATCTTGGTGAAACCGTAGGAAATTTTTAATTTTCTGCAACGTTCCCCAACAGTGGCATCATGAGCTAGGTCTATGCGTAGTTCTCTTTGCACGAGTAGAACACAATTTTGTTGTGGGCATAGATCTTGTCAACTTGCTTGCCGTTACTAGTCGTATCTTGCTTCAGCGGTATTGTGGGATGAAGCGGCCCGGACCAACCTTACACGTACGCTTACGTGAGACCGGTTCCACCGACTAACATGCACTAGTTGCATAAGGTGGCTGGCGGGTGTCTGTCTCTCCCACTTTAGTTGAAGTGGATTTGATGAAAAGGGTCCTTATGAAGGGTAAATAGAAGTTGACAAGATCACGTTGTGGTTATTCGTAGGTAAGAAAACGTTCTTTCTAGAACCCAATTGCAGCCACGTAAAAGATGCAACAACAATTAGAGGACGTCTAACTTGTTTTTGCAGCAATTGTCATGTGATGTGATATGGCCAAAGTTGTGATGAATGATATATGTGATGTATGAGATCATGTTCTTGTAATAGGAATCACGACTTGCATGTCGATGAGTATGACAACCGGCAGGAGCCATAGGAGTTGTCTTTATTTTTGTATGACCTACGTGTCATTGAAGAACGCCATGTAACTTACTTTACTTTATTGCTAAACGCGTTAGCCATAGAAGTAGAAGTAGTCGTTGGCGTGACAACTTCATGAAGACACAATGATGGAGATGATGATGATGGAGATCATGGTGTCATGCCGGTGACAAGCTGATCATGGAGCCCAGAAGATGGAGATCAATGGAGTTTTATGATATTGGCCATATCATGTTACTGTTATATTATTGCATGTGATGTTTATTATTTTTATGCATCTTGTTTACTTAGAATGTCGGTAGTTTTTATGTTGATCGCTTACAACTATTTCAAGAAGTGTTCTCCCTAACTGTGCACCGTTGCTACAGTTCGTCAGCTTCTAAGCACCACGTGATGATCGGGTGTGATGGATTCTTACGTTCACATACAACGTGTTTAAGACAGATTTACACACGCATAAACACTTAGGTTTAACTTGACGAGCCTAGCATTTACAGACATGGCCTCGGAACAAGGAGACCGAAAGGTCGAACACGAGTCGTATGGAAGATACGATCAACATGAGAATGTTCACCGACGATGACTAGTCCGTCTCACGTGATGATCGGACACGGCCTAGTCGACTCGGATCGTGTAACACTTAGATGACTAGAGGGATGTCTAATCTGAGTGGGAGTTCATTTCAATTTCATGAACTTAATTATCATGAACTTAGTCTAAAACTTTTGCATAATATGTCTTATAGATCAAATGGCCAACGCTCATGTCACCATGAACTTCAACGCGTTCCTAGAAAACCAAGCTGAAAGATGATGGCAGCAACTATGCGGACTGGGTCCGGAACCCGAGGATCATCCTCATAGCTGCCAAGAAACAATATGTCCTAGAAGCACCGCTTAGGTGAAGCACCCATCGAGAGAACCAAGACGTTATGAACGCTTGGCAGTCTCGTCTTGATGATTACTCCCTCGTTCAAGGCGGCATGCTTTACAGCTTAGAACCGGGGCTCCAAAAGCGTTTTGAGCAACACGGAGCATATGAGATGTTCGAGGAGCTGAAACTAGTTTTCCAAGCTCATGCCCGTGTCGAGAGATATGAAGTCTCCGACAAGTTCTATAGTTGTAAGATGGAGGAAAACAGTTCTGTCAGTGAGCACATACTCAAAATGTCTGGGTTGCATCACCGCCTGTCCCAGCTGGACATAAACCTCCCGGACGAGGCGGTCATTGACATAATCCTTCAGTCGCTCCCACCAAGCTACAAGAGCTTTGTGATGAACTAATTTATGCAGGGGATGGTGAAGACCATTCCCGAAGTATTCTCAATGCTGAAGTCAGCAGAGGTTGAAATCAAGAAAGAACATCAAGTGTTGATGGTCAATAAGACCACTAAGTTCAAGAAAGGCAAGGGCAAGAAGAACTTCAAGAAGGACGGCAAAGAGGTTGCCGCTTTGGTAAAGCAAGTTGCGGGAAGAAGAAGTCAAAGAATGGACCCAAGCCTGAGACAGAGTGCTTTTATTGCAAAGGGAAGGAGCCTTTGGAAGCGGAACTGCCCCAAATACTTAAGCGGACAAGAAGGCCGGCAACACTAAAGGTATATTTGATATACATGTAATTGATGTGTACCTTACCAAGACTCGTAGTAACTCCCGGTATTTGATACGGTGCCGTTGCTCATATTTGTAACTCACGGCAGGAGCTGCGGAATAAACGGAGGCTGGCGAAGGGCGACGAGGTGGCGATGCGCGTCGGGAATGGTTCCAAGGTCGATGTGATCGCCATCGCACGCTACCTCTACATTTACCTACGGGATTAGTTATAAACCTTAATGATTGCTATTTGGTGCCAAGTTTGAGCATGAACATTGTATCTGGATCTCGTTTAATACGAGATGGCTACTCATTTAATCCGAGAATAATGGTTGTTCTATTTATATGAGAGAAATGTTTTATGGTCATGCTCCGATAGTCAATGGTTTATTCTTAATGAATCTCGAACGTAATGTTACACATGTTCATAGTGTGAATACCAAAAGATGTAAAGTTGATAACGATAGTCCCACATACTTGTGTACTTTGCCTTGGTCACATTGGTGTCAAGCACATGAAGAAGCTCCATGCTGATGGACTTCGAGTCTCTGGATTATGAATCATTTGACACATGCGAACCATGCCTCATGGGCAAGATGACCAAGACTCCGTTCTCGAAACAATGGAGCGAGCAACCAACTTATTGGAAATCATACATACCGATTTATGCGGTCCAATGAGTGCCGAGGCTCATGGAGGATATCGTTATGTTCTCACTCTCACTGATGACTTGAGTAGATATGGGTATGTCTACTTGATGAAACACAAGTCTGAAACCTTTGAAAAGTTCAAGGAATTTCAGAATGAGGTAGAGAATCAACGTGACCGAAAGATAAAATTCTTACGATCAGATCGTGGAGGAGAATATTTAAGTCACGAATTTGGCACACACTTAAGAAAATGTGGAATCGTTTCATAACTCACGCCGCCTGGAACACCTCAGCGTAACGGTGTGTCCGAACGTCGTAATCGCACTCTATTGGATATGGTGCGATCTGTGATGTCTCTTACCGATTTACCGCTATCTTTTTGGGGATACGCTCTAGAGACAGCTACATTCACTTTAAATAGGGCACCGTCTAAATCCGTTGAGACGACACCATATGAATTATGGTTTGGGAAGAAACCTAAGCTGTCGTTTCTAAAAGTTTGGGGATGCGATGCTTATGTCAAGAAACTTCAACCTGAAAAGCTCGAACCCAAGTCGGAAAAATGCGTCTTCATAGGATACCCTAAGGAAACCCTTGGGTATACCTTCTACCTTAGATCCGAAGGCAAGATCTTTGTTGCCAAGAACGGAACCTTTCTGGAAAAAGAGTTTCTCTCGAAAGGAGTAAGTGGGAGGAAAGTAGAACTCGATGAAGTACTACCTCTTGAACGGGATAGTAGTGCCGCTCAGGAAAATGTTCCTGTGATGCCTACACCAACTGAGGAGGAAATTAATGATGATGATCAAGGTACTTCGGATCAAGTTGCTACTGAACTTCGTAGGTCCACTAGGACACGTTCCGCACCAGAGTGGTACGCAACCCTGTCCTGGAAATCATGTTGTTAGACAACGGTGAACCTTCGAACTATGAAGAAGCGATGGCGGGCCCGGATTCCAACAAATGGCTCAAAGCCATGAAATCCGAGATAGGATCCATGTATGAAAACAAAGTATGGACTTTGACAGACTTGCCCGATGATCGGCAGCGATAGAAAACAAGTGGATCTTTAAGAAGAAGAAGGCGACGCGGATGGTAATGTTACCGTCTATAAAGCTCGACTTGTCGCTAAGGGTTATCGACAAGTTCAAGGGATTGACTACGATGAGACTTTCTCACCCGTGGCGAAGCTTAAGTCCGTCCGAATCATGTTAGCAATTGCCGCATACTATGATTATGAGATATGGCGGATGGACGTCAAAAACAGCGTTCATAACGGATATCTTAAGGAAGAGCTGTATATGATGCAGCCGGAAGGTTTTGTCGATCCTAAGAATGTCGACAAAATATGCAAGCTCCAGCGTTCCATTTATGGGCTGGTGCAAGCATCTCGGAGTTGGAACATTCGCTTTGATGAGATGATCAAAGCGTTTGGGTTTATCTTGAGACTTATGGAGAAGCCTGCGTTTACAAGAAAGTGAGTGGGAGCTCAGAGCATTTCTCATATTATATGTAGATGACATACTTTTGATGGGAAATGATATAGAACTCTTGGACAAGCATTAAGGCCTACTTGAATAAAAGTTTTTCAATGAAGGGCCTTGGAGAAGCTGCTTATATATTAGGCATCAAGATCTATAGAGATAGATCGAGACGCCTCATAGGTCTTTCACAAAGTACATACCTTGATAAGATTTTGAAGAAGTTCAAAATGGATCAGTCCAAGAAAGGGTTCTTGCACTGTCTTTGCAAGGTGTGAGATTGAGCTCAGCTCAATGCCCGACCACGGCAAAAGATAAAGAAGAGATGAGTGTCATCCCCTATGCCTCAGCCATAGGATCTATTATGTATGCCATGCTGTGTACTGCACCTGATGTAAACCTTGCCGTAAGTTTGGTAGGAAGGTACCAAAGTAATCCCGGCAAGGAACACGGACAGCGGTCAAGAATATCCTGAAGTATCTGAAAAGGACAAAGGACATGTTTCTCGTTTATGGAGGTGACGAAGAGCTCGTCAGAAGGGTTACGTCGACGCTTAGCTTCGACACAGATCTGGATGACTCAAAGTCACAAACCGGATACGTGTATATGTTGAATGGTGGAGCGATGGCTGGTGCAGCTGCAAGCAGAGCGTCGTGGCGGGATCTACATGTGAAGCGGAGTACATGGCAGCCTCGGAGGCAGCGCATGAAGCAATTTCGGTGAAGGAGTTCATCACCGACCTAGGAGTCATACCCAATGCGTCGGGGCCAATCAAACTCTTCTATGACAACACTGGAGCTATTGCCCTTGCCAAGGAGCCCAGGTTTCACAAGAAGACCAGGTACATCAAGCGTCGCTTCAACTCCATCCGTGAAAATGTTCAAGATGGAGACATAGAAATTTGTAAAGTGCATACGGATCTGAATGTCGCAGATCCATTGACTAAACCTCTTCCATGGGCAAAACATGATCAACACCAGAACTCTATGGGTGTTCGATTCATCACAATGTAACTAGATTATTGACTCTAGTGCAAGTGGGAGACTGTTGGAAATATGCCCTAGAGGCAATAATAAAAGCATTATTATTATATTTCCTTGTTCATGATAATTGTATTTTATTCATGCTATAATCTGTATTATCCGGAAATCGTAATACACGTGTGAATACATAGACTACCATCGTCCTAGTAAGCCTCTAGTTGACTAGCTCGTTGGTCAACAGATAGTCATGGTTTCCTCGACTATGGACATCGATGTCATTGACGATGGGATCACGTCATTAGGAGAATGACGTGATGGACAAGACAATCCTAAGCATGGCACAAGATCGTGTAGTTCGCTTTTGCTAGAGCTTTTCCAATGTCAAGTATCTCTTCCTCAGACCATGAGATCGTGTAACTCCCGGATACCGTAGGAGTGCTTTGGGTGTACCAAAGCGTCCTGGCGTGAATCGGGTGACTATAAAGGTGCACTACAGGTTTCTCCGAAAGTGTCTATTGGGTTGACACGGATCGAGACTGGGATTTGTCACTCCGTGTTACGGAGAGGTATCACTGGGCCCACTCGGTAGTGCATCATCAAATTGAGCTCAAGGTGACCAAGTGTCTCGACACGGGATCATGCATTACGGTATGCAGTAAAGTGACTTGCCGATAACTTGACTGAACGAGGTATTGGGATCTTGACGATCGAAGTCTCGGGCAAGTAACATACCGTCGACAAAGGGAATAGAATACGGGTTGCTTGAACCCTTGACATCGTGGTTCATCCGATGACAACATCGAGGAGCATGTAGGAGCCAACATGGGTATCCAGATCCCGCTGTTGGTTATTGACCTAAGGTCGTCTCGGTCATGTTCGCATGTCTCCCGAACCCGTAGGGTCTACACACTTAAGGTTCGGTGGCGCTAAGGTTATTAGGAAGACAAGTATGTGATTACGAATGTTGTTCGAGTCCGGATGAGATCCCGGACGTCACGAGGAGTTCGAAATGGTCCGGAGGTAAAGATTTATATATGGAAAGTGGTTAAGCGGACTACGGAAAGTTTCGGGGTATACGGTAATGCACGGGGCCACCGGGAGGTTCGGAGGTCCACGGAGGCCACCCCTCGGGGGCCACATGGGCTGTGTGGGAGAGAGCCAGCCCCTAGTGGGCTGGGCGCGCCTCCCACCTAGGCCCATCTGCGGCTAGGGTTTGGGGAGGGAAACCCTAAAGGGCTAAAGGCGCCCCTAGCTTGGGGCAAGCCACCCCTTTCCTCTCCCCTTTGTGCCGCCCCATCTAGGGTTTCCCCTAGATGGCCGCCCCTGCCCTCTCCTCCTATATATAGAGGCGTGTGGGGGGGGGTGCAACACACAAATGAAGGCGCCGGCCCTACCCTCCCCAACACCTCTCTTTCTGCCTGTGAGCTTGGCGAAGCCACAGCTTGAGAATCTGCTGTACCAATTGCACCACGCCCGTCGTGCTGCCATTGGAGTTGTCTTCCTCAACCTCTCCTTCATCCTTGCTGGATCAAGATGGAGGAGACGCCATCGTCCGTCACGTGTGTTGAACGCGGAGGTGCTGTCCTTTCAGCGCTTGGTCATCCGGTGATCGGAATCACGTTGGGAACGACTCCATCATCACCACTCCCTCGAGCGCTTCCGTGCATTTCGATCTACAAGTGGTATGTAGATGCAAACTCTCTCCCTTGACTCGTTGCTTAGATGAACTCATAGATAGATCTTGGTGAAACCATAGGAAAATTTTAATTTTCTGCAACGTTCCCCAACAGTAATACCATACTTCCTGCTAGATTGATCTTGATGATATGAGTATTACAAGAGTTGATCTACCACAAGATCGTAGTGGCTAAACCCTAGAAGCTAGCCTATGGTATGATTGTTGTTGTCCTACGGACTAAACCCTCCGGTTTATATAGACACTCGAGGGGGCTAGGGTTAGACAGAGTCGGTTACAAGGGAGGAGATCTACATATCCGTATTGCCAAGCTTGCCTTCCACGCCAAGGAGAGTCCTGCCTGCACACGGGACGAAGTCTTCAATCTTGTATCTTCATAGTCCAACAGTCCGCCAAAGTATATAGTCCGGCTGTCTCAGGACCCCTAATCCAGGACTCCTCGGTAGCCCCCTAACCAGGCTTCAATCACGATGAGTCCGGCGCGCTGATTGTCTTCGGCATTGCAAGGCGGGTTCCTTCTCCGAATACTCCATAGAAGATTTTGAACACGAGGATCGTGCCCGGCTCTGCAAAACAAATTCCACATACCACCGTAGAGAGAATAATATTTCCAACAATCTAATCTGCTGACACATTCTGCAGCATGACATCACACCACAGCATGGTCATTATTCGAACCGTTTTTCTCAACCAGCCACTGCAAATATTGCGAGGCGGTTTTCTTGGCACGTCTTGTCGAAGCAGAGATCGTGTCCCCTAATCACGGGATTCTCATCAATACAGATGTGGGTAAACCAACCGCGCCACCAATTATGGCCCTTGGGGGATAAGCGAGTTTTACCAGGCAGGTGGGGAGGCGCAGGGTCCCTGCTGCCTTTATAAGGAGATAAGGACTCCCCTTTTTCACCCACGCCTTCTCCTTTCTCTGCTTATTCATTCCCCTCCGCTCGAGACCCAGCGCCCAAGCGTTCGTCTTCTTCGCCCACAAAGGCCTTCTGAAAATGTCCGGATCCGGAGCAGGAGGCAAGTGGATGGTCTCTACCGTCCGGGAGAAGGATATCAAAAAGCTTCGGGAGGCCGGGTATCTAGCCAAGAAAATCAGCCACCGTCTCCCGATGGCGGGACAAATCGTCCCTACTCCGGACCCCCACGAGAGGGTTGCTCTCCTCCCTCATTTTGTCTGCGGGTTGGGGTTTCCCCTCCACCCATTCGTTCGCGGCATCATGTATTACTATGGGATCGATTTTCATGATTTATCCCCCAATTCCTTCCTCAACATATCGACATTCATCGTCGTGTGCGGGGCCTTCCTCCGCATCTCGCCACACTTCGGCTTATGGCTGAAGATCTTTAATGTGAAGCCCAAGGTAGTGGGCGGCGAGCACGCCGAGTGCGGAGGCGCCATGATGAGTAGGATGCCCAACGTCACATGGCTAACAGGTACTTTCAATGATTCCTTCAAGGGGTGGCAGCAGCAGTGGTTTTACATCACTGAGCCGCGTGGCACAAAATGGGCCGCTGCTCCTGAATTCCGATCCGGAGCCCCCCTGCGGCTTACGTCCTGGCCCGAGAAGGGCCTTGGCAGGTCTTTGCCCGACGAGCTGACGGCGCTCCAGACGCGCGTCAAGGATATGGAAGACATGGATATCAAACTTGTCAATGTGGTCTAGGTGATGTTAGTTCGCCGGATCCTTCCTTGTCAACACCGGGCTTGCAATTTGTGGGAATTCGACCCGGCCAAGCAGCAGACCCTACGAGAGCTCTTTGGCTCCTCACACAAAGACATCTGGAAGGTGCTTTTCAAGTACGACAAATCATGGTCAGACTCAGCCGAGGACCGCGGGTACCAACTGTCCCGCCCCGCAAGTTCGGTGAGTCACTATAAGTTTTATTCGCATAGCCAAAGGGAAAATTCTTAGTGTGTTTTCCACAACTCCCCTAGGGCTGGATGAAGAAGGCAGGGCGGATCTACTGTCCTGCCCCACTGCCTGAAGAACCGGCCGACCCACTTCTAACGAAGATGTTGGTCCCGGCGCCCTGCAAGGCACCGAAGAAGAAGGCCGAGAAGGAGGCCAAGAAGACCAAGTGTGGCCTCCGTCACCGTGGTGCCTCGGACACGATATCTGAAGACTCCAATGCCCATTCTTCCCCCGAAGAGGACGAGGAGGAGGAAGATGAATCCCCAGCAGGGGGAAGAAAGAAAAGGACGGCCTCCCCATCCTTGGAGGCCAAATCGCCTAAAAAGGGAAAAACTCCTCTTCCAGAGGAGTCCGCTGCCACCGATAGCAGCCCGGAGTGGGATCCCAGGGCCCATCCCCTGGTGAACTCATGAGTATATATAATTCGAACGCGTTTACGCGTCTAGACTCATCATGGCATAATATTTTAATTTGAGCCATACTTTTTGTAGTCCGGCGAGGTCCCGCACCGAGCAATCCTCATCGGAGGATTTGCTGGGCTCGGATGCTATGGAGAGCGGGACACCCCCGAAGGCCCCTTCACCCAAACATGTGAAGGACACCGAGGTTTTGTCCCAGAAGGACCCAGGACAAGGAGGGGGTGAAAGGATTGCAAAGGCGGCGCCAGGAGGTCAAACTTCAGGGGCCGGACACGCGGGAGAGAAGGCTCCCATAGGCGTCGACGGCGGGAGCCATTTTGAACTCGCCCCCCAGCCGGAAGCAATTCCGGAGACCAGTACGGTTCCGGAATCAGGCAGGCGGCCTCCCTCGGCTAGAGGGGGTATACCTGTTCCACCGGCAACCTCTGTCCAACCAGAGGTGCCGGATACTTTATTGGCGGCGCTGAAAATCGCCTCCATCGTTGATGAACACCATGCCCTTGTGGGTGCGGTGATCTAGAAGATTTAGTCTGCTGAGAGTGGACTGAATGAAGCCTATATCAGTCTTATAAGAGGCTTTGAGGTATGTTTTATGAAGTTTCGAATAGTGTCATAGTATAGATAGTAGCCCCTGATACACTGTTCGGTGAAAGAAAGAGCCCGACAGTGGATCAAATCTATGTTTGCAGGAGACTCACTCAATGACATTTATCTTTCTTCTTTTATAAGCAGGAGTCCGTAGCGACTGCCACCTCTCATACTGCAGAGGTCTCCGAACTAAATCAAAGTCTGGAGCGGGCCAAAGAAGAATGTGGCCCGTTGAAAAGGCAGTTGGAGGATATACAAGGTATGCACAAACCTTGCTCGCGTTTATTGCGAACGAATTTAAAGTATGATCAAAATATGTTTCATGATTTGCGCTAGGCGCGATGACCGAAGTCAAGGCTCTAAATAAGGCTGTGGACGAGGACGAGAAAAAGGCAGCCGCAGAGCGGGCTCTTCGTGAGAAGCACGAGGCCAGGGTTATTGAAGCTGAGCAAGAGCTTCAAAAGGTCATTAAAAGATGTGAGGCCTTGGAGCAGAGTCTAACGGAGAAAGAATCCGAACTCACCAAGGCTCAACAGGACGTCCTCAATGCCCAGGGGGAAGCCCAAGGGGCCCTGAAGGAAATCTAGGAGGCGAGGAAGATCGCGGCAGGTACGACTTTTTTCATGTAAAGCAAGTATTTTGAGGAGAAAATCATGTTTCTGATTTCGAGTTCGGATTTCTCCAAGGGTATTTGCGGAGCTGCCACGCAGCATATCTGATGCCGCACAATTCTACCGAGCTGAAGAAAGGAACACTACAGATAAGCTCTTCTGGTCGCAGTACCTGGCACCGAATTATCCGGTGCCTTTTGCTGATGAATTGAAACAGTTGATCGAACTGCATAAGGCGGCCGAGCTAGCCATGAAGGATTTGATTATCCGACTATGGCCCGCAGAGCCAATTCCAAGTAGCTACTTCGGGCTCGTGAAGCGGCTTGTGAGTGCCTGCCCTCGATTGGACGTCATCAAGCGGTCGGTCTGTATAGAGGGTGCGCGAATGGCCTTCGCCTGCACAAAGGTGCACTGGGGGAAGATGGATGCTGAAAAGCTGATGACCGAGGGACCGACGGAGGGAAAGGAGCACCGCAAGCCTGAGTTGTATTATGATAGTGTCCTGAAAGGATCCCGCCTTGCGGCGGAGCAATGCACCAAGGACATTATATTTCCATGAATACAGTCATGTTGTCCTTTGTAATGTTGAACAAGGTCATTTCTATTTATGTATTGCCTGTTATATGAAAGTTTATCCTCCTGTGCGGCCGTTTTATATATTAAACCTGAGAGTTGGCCAGTCGTCGGCTTCTGCCCCCACGTAGGAAGTACGGGGGTGTTCGGGATAAACCTGAGCACTCTTTATCCCAATTTTGGGTCCTTCGAAGGAGGTGTTCAACACAACGAACCAGGCAATCAGACTATAGGGTCTTATCACTCTCACTTTGCCATAGGAGCTTTAGGAAGGTAGGCGCAGCCGCTGGTGTTTGGAAGACCACACGAGGGGCTATATAAGCACCTGATCGGAAGAAAAGCTGATCCGTTGCACGCTGCATTGGTTATGGCATTATGCGGAAAAAATCCTTAAAGATTTTACAACCTCTCGAACAGCTGACCAGCTCTCGCCGTATCATGACGGTCATGGGCTGGCTTTCTTTCATCGAGGTGCTCGTCCGGAAGAACCGAGACTCAACCGCAGTAGTTCTCCCAGTGCTACCTTAGCCGATGTAGCGGAACGTAAGGCACCAAAACATGGGAGCCGGGCAAACCCAACATTTGACCCAAGACATGAGTCGGAGCTGATGCATATAATGCTATAAGTTCGGGGTGCCGAACTACCACGAAGGTGTTCAGACTTTATTGGCGTATTATGGGCACAATGAAGCCCCTAGCATATTAAGGCCTATCGCGGTGTACGGATGCCATTTAAAAAAAGAGTTTCAACAAAGGATACCAGCAGATAAGCGTCATACATGTTGTATTTGAATAATACGTCGATGCGTATGAGCGCATGTAATGTAAATAAAAAGCAAAAATGACTGCAGAACTGATACGTCTCCGTCGTATCTACTTTTCCAAACACTTTTGCCCTTGTTTTGGACTCTAACTTGTATGATTTGAATGGAACTAACCCGGACTGACGCTGTTTTCAGCAGAATTGCCATGGTGTTGTTTTATGTGCAAAAACAAAAGTTCTCGGAATGACCTGAAACTCCATGGAATATCTTAGAATAAATAATAAAAAATCCTCGCCAAAGATGAAGACCAGGGGCCCACACCCTGTCCACGAGGGTGGGGGGCGCCCCCCCCTCCTGGGCGCGCCCCCTACCTCGTGGGCCCCCTAGAGACCTTTCGACGCCACCTCCAACTCTATATATTGGCTTTCGGGAAAAAACCAGGAGAAAGAATCATCGCGATTTACGATACGGAGCCGCCGCCAAGCCCTAATCTCTCACGGTAGGGCTGATCTGGAGTCAGTTTGGGGCTCCGGAGAGGGGGATTCGTTGTCGTCGTCATCATCAACCATCCTCCATCACCAATTTCATGATGCTGCCACGGGAGGGTAGGACAAAAGATGTCATGCAAGTTCTTTTCCATAAGCACGTATGAGTATATATGGAATACATGCCTACATTACATTGATGAATTGGAGCTAGTTCTGTGTCACCCTATGTTGTAACTGTTACATGACGAACCGCATCGACATAATTATCCATCACCCGATTAGGTGCCTATGAGCTTTCCATATACTGGTTCTCGCTTATTTACTTTTCCGTTGCTACTGTTACAATCACTACAAAAATACCAAAAACATTACTTTTGATGTCTTTACTTTTGTTACCGTTACCACCACTATCATATTACTTTGCTACTAAACACTTTGCTGCAGATACTAAGTTTCCAGGTGTGGTTGAATTGAAACTCAGCTGCTAACACTTGAGAATATTCCTTCGCTCCCCTTGTGTCGAATCAATAAATTTGGGTTGAATACTCTACCCTCAAAAACTGTTGTGATCCCCTATACTTGTGGGTTATCAAGACCATTTTCCGGCGCCGTTGCCGGGGAGCATAGCTCTATTCTTTGAGTCACTTGGGATTTATATCTCCTGGACACTATGAAGAACTTGAAAGACGCTAAGACAACAATTTATCCCTCAACTACGAGGGGAGGTAAGGAACTGCCATCTAGCTCTGCACTTGATTCACCTTCTGTTATGAGTAAGCTAGCGACACCTAAACCTGCTTCTGCTATTCGTTCCGATATGTCGCATGTTATTGATGATGCCACTTCTTCTATGCATGATACTTATGATGAAACTACTTCTATGCTTGATACTACTGTGCCCCTTGGTGAATTTCTAGATGAACAAATTTCTAGGTCTAGAGAAAGAGAAATTATTGAAACTAAATACAATGATGAAAGTTATGATGAAAATATGCCTGCTATTCCTGAGGGTTATCGTTTTGATGCGGAATCTTCTGGAGCTATTTTTGCCTGCCAGGATAGATACGAACTTAAGAGGCTGCGAGTTAAATGGAGTAAAGAATCTCTTAGAGATAGGATGGGACCTGACCCTGCTTTTGCTACTTCACCTATCTGTGTTCCCGATAAGGATTATTATGAATTCTCTGTTGATCCTGATATAATTACTTTGGTTGAATCTGATCCTTTTTATGGCTATGAATCTGAAACTGTTGTGGCACATCTTACTAAGTTAAATGATATAGCTACCCTATTTACTAATGATGAGAGATCGCGCTACTTTTATATACTCAAAATATTTCCGTTCTCATTAAAGGGTGATGCTATGATATGGTTTAATTCTCTTGATCCTGGTTGTGTGCGTAGTCCCTGGGATATGATTTATTACTTCTCTGCTAAATATTTCCCTTCTCATAAGAAACAAGCTGCTTTGAGGGAAATATACAACTTCGATGCAAATTGAATAAGAGAGTCTCCCACAAGCTTGGGGAGGCTTCTCAAGTTATAATGCTTTGTCTAATCATCCTCTTAAGAAACCTGAAATACTTGATATCTTTTATAATGGACTAAGCGATGCTTCCAGAGATTAAGCTGGATAGTTGTGCTTTGGTTCTCTTTTCAGGAAAGAACACCGGATGACACTCGAAATTCTATTGAATAATATGTTGACAAAAGAAAAATTGGGCACCTCCTGAGCCACCTCCCGAGCCAACTCCCCGAGCCAATTCTTGAGCCTATTCCTAAACCAACTCAAGAAGAAGAGGTGTTTTATTTCTCAGTCCCAAGATATGCAAGAGGCAAACAAATCTATGAAAGAAAAAGGTATTAAAGCTAAAGATGTTAAGAATTTACCTCCTATTGAAGAAATACATGGTCTTAATCTACACTTTGTTGAAGAAGTGTATGATCTCAATTCTTTATTCATTGAAGAACCTCCTGATCCCGATATCCCGACACAGGTAGTAAAGGTAAATTCTCTCTATAGATATGATAAAGCTGAAGTCCCTCCTCCTAAAATTGCTAGTCAGTGCTTGGATGAGTTTGATAACTTTATGTTTAAGCAAGACGACTTCAATGCTTATTTTGGTAGACAATTGAAACAAAATACCTTTATGATTAAACGCTTGAGTGATTATTTGGCTAATATTAGAGGTGAACTTAAACTTGTTAGCAAACATGCTTCTATGGTTACCACTCAAGTAGAACAAGTACTTAAAGCTCAAAAAGAAGTGCTTGATGAAATTAATAGTAAGAAAAATGATTATGCTATTAGAGTGGCTACTAGAACTGGTAGAATGACACAGGAACCTCTGTATCCTGAAGGCCACCCTAAGAGAATCGAGCAAGATTCTCAGAGAAATAATATTGATGTACCTAGTTCTTCTAAAAGGAAGAAAAAGAAAAATGATAGGACTGTGCAAACTTCTAGTGAACCTATCGTTGAATCACCTGATAATCCAAATGATATCTCTATGTTTGATGCTGAAACACAATCTGGTAATGAACATGAAACTAGTGAAAATGTTAATGATGATGTTCATGATGATGCTCAACCTAGTAATGATAATGATGTAGAAGTTGAACCTATTGTTGATCTTGATAACCCACAATCAAAGAATCAATGTTATGATAAAAGAGACTTCGCTGCTAGGAAACATGGTAAAGAAAGGGAACCATGGGTTCAGAAACCCATGCCTTTTCCTCCAAAACCATCCAATAAAAAGGATGATGAGGATTTTGAGCGCTTTGCTGAAATGATTAGACCCATCTTTTTAGTGTCACGATTAACTGATATGCTCAAAATGAATCCTTATGCTAAATATATGAAAGATATTGTTACAAATAAAAGAAAGATACCGAATCTGAAATTTCCACCATGCTTGCTAATTATACTTTTAAGGGTGGAATACCAAAGAAACTTGGAGATCCAGGAGTACCTACTATACCATGCTCCATTAAGAGAAATGATGTTAAAACTGCTTTATGTGATGTTGGAGCCGGTGTTAGTGTTATGCCTCTCTTTATATCGTAGACTTGATTTGAATAAGTTGACACATACTGAAATATCTTTGCAAATGGCTGATAAATCAACTGCTATACCTGTTGGTATTTGTGAGGATGTACCTGTTGTGGTTGCAAACATTACTATTTTAACGGACTTTGTTATTCTTGATATTCCCGAGGATGATAGTATGTCTATTATTCTTGGAAGACCTTTCCTTAATACTGCAGGGGCTGTTATTGATTGCAACAAAGGCAATGTCACTTTTCATGTTAATGGTAATGAGCACACGGTACACTTTCTGAAGAAACAACCTCAAGTTCATAGTATCAACTCTATTGGAAAAATTCCATCGATTATATTTGGAGGTTTTGAATTTCCTCTCCCTACTGTCAAGAAGAAATATGATATACTCATTATTGGGTATGTCCATATCACCGTTGAGGTAACATAGTGTTATTCGAAATTTCTCCGGTTCCATGTTAATCGGAATGAGTTTGTTAACAAGACTTGGTCAACCTTGTTAGTGGATTCCATTTGATGAGCATGAGATGGATGAAACTAGAAGCACAACCTTCTGTACCCTCTTTATATTCTCTGTTCTTTAGCTGAAATAAAGTAAAATAGTATTTTTACGTCTGCATCTCGACTTATCCGTGCAATATAAAATATCCCGAAAATAAAAGTCCTCGTAATGCCATGCCAATTTAATATGATTTTTCTGGGAATATTTGAGGATTTTTAGTGCAAAAATTACATGGGGAGCTGCCACACTGGCCACACGAGGTGGAGGCGCGCCCTACACCCCTGGGCGCGCCCCCCTGCCTTGTGGGCCCACGGTGGCAGAGGGAGTCCTGGATTAGGGGGTGTCCGGATAGCCGGACTATGACCTTTGGCTGGACTCCTAGACTATGAAGATACAAGATTGAAGACTTCGTCCGTGTCCGGATGGGACTTTCCTTGGCGTGGAAGGCAAGCTTGGCGATCTGGATATGTAGATCTCCTACCATTGTAACCGACTCTGTGTAACCCTAACCCTATTCGGTGCCTATATAAACCGGAGGGTTTTAGTCCGTGGACGAACAACAATCATACCATAGGCTAGCTTCTAGGGTTTAGCCTCTACGATCTCGTGGTAGATCTACTCTTGTACTACCCATATCATCAATATTAATCAAGCGGGAGTAGGGTTTTACCTCCATCGAGAGGGCCGAACACAGGTAAAAACATCGTGTCCCTTGTCTGCTGTTACCATCCGCCTAGACGCCTTGCATTCGGGACCCCCTACCCGAGATCCGCCGGTTTTGACACCGACATTGGTGCTTTCATTGAGAGTTCCTCTGTGTCGTCGTCTTTAGGCCCGATGGCTCCTCCGATCATCAACAACGATGCACTCCAGGGTGAGACCTTTCTCCCCGGACAGATCTTCGTATTCGGCGGCTTTGCACTGCGGGCCAATTCGCTTGGCCATCTGGAGCAGATTGAAAGCTACGCCCCTGGCCATCAGGACAGATTTGGAAGTTTGAAATACACGGCTGACATCCGCGGAGACATGATCTTCGACGGGTTCGAGCCACAGCCAAGCGCGTCGCACTATCCCGAGGGGCATGATCTATCTCTGCCGCCACGACGGTGTCTGGAGGCCGCACGCAGTCTGCTCCGACCTTTAGCTCGGAGCCGACCGCGCCGATCAAGGACGGGTGGCTGGACACCTCCTCGGGGGTTGCGATTTCTATGGCAATTGAGCCGTACACCTAACCCGTCCTTTGCGAAGCTCGTGACTCCAAGGCGCCGACTCCTCTCCGGACTCCGAGCCTTCTGCGCCCCTGCCAATCGAATCCGATTGGGCGCCGATCATGGAATTCACTGCCGCGGACATCTTTCAGCACTCGCCCTTTGGCGACATTCTGAATTCACTAAAGTCTCTCTCTTTATCAGGAGAGCCCTGGCCGGATTATGGTCAAGAAGGTTGGGATGCGGACGACGAAGAAAATCAAAGCCCACCCACCACCCACTTCGTAGCCACTGTCGATGATTTAACCGACATGCTCGACTTCGACTCCGAAGACATCGACGGTATGGACGACGATGCAGGAGACGACCAAGAACCAGCGCCCGCAGGGCACTGGAAGGCCACCTCGTCATATGACATATACATGGTGGACATCCCAAAAGATGGGAATGGCGATGGAACAGCGGAGGATGACCCCTCCAAGAAACAGCCTAGTCGCCGCTCTAAATCCCGCCACAGCAAAAACGGTGATTCCGGCACGGGAGATAATAACACCCCGGACAATGCCGAAGACAACCCCTCCAAAGCAAGATTCAGCGCGGGAGGATGGAGAAGCCAGCCCTCATGAGAGAGCGGCAGAAAAAGAGGTAGAGGACGATAATTACATGCCTCCCTCCGAAGATGAGGCAAGCCTCGACGACGACGAATTTGTCGTGCCTGAGGATCCTGTCGAACAAGAGCGTTTCAAACGCAGGCTCATGGCCACGGCAAGCAGCCTCAAGAAAAAGCAGCAACAGCTTAGAGCTGACCAAGATTTGCTAGCAGACAGATGGACTGAAGTCCTTGCGGCCGAAGAGTATGAACTCGAGCGCCCCTCCAAGAGCTACCCAAGACGCAGGCTGCTACCCCGATTAGAGGAGGAAGCACCTAAACCTACATCACCGGTGCATGATACGGCTGACCAGCCACCTCGTGGCCGCGACAGAGAGGCCTATCGGCCCTCAATTCAAGCCGCACCCCGTCGCCGCTCAAAAAATACAAAGGCACGGGGAAATGCGCCAGACCTGCGTGATATATTGGAGGACAAGGCAAGGCTGACAAGATTGATCTATGGATCGCGTGGGCTCCCCACAACACGTGACGATAACCGTCACGCCGGATATGGCAACTCCGGCCGGGCCGAACACAGTAGGCAAAGCTCATTTGAGTTGCGTCGTGATATAGCCCAATACAGAGGCGCCGCACACCCACTATGCTTCACAGATGAAGTGATGGATCATCAAATGCCTGAGGGTTTCAAACCCGTAAACGTTGAATCATACGATGGCACAACAGATCCTGCGGTTTGGATCGAGTACTATCTCCTTCACATCCACATGGCCCGCGGTGATGATCTACACGCCATCAAATACCTCCCACTCAAGCTTAAAGGACCAGCCCGACATTGGCTTAACAGCTTGCCGGCATAGTCAATTGGTTGTTGGGAAGACACGGAAGCCGCATTCCTCGACAATTTCCAGGGCACATATGTGCGACCACGAGCGCCAATGACCTAAGCCACATAATTCAGCAGCGGAGGAATCGGCCGGACAATTACGGACACGTTTTCTAACCAAGAAAAATCAAATCGTCGATTGTCCGGATGCCGAGGCCCTTGCAGCCTTCAAACACAACATCCGCGACGAGTGGCTTGCCCGGCACCTAGGACAGGAAAAGCCGAAATCCAAGGCGCGGGCCTCCGCGGCGTGATCCACCGCGCCAGGCGCCCGCGCGTGAAGAAAGAAGCTGTCAAGAAATCCCGCGGCCTCGAGAAGCTGCACCGGCGCTCCCCGCGCCACCTCGTCAAGACCGCGTGTCGCCTGCAGTGGTGCAGCGCGGACCTCGCTAAGACCAAGCTCCACCTCAGAAGCGGGCCCCGGCGACCATGGCCGGCTGCCGCGTCTTCACCCCCGAACTGCGTGGCGTCGCCTGGCCAGGCATGTTCAAGTCAGATCTGCCTCCTCGCTACGATGGCACCGCCGACCCCGCAGAGTTCTTGCAGCTCTATGAGCTGAGCATCGAAGCGGCCAACGGCGACGAAAAAGTCATGGCGAACTGGTTTCCCATGGCTCTCAAGGATGGGGCCTGTTCCTGGCTCCTCAACCTGCAGCACGGCTCGATCTCCTCCTGGGACGAGATGCGCGACCGCTTCGTCGCCAACTCCTAGGGCACTCACGACCGCCCACCGGCCCACGGGTGATCTACGCCGCATCAAGCAACAGCCAGGGGACACCCTCCAGAAGTACATCCAGCGCTTCAACAACACCCGCCTCAAGATCCCCAAGGTCACGGACGAAGCCATCATCTCCGCGTTCTCAGACAGCGTCCGTGACGTCAAGATGAAGGAAGAGCTTGCTATTCACGAGGAGCTTTGCACATCTTAGGAGATGTTCAACCTGGCGACCAAGTGCACAAGAGCTGAGGAGGGGCGCCTCTCTCTCCTTAAGCTGCCAGCTGCAGGAGCGGAGGAGAAGAAGGCCAAGGCCAAGGACGTGAAGCGCAAAGAGGTAGTAGTGCTCGCAGCAGAGCCCGACACCAAGCGAGGCAAAGATCAGCCCGAGTCATCCAAGAACGGCCGACCGTTCTGTGCCTTCCACAACCTGAACACCCACAACACTAGCGACTGCCAAGAGCTTAGAGCCATACGGCAAGGACTCTCTGATCGACGCCGGCGCAAGAACGACCGGGCTACGGCATGAGGAGGACGCGGAGGCGCTGGGATGATCGTGGCCAGCGCCCAGAGTGGCGCGACCGCCTCGTGAGGACTGGCGGGACCAACCTCGCGAGGCGCCTGAGGGACCCGCCTCGCGAGATCGCCCTGTGGCAACGCCGGCCTTCCCCGCTGCCGCCACCAAGGAGGAACGACAACCACCACCACGGGACGAGGGGGCTGGGGGCTTCCAGAGCAGCGTCACGATCGCCTGCATCTTGGGCGGTGCCCAGGCCCCAGCCTCTCAGCGTATCTTGAAATAGTTCGCTCGCGAGGTGAACGTGGTGCTCCCCAAGCTCGAGGCCACGCGCCCGCTCAGGTGGTCCCAATGTGCCATCACCTTCAACTCAGCAGACCAGCTCAAGTGCGCAGCCACCGCTGGCGCCCTCCCTATGCTGTGCTCCCCAGTCATCAGCAATGTGCAAGTCACCAAGACTCTCATCGACGGCGGCGCAGGGCTAAACGTCCTATCCATCGACACGTTCAACAACCTCCAAGTGCCATATGAGCAGCTCCAGCCAACCAAGCCTTTCTCAGGAGTGACCGACGGTTCCACCACACCAATAGGGCAGGTCCGCTGTCATCACCTTCGGGAGCGCAAGAACTATCGCACCGAGCTAATCGACTTCGACGTCGCGCACATCCGCCTGCCGTACAATGCCATCCTCGGGTATCCAGCCCTGACCAAGTTCATGGCGGTCACTCATCATGGCTACAACGTTCTCAAGATGCCAGGAAGCGGAGGGATCATCATGGTCCCGTGTGAAGAGAGGGATGCAGTGTGCTCCCTTGAGCGTGCCTTTCAAGCCGCAACAATCGGCGACCCGACAATGTAATCAAGGCCTCCGGAGACCATCCCCAAGAAGAAGCTGCCATGCCGCACGGGACCTCGGGAGGATGGCGTCAGCGGCAGGAGCCTCGTCGGGATCGTGACGCTCGAGGCGCCTCCTCCATCGCATAGGAAGGCGGCGCGGCGCCCTCCTCAGGCAGGCTCGGGGCTCTCTTCCGGAGATCCTCGGACCTTGCCAACCTCACGAGGACGCAGCTTGGGCACCACTTGGGCGTGCCTCACGGCACACCTTCCTCGGGAGAGCCTGAGGGCAAGGAGTGCCCACCACCCGGAGTTCATCACCAAGACACTACAAGAAATATGTCAACTTGTGACCACCACTATTGGTCACTAAAGGTCACAAATTTCCATTCTGACCTTTTGTGACCAAAAAGCAAAGGTCAAATGCTTTGGGCCGTAAACTGACTATAGCAACCTTTCTTACGGAATGGTCAAAGACGTTTCTGACCAAAATATTCCCTCTTGTGGCGTTTTGGTCACTAGCAACCTCCCCCAGGCCACGTAGGCATCCAGTGTGGCAAGCTGATGTGGCACAAGATTCAGGCCGGTCCAATTCGATTTTCTACATGGGCCGAGCCCATTAAGTCAGCCTTTTTTATATATTTTTTCCTGTGAATTTTTGGTCGACTTCATGGGCCAAGCCCAACAATTCGGCCTTTTAATTTTCTAGGCCATGGCCCTTTTGCAGACCATTTCGTTAAGCCTTTTTGTTCAGGTTTCCCAGAAGTAAACAATGTTCCAGTCCACTATTATTTGGGCCGTAGCCTTTTTAGAGCCCATATATTATTTGGTCCAATAGACCATTTGGTCTTTTTATTCACTTTGATTTCGGTTTACACACTTGAACAGCAAACACTCAATAATTCTCTTGATTAAATGATTAAATTTAGAAATCATTCAGCCAAATACACACAACAGCGCATACAATCCGCACGTCCAACATCAACTAAAACAAGCAAAAACAGATACACAAGCACATACAAGTGTGCTTACAAGCAAAAACAGATACACAAGCACCAAAACATGGTGCAACATCAACTAAAAGCGGTGGTGCGCATCTCCGGGCCTCTTGATCTTCCATCACGCAGCCTAAACAACATTAGATCCTGATCCGGATCACCAAAAAGAAACATTATTAAATGTTTAGAGACAATGCCATCAACATGAGGCGGTAATCCAACTTAACACTTTGTCAACATATTTTACATGTGCAAAGGTATTGAGACAATGACATCAACAAGAGAATGCCTCTTGTAATTGCTTTGTCTGCAGCTCTCTATGTACCATGTACTAAACACTAAGGAAGTACCAACTACAGTTTCAGTAAAACTACGTTGATCAAAGGGACCAGGATAAACAAATAGTTGAGAGCCTCTTTCTTTTTGTTTGAGCAGTCATGGGCTCGCAGAGAAAGTATAGCTACAGAAGTAGAATATGACCAGTTAATATATCGCAGATAAGGTTTTTGTGCATCAGCACTGAATCAAAGAACATATTCTCAATAATTTAGACACATCGTTTCCAGTTGTTGCAACAGCAGCTTGAGGCTGCTTCTCTATTCTCAATAATTTGTGCATCAGTCATTTCTACAGTTTCAGTAAAACTATAAGAACACAAAATAAAACTTCAAAAACTAAGTCAAATTATATGTACCATGTACGCATAGATTCAAGTATGATACTAAGTGAGCAGGTAGAATCATCCAAGCATGGAGGCAAGTGTCTCACCTGACAACTGACCAGGAGCGAAGTTGAGCATGGCCGGGCGGAGCAGCTAGAGTAGCACGGCCCGGCCTTGAGGTCTGGGGCATCCAAAGCACTGCCTGGCATGGTGCCTGCACCAAGGGGAGCATCGGGCGTGCACCACGAGAAAGGAAAGCAGCATCGAGAGAGTTGAAGGGAAGAAATCAAAGATGAGGGTACCTTGAGGAGCGAGCGAAGCGAAGTACTATAAATTAACGAGGCAAGGGTCATTGTTATCCTGGTGGCATTGACAGTACGCAAAATTGCCTCTATAGTTTATTGTTTAGCTATGATAAATAAGTTGGTACAAGAATGATTGTGGCAACAAGATGAATCTGATAAGAATGCAAAGTACATTTAGTGAGAATTGTATTCTTATAATTAAGCTACCAAAGAGAGAAGCGAAAATCTGCCGAACAGCCTGGCACTAACATATAAGCGCTAAGGCACTGATCGCAGATGAAAGCACTCCAAATTCAGATGTCTTTGGACCAATTCAGAACTTCAGATCAGCTTAGAATTGTTTCCCTGGTCAGTTCATCCATTGCTAACAAATCTATCTGAAAGTAATAAATTGTACCCGTAATAGAGACCAGGAATTGGGCCAAACAGCTCGTGTCAGCTGGCTACCATTCAATTATTATTGTACCATGGCATAGAAAAAATTCAGTAACCTCACTTCTACAAATTAACCTGGTGCTGTTGTACTCCTACACCATTCAAGCTCATGGTCGGGATAAACAATACTAATAAGTAATAACCCATAGATAGCATGGTACAGAAGCAAGCAACCAGTTCATACTAGCTATCTAAAGGAACAAAGAACAAAGGACAATTGACAGCTGAAGAAGAAAATACGATCCTGCTGCTACTCTCATCCATTAAACTGACATCATATAATACAAGCTATCTCAAGGAAGGAGAGAAGGGAATATGGGGTTGGCGTCGGTGAGTAGGTGTATGATCTCCATGGTGTGCTTGATGATGCGGGCCGGCATGACATTCTTCCTGATACCTTGGCCTAGTAGCGCCCCGCCAGACAAAATCAAATCAATAACTGATGATTCAAAGACCAATCAATCTTAATATGTCGATCGACGCTTCTGAATTTACTTGAAGAAAGCGTATTCTCACTTCTGATTTTCTCCATCAAGTACGAGGACGAAGCTGCCATAAACGGCCTTGACGAGAATGTTCGCCTTCAATGACCACGACAAACATGATTTGAGATGGCAAGTAGTTTCTCGGCAAGGTAAGATAGATAGATGCCACTCCCTCCATCCCACAAGAAAAGATGTTATTACATCAAAAATACTTTGAAACAACATGGCGCGATTACATCGTAATTAGAAGCGGCGTGCAGATTTAAGATCGATGTGTGCATACCGAAGGCGTCTTGGCGTAAGTGAATCTTGAGCTTCCTGTCCGCACCCTTGACCAGGTAGAAGTAGACAGCGGTCTGCTCAACCAGGCCGTTGTCGACCGAAGACGAGTAGCCCGAACGGGCCGAGCAAGCCCCGCCCGCAAGGCCGGCGCCATACCGAAAAAGAGAGGATCAATGAAACCGAGAAACTTGTCCGAGTAGATGACCGGACGGCTGAAAACGCCGCCAGCAGCGTGGCCGGGCACTGGAGGTCCCGCAACGACGACCACAGCGCTCTGCATGAGGAGGGAGGGAATCCACAACGCATCAGGTAAGGGAATGGAAGAGAAAGGAAGAGCAAATCGGGAGAATATCTTACCTCGACGAGCAACAGAAGGACGCAGACGGCCGAGCGGAAGCAGACGACGCCATGGAGATGGAGCACCAGGTCCAACCCATGGGGGCGGATCTGAAGCCGACCCCATGGAGGAGACGGAACTCGTGTCCAGGCCCATGGCGGACTGTCAACCGCCGCCCGCTGCCATGGGGTTGGAGCTCGGGTCCAAGCCCTTGCGGATCTGGGAGCCGGCGCGCCCGCCGACCTGCTTTCGCGCGCCACGATCTCCCTCTTCTCTTCCGATGAGGTGAGGGAGGTGAGGGAGGGGAGAGGCGGAGGCCGTGGCGCAGGTCGGAGGGAGACGCAGCAGCCAGGATCTGGCGCCGGAGGTGGCGGCGGCAAGGGAGGAGTGCAGCGCTAGGGTTAAGCGCGAGAGAGGAGGGCTTCTTTGCCGTGGGTGGGGTTCATGAGAGAGAGGGGGTTGGGTGGGGTTCATGAGAGAGAGGGGGTTTGCTGCCGTGGGATGGGATGGATGGATGGACGGATGGACGGATGGATGCCAGGTCATCGATCCAAGCCACAAGTGATTCCACCAATCAGAATTAAGCTTAGGTAGTTTTGTTTTTTTCTTTTGTTTCTCTTATAATTTTCACCCTCTAATTCAGGGTAAACATTCAACATATTAACCACTTATAGTTTGCTAAAATGAACAAATAGTGTGCACATGTGTGTATCTTGGGATGACAAACAATGTTGATTTGGGGGTTTTCACTTTCATTGCACAAAAGAGCCATTTCCATTTTTCGAGTGCCCAAAATGAGTTTTTTGTGAAGAATCTACCATATATTTGTTGCAAAATTGGACCAAATCATTTTATAAAATACTAGGACATGTTTAATGCACAATTAACACAATGGTTGGGTGTCAAAGCCTTGATCCACCTTTGGTGAAAAAGACAAATTCCAGATTCATTTGAAAGCGGGTCAAATTTGAACTACAGCTGCCTCATAGTTTGCTATTTATTTTTTCCAAAAGCATTTCTAGGTACATAAGTACCTATTTAATCGAAGAAACACCAAAAATTCCAAGATTCAACCATTAGCTAGGAACGGTCATTCCCGCCGTTTTGATCGCATTTCGAAACGGGCATAAAAAATTCAAAAAAAAATCAAAAAATTGGGAAACCTTCGCATTGTGTCATGATATGTGGCCAAGTTCCCAGGAAAAATAATAAACTTTTAATACGGAAATTATTTTAAAAAAGTGTTAACAGAAATGAGCTATCACGTGTGGAGATCAATGGCTTTCAAGCCAAATGATCAATCTTATGGCCACATTCATGGCATAGTTTGTTCAAATGATCTCATATTGTGCACAAGGGTGCATATTAGAATGGCAAAAAATGTTGCATAAGGAAGTTCTCATTTTCTTTGGACGAAAAAACCATTTTTCATTTTCCGAGTGCCCGAGAGGAGGTTTTTTTGTGAAGGAACTACCAAATAATTGTTGCAAAATTGGACCAAATCATTTTTCTAAAATACTAGGACATATTTAATGCACAATTTACCAAATGGTTGGGTGTAAAAGGTTTTGATCCACCTCTCGTGAAAAAGAAAAATTTCCGCCGATTCAGTTGGAAGCGGGTCAAATTTGAACTGCAGCTGCCTCATAGTTTGCTATTTATTTTTTCCAAAAATCATTTCTAGGTACATAAGTATCTATTTAATCGGAGAAACACCAAAAAAATTCCAAGATTCAACAACTAGCTAGGAACGGTCATTCCCTGCGTTTGACCGCATTTTGAAAGCAGGCATAAAAATTCAAAAAAATCAAAAATTGGGAAACCTTCGCATTGTGTCATTATATGTGGCCAAGCTCCCAGAAAAAATAACAAACTTGTAATACGGCAATTATTTTAAAAAAGTGTTCTCAGAAATGTGCTATCATCTCTCAAGATTCATGGCTTTCAAGGCAAATGATCAAACTTATGGCCACATTCGTGGCATAGTTTGTTAAAATGATCTCATATTGTGCACAAGGGTGCATATTGGAATGACAAACAATGTTGCCTAAGGAAGTTTTCATTTTCTTTGGACGAAAAAACCATTTTTCATTTTTCGAGTGCCCGAAAGGAGGTTTTTTTGTGAAGCAACTACCAAATAATTGTTGCAAAATTGGACCAAATCATTTTTCTAAAATACTAGGACATATTTAATGCACAATTGACCAAATGGTTGGGTTTAAAAAGTTTTGATCCACCTCTCGTGAAAAAGACAAATTTCCATGGAATTCAATTTGAAGCGGGTCAAATTTGAACTGCAGCTGCCTCATAGTTTGCTATTTATTTTTCCAAAAATCATTTCTAGGTACATCAGTATCTATTTAATCAGAAAAACACCAAAAAATTCCAAGATTCAACAACTAGCTAGGAGCGGTCATTCCCGCCATTTTGATCGCATTTTGAAAGCGGGTATAAAAATTCAAAAAATCAAAAATTGGGAAACCTTCGCATTGTGTCATTATATCTGGCCAAGTTCCCGGAAAAATAACAAACTTATGTAATACGGCAATTATTTTAAAAAGTGTTCTCAGAAATGAGCTATCATCTCTCAAGATTCATGGCTTTCAAGGCAAATGATCAATCTTATGGCCACATTCGTGGCATAGTTTGTTCAAATGATCTCATATTGTGCACAAGGGTGCATATTGGAATGACAAACAATGTTTCCTAAGGATGTTTTCATTTTCTTTGGACGAAAAAACCATTTTTCATTTTTCGAGTGCCCGAAAGGAGGTTTTTTGTGAAGGAACTACCAAATAATTGTTGCAAAATTGGACCAAATCATTTTTCTAAAATAATAGGACATATTTAATGCACAATTGACCAAATGGTTGGGTGTAAAAGTTTTGATCCACCTCTCGTGAAAAAGACAAATTTCCATGGAGATTCGATTGGAGCGGGTCAAATTTGAACTGCAGCTGCCTCATAGTTTGCTATTTATTTTTTCCAAAATCATTTCTAGGTACATAAGTACCTATTTAATCATAGAAACACCAAAAATTCCAAGATTCAACCACTAGCTAGGAACGGTCAAGCCCGCCATTTTGACCGCATTTTGAAACGAATTATAAAAAATTCAAAAAAATCAAAAAATTGGGAAACCTTCGCATTGTGTCATCATATGTGGCCAAGTTCCTAGGAAAAATAACAAACTTGTAATACGGTAATTATTTTAAAAAAGTGTTCTCAGAAATGAGCTATCAAGCGTGAAGATTCATGGCTTTCAAGCCAAATGATCAATCTTATGGCCACATTCATGGCATAGTTTGTTCAAATGATCTCATATTGTGCACAAGGGTGCATATTGGAATAGCAAACAATGTTGCCTAAGGAAGTTTTCATTTTAGTTGGACTGAAAAAACCATTTTCCATTTTTGAGTGCCCGAATGGAGGTTTTTTGTGAAGGAACTACCAAATAATTGTTGCAAAATTGGACCAAATCATTTTTATAAAATACTAGGCCATATTTAATGCACAATTGACAAAATGGTTTGGTGTAGAAAAATTTGATCCACCTCTCGTGAAAAAGACAAATTTCTGCCGATTCAGGTGGAAGCGGGTCAAATTTGAACTGCAGCTGCCTTATAGTTTGCTATTTAATTTTTCCAAAAATCATTTCTAGTTACATAAGGACCTATTTAATCATAAATACATGGTTTGGTGGCGATACGTCGAGGTTTGGGCGGTGGCCGAGGGCCCCAACTCTAGAGCGCGTAAACTCGCATGCCCGCCGCGTGGTCACCGCGTGACCGTGGCGTTACCATGTGTTCTGGGCGGCCTAGGCATGTCTAGTGGGTTGTGCACTCCCCAGGTTGGTGCTAGGAAGAAAATTACAACATAAGATTCTCACGAGGAGACCAATCGATGCTCAAACATGAATTAGCAGCCAAGTGTTTGATTAGCGATGCGGAAATGTACATGGCTAATGGGCGTGAGTTTTGGCTGAGGATGATCAGTTACTAAGAAGACCGTTTTCACAAATTTTCAGCTCAAAAGGAGGAGCCTAGGTGGTACTTGCTTTGCAAACCACCACCTTTGGACATAAATCTGAATGTTGAAGCTCGGCTCAAAATAATGAATGGATTGAGCTGGCATTTGGTGGAGGATGGTTATTTGGGCATAGGAAAGCACTGTAGAAAATGGATACTATTTGGACATGCCAAAGTGGTACTTCCTTCAAACTGTTACTTTGAACAGAATAGGAAAATGAATATTTTTGAATTATTTTTGAACTAGGCAAGGAAGGTTTTTTACATATTTGACGAAGATATGACCCAAAGATTTTATGAGATTTATTTGGGAATTTTTGGAATGTCAGAAATATAGGTTGCTTCACAACCTAGGGCGAAAACTGCCACATGGACATGACACATAGGCAAAACTGATGAGGTGGCGCCTAGTCATAGCAACCCACCATAATTTACAAGGCTATGACCATCTATATTGGTCGTTAACAACTAGAAATAAGGCAGCGGACTAGCGCTGTTAGCTTTATGACCATTTCATGTAAGGAAATTATGACCTTTCGGACCAAAATGGTCGCAATGGTTTCGGGTTTGGAGCCCCTCGAACAGCTTTTGACCAATTGGTCTCAAATGGTCATAAATCTATGACCAATTCTTCCGTGGTCACCGATGTGAAGTTCATAAGTTGACATATTTCTTGTAGTGAGACCGCCCAGGAACTGCAAGAAGCAAGAGCCATGCGCGGACACAGCCGCTCACAAGGCGCAGCTCCCCATCCAGGCGAGGATGCTGGGCTGTGTGTCTGCGTCGATGTCCCAGGGCTCAATAGGGCCGCATCTCAGGAGCGCTTCTGGCCATCGCGTGCGGGCCGCTGCGAGGGCCCGCCACACAGCTACGTTCACATGCCCTTCGGCTTGCCGAGAGTGGCGTCGGCCTATCAACGCAACATGCGGCAAGTCCTGGCGGCTCAGGAGGCCAGGTTCCACGCCGTCCTGGAGGATATGGAGACGGTCTTCAGGGAACCCCTGAACCTCCAGAGCCTCCCGAGGCTCGAGGTCCGATCGCTCATGAGGAGCCATTCCTTCAACGGGCGGCTTGGTGCACCAACTCTACTTCGCCTACGTAACGGTGACATCTTCGAAGCTTCGTTTAAGCTGGGAGCACCCTCGGGCTGCATTATTCCTGTGCCATATGGGTCCGTCCCTGTGGCATGTATCCCTTTGCTTAGGTCTTTAGCTTACCTTCTTTGGGGTGCCCTCGGGCTGCATCATCCCCAAGCCGCTCGGGCCGCACCAGTGGCATGTATCTTCCGCATTTATCCAAGTTGATCGCTCTTCATGCTTAACACGCCAACGGCTATCGCACCTTTCGATTGCCGCCCGCCGCAAGTCTATTTATCCCATGCAATCCGGCTTGCACGTTAAAGGGGCTCCTGAGCATCGCGGCTCAGAGCTCTTCTTGGCTCTCCAGCCTCACCCCAGCCTTGACCACGGCATCGCGACCTGGTATACCAGCGGCGGCTGAGCTCGCTCGAGGGCCGGACCTGAGGACGTAGAGTGCTTGCATCTAACAGCCTTGCAGGAACATACAGTCACCAAGACTCAAGACCAGGTGCAACCCGCCTTGAGGTAGGGCCTCGTGAGTCCCGCGCTAGCTCACGAGTGCCCAGATACACCTCGCAGTCCTGCCATGCAAGCCACGTGTCAGCGCAGGGCTGTACACGCCCCGGGAGCTCCTCCCGGAGGGGGCCCCCCATCCCATGCCCAAGTGGAAGCACCATGCTCCGCGCTGGCTGTCGACACTGCCGAGGAGCGGCTATGCCCGTGCACAAGCGGAAGCACTATGCTCCGCGCTTGTGATAAACAACTGAGGGCGGCCCCACGGCCGAGCCAACCTCAGGGACCCAGAGCTTAGCACCCAGCCTTACCGCAACGCCTCCCCACGGGAGAGCCGCGCATGGGGGCTGAGCATGGGGGTTGCGTTCCGGGTCACGCCCAAGCGCACGCCATCCAACCAGGTCCCCTGGACCTGGGGGGCATCGCATGCCCCTCCCGAGGCCTCGGCGAGGGCAGGTATGGAAATTGTTTGCACGTCAAGGGGGACTCCTGAGCATCGCGACTCAGGAGCCTAACTGGTCACATAGCCCCTCACTCCTTGGTCCGTCCTGGTCTCCGGTCAGCCCAATGGTGGTTGAGGTATGCGCGGGGCCGGGCTCTGCCGACGTAGAACATTAATCTATCCCCACGAACTCTCCCTATATGCTATTTGCACGTCAAGGGGGACTCCTGAGCATCGCGACTCAGGAGCGTAACTGGTCACATAGCCCCTCATTCCTTGGTCCGTCCTGGTCTCCGGTCGGCCCAATGGCGGTTGAGGTATGCGCGGGGCCGGGCTCTGCCGACGCAGAACGCAAAGCAAATAGGAAGGAAATCGCAAAATCTCGAAGCAAATATTACAAGCATATTGTCCTCACGATACCAAATGAAAAGTCTAAACGCCTCCACGAGGCCTGATACATGTCACAGGAACGGAACGAGAAGAATGGCCGCAGGTCACCTCTAGACGTCACCATCGCCCGCGGAAGGTGCTCCCTCGTGAGCAATCTTGTCTTCACCTTCACCACCAGCTACAAGGTCGACGACGCCGGACAGAGGGGTGGAGACTAAGCCGTGGAACCTCCTCAGAAGGCCCCACCTGATCTTGCACGGCCGTGGCAGCTACCTCGTACTGATCTTCAGCTACAGGCTCCAGCAGCTCGTCAAGGCAAGCATTGGGGTCGCGAAGGCGCAGGTGGCTAAAGACGCGAGTCAGCGCGGCTGAAGATAGGACGCGAGCTTCTGCCTCCGCCATGGGACCGAGACCACCAACGACCTCCTCAAGCGCCTTCACCACGAGAGGAAGCAGCTGGGCGTGGCCATCCTTGTCGGTGTCCAGAGGCTTCTCCAAGCCGTGCTCGTAGAGCGTCTTCAGCACCGTGCAAGACCTCTTCTCGAGATCGGCAAAGGCCACGCGGTCTTCTGCCAGGACTCGCGCCTTGGCGTCAAGATCGGCCTCCCTCTCCTCACCTTCTGCTCCAACTCTTCCAACCGGTTGCGCTCGGCTGCTTCTTCCCAGCTCCGCCACTCGGCATCACGTTCTTGGCGGCTTCCTCCCGGGCCTTCATCTCCTCCTCCTTCGCTTGGCGGCACCGTACCTCTACGGCGTGCTTGTCGCACAGCCTCTGCAACTCACTCTCCAGCTCTTGGTAGCGGTCACGGGCGGCCTTGGCGTCCTTCAGCGCTGCCTCATGATTGGCTGCAGCGCTGGCGGCTCCTTGCTTCTCCTTCTCGGAAGCCGCAGCAGCCTGGCCCAGCGCCGCGCGAACTGCCAGGTCGGAGTGAAGCCAGCCAGAGGCCAACTCCAGACGCCCGGCCACCAGGCGCGGGTCCGTGCTCAGGAGATCCGCCTGCAGCTGGGTCATCTCCGAAAGGGCACGCTCCAAGACGGCAGCAGGAGCAGAAGGACCAGGGAGTGGAGATGCAACAGTGGGAGGAAGCGACATCATCACCAGGGCTTGGGAGACCGCGGGTTCCGGAGCAGCTGGGACCTCGTCAGCCACACCAAGTACCGGTACTCTAGAGCCAGCTGGGCCATGGGGGCTGACTCCAAGCGGCGATGCTCCTCTTGGCCCCGCGAGGACGATCGGGCCGGGGAGATGCAGGTGCTGCTGCCTCCTTTCTCCACGGGAGGCACGGCCGCCCCGTTTTCCTTCCTCTTCTTCGCCGAAGATGTCGGCCTGGTCAACCAAGGGCGAGTATTAGGAAACAACAAGTAGAAGCAAGGGCAAGACGAAGCTTAAGACACTTACCGATCTACTACGACGTATTCCACTGACCGCTTGAGAAGCTTGAAGCCTGACAGCTTCGGGACCTGAGGAGTAGGCGTTCGGACACCGGCGGCGCCGGGCAGAGTGGAGGCAGAGCCGGATCCAGCCCCAGGAGGTATCGGGGCGGAGGCGGCACCTCGGGCCACCAGCGATGACCTACTCCTTGTCGGGACGGGAGGTTGCTCCCTCTCCCCTTGGTGGGCGTCGGCATCGGCATCATCAGGAAGGGCGTGAAGAATCTCGGCCTTGCTCAGAGGGGAAGTCTCCTCCACCTCTTCCAGAGTTTTCTCCGAGTCCACCTCCTCTTCCCCCTCTCCGCGGGACTCACCGGAAGACACATCCACCGGGTTCTGCGCCATAGGAGCTTCCAGAAGCGCCGGCAGCACCAGCCCGCGCGCATCAAAAGTCGGCCTGGAGGCGACGAATTCCTCCTGGTCCCTGCGTTTGAACAGGGAAAGGAAGGCGCTAGGCGGGTACTTCCTGGTTGTCCCTGACTATGAGGCGCAGGACGGCGTCCAATTCATCACAAGGCAGGTCCCCCGACCTCAGGAGGGTCTTGTTCTTCTCTTCTTCAAGCTCCCAGTGGGGGCGCGCGCGCCTGGAGTGGGGCAACCCGCAGCATCAAGAACTCCCTCAGGAGCATCGCCCCTGTTATCTTGGCCGCCCTCACGTTGCCCGGCTTCAGGTCGGTCATCATCTGCCCCAACACTGATGAAGCCCGCTCGTCGACAAGCTCTGCCTTGGGCCACCCCTTGCCCTCCCAGGGCGCCTCCGTCGGCAACGCCAGGCGCGGATCGGCACGCTGGGCATCCATCATGACTCATTTGGATCGAATGTTGTCAGCCCTCTTCCCGGTGCTCGAGATCGAGTTGGCCTTGCCGCATGCGACGTAGTTAGCGCACCCGGAGATGTGACCCTCGCCGACACGAAGGAAGAAGAAATGGAGAAGCAACACCACGGACGACATCACGCCCAGGTACGCCTCACAGTAGTAGGCGAAGATGGACAGGAGGAGGACAGAGTTGGGATGGAGATGCAACGCTTTGTGACATGAGTGGTCGAGGACTTCATAAAAGAAATCGGAGAAAGGGGGGACCAACCCAACGGCGACGCTGCTCGAGAAGAAAGGGAAGAAGGTGATCCCTTCAGACTCCGGCTCGTCGGAGGTGAGCCGAAGCTCCGTCTTCCCCTACTCATTGCCCTACTTCGCCCATTGTCGATGGCGCCGCAGGCGAGCTCTTCTCCACGTGTGATTGGGCGCCTCGAGGGTCGGCTCATACCAAGCCGGTGTTGAGGAGGTCCTGACCTTGCGTGGCGCCATGCGTGGCAGATGCAGAGCAAGGCTGGAGCGGATCTGGAGGTAGCGGTGGCGAGGAGCAAGAAAGGGGATCTGGAGCGAGGCAATGAAGAAGCAATGAAGGCGACAACTGCTCGCGCCAGCCTTTTGTCAGGTCAAGCAGTTGCCAAGGCAGCGTGGAAGCGGAGGCATGACGTCAATCAACCGCCATGCGTCAGCGAGGCCGCAGGCTTTGGGGCCCGCGATGCTCGAACTTGACCATTGGCATCGCCCTGAAAGCCAAGCGAAAGTGCACCTTGGGCGGGGCTCTTGTCGGTGTTAAGGAACGGGGTCCCCAGACTTGCTCGCTGCGGCCTGACATATGGCTAAGCGGCAAACCCGTCTACGGCCCATCTTCGTCAACAAGGCACCCAAGACCCTCGCGAGGGTCCAAGCCTTGCGAGGCGGACGACGCAAGACCTCCTTTGGAGTGGCATAGCCAAGCAGGCTCACGAGGAGCGGAGATATCAAGGCAAGGCAAACATCACGAGACCCTCGTGACGTGACGTGAGCATAATTTAACGGTACCGGCGGAGTGCAGGCCCGGGCGCCAGTCTGGCAGCGTCTCTATTTCCTCTTTGGTGCTAAGGAGGCCAGCGCAGGCGAGGAGTACCGAGGCATCAGGCAAAGGTTGCAATATTGGTGCAATGAGACCAAGACCAGGAGGACGGCAAGGCGGAGGTCATCGTGGAGCCCAAGATGGCGTCACCCGAGCTTTCGCGCGGCGAAGACCGCTTTTGTCGGGATAGCTTGTACTAGTTATCCCCTTCAAATTTGCCGCCCGTTGTTGGCTCCCTTCCCGCTCGATATTTGGGAAGAGGACCAGGGCCTATATAAGTAGAGCTAGCCACCACAGTAGAGGCATCGAATCCTCACGCCACAAGTTCACATGCACAAGAACACACCTCAACCTCAGGAGGCTGTTCTTCCCTTGTACTGTTCATCATCAGCCCAAGAGGTAATCCACCACCACCACACTGGAGTAGGGTATTACACCACAACGGTGGCCCGAACCAGTATAAACCCAGTGTCTTTCTGTGTTGCAAGCTTGTCGAGTTCATCTGCGAGATCTTAGCAAGCCAGAGCGTAGATCGGTAGGAGGGAGAGACTTCGCGCGCACCCCAGTGATCGAACCTTTAGGGTTTGCCGGAACCCCACATCCGACAGCTACTGGACTGACAATGTGATAAGGAGACCGTAACAAATGATAGCTGCCAAGGCTGTGTCGACCTTCTGAAAGGAGATGAATCAGATCATAGGCACTGCAAATTCTAGTAAGGAACACCATAGGTAGCCATCGCATACTTCGCATCATGATTCTTGAGGCATGCTCCGGTTCAACTGTTCAAAAGTGGAAGGATTAACTTCTATCTCCTGATATTCGGGAATAATTGTGTGAGCAGTGCTCTTGTCAAAGGAACAATTCCTTTGCCTATACTCTAAAACCCAGCACGACCCAACTCTTCATACATCACCAGCAAAAGCACCGGTGCTAGCTAGCAACTTTTCTATGTTCCTCCTGATGACTGATACATAGACTACTAAGGCTGAAAATAGACTCATGACTTGATAACTGATACTAACAACTCAACCAAGACCGAGAGAACAAAGTAAAACACTCCTAAATTATAAAACTTGAAGACCGACGACTGAAGACTGATACTAAGAACTAAACTCAGTTGAATACTGATGACGAATACTATGAACTGATCGAAAACTGACAGAACTAAGTAAAACACTACTAATATGGAATGGAGGGAGTACTAAATAATAAAACATGAAGACTGGTGACTACTAAGAAGAACTAAACCAAGACTGAGTGAACAAACAAATAAAACATGCTAAGGTACTGATGAATAAAAAACGAAGAATCTAAATGAAAATTCACACTGATAGAATGTAAACTAAGCAAGAAAATCATTAACATTTGTGGCTGAGAACTAATAAATGATAAATACTAGAAAAACTAATAAGAACTAAAGCTAGACTGAGAAAGACTAAAAGGAATCTGAGAGGAACAGTGAAAAAGATTGAAACCTAAAAATGAAGAAATAGGAACTAAGGTACAACGATGAAACTAAAAATTGATGACTAGATAGGAAATACTCTGTAGGACTGAAGAAAATAAATACTACATCTCTGTTAAGTTGTGCTATATTAATAACTGAATTCTGCAGGTGCATAGCGATGGGGTTGTTGGTATCCAGCATCACTGCGATGGAAGCCAACAAACTATTTTCATCCAGGTAAAGATCTTCCCTGGAAATTGAAATGCAAATGAAAAACTTGTGTGCGTGTGTCCAAAAGATTAATGGCTCGCCATGGATTGCAACAAAATTCCTTTGGATACAATAAAATCACATCAATGTGATAGAGGACAAAACTAAAATATGACAAGAACTGGAGCACAACCTAGCCATTCGTCTTCCTAGTAGCTGTAAATTTCTTCAAGAAATGTTCAAGCACTAAGGAAAAGACCAAAGACAAAAAAAAATCCGAGAACTAGTTTAGAGACCTCGATTTTCACTATTTGAATGACACTAAAAATAATGATTCAAACACAGCAGCGCTTTGCGTTGAAAAAATCATAGTTGCTGGAAAAATGCAAAAACAAAGCGACACTATACTCTCCTTGGGGCACTACAATACAAAAACAAAAAACAACTACAAAATTAGCTCTGTTTGAAGAAAACAGTACAACATAATGTACACCAAATCAACTGCATAAAAAACAGCCTCAACCTAAAACCATACTGAATAATTATAATAACCATGATAGAGCAGATAGCAAACATTTCAGATCCATTCCAATTTAGCTGAAAATCGCACCAAAACTCACCATAAGCCTGCTCCAAGCTTAGGACTGATAAAATCATGCACAGCAACGACACATCCACGTACATAGGTTGACGTGCATCCCCCCCCCCCCCCCCCCCCAACTCAGCGAAAATGCAGCGGCGTTTTCCAGTGAAGTACACAAAAGCGCATGATTATGTAACCACCCCTAATGTTGAACAACGGTACATATGGAAAATGATAGTTCCACCCCCACGGATAAACAAACTCCTGCGACATGGATCTGTGACCGGGGACCATGACAATGAACTGAATTGAACGTGAAAGCACGGAACACCTAAGGACAACAAATTGGAGAGAGAGAGAGAGAGAGAGAGGGCGGCAGGGAGACGAAATATCTTGCGCACGACCGGTGCTGACGACTACAACCTCCCGCCCGACAGGTGCATGCTGATGGCGAGCACGATCGGAGAGGTCTGCCGACACTAGTGTAGAAAAGCCTAGCTATAGTGTGGCAAAAATGACCTTGCTGGCGTGGACACCCAACGCCACCAATATGGCGCCATTGTTAAAAAGTAATTGTGGCGTTGGAGCCCACATCAGCAGTATTCTACGTGCAGATGGCGTGCCACATGGCCAACGCCAACAGTAAGTTTATCTTACAACTATCACGCCTTGTTGGCCAACGCCAGCAAATTGATATTTTGCTAAGAAAGAAATATTTTACTTCACAAACTAAATAATTATACTTCACAAAAGTTGCTATCTAGTTAAAGAACTACATAGTTCAATAGATACTTACTAACTCAAGATATTCAGCAACTTAACAAGTTAAACTTCACAAAAGTTACTCATTAACTCAAGGTACTCATGAACTAAAGATTAAAGAACAACTCTTCATCAAGGATTAGGCTCAGCTAGCAAATCTTCTTTCTATTGCTCTCTCCATCTTTTCTAAAATGAGCTATGTCCACCCTTGAGCTCATTCCTCTCTGCCCCGAGGAGTTTTCTGTCCTACATCAGCTTATTCCTCTCATCTTTCAGCTCATCCCTCTCATCCCTTAGATTATTAGTCTTCCTTGCGGGACCAGCACTCTCGTTGAGCAGCTAACCCCTCTCTACCTTTAGCGAGGCATTCTCCTGCTGCAGACTGTTGATGATATACTAATGAGTCTCTAAGAAATCTTTGTTGAGCATGTTTACATCGTACACCCCCTCCTTGTTGCCTCCAAAATTGGCCATTACCTGATACCCAATAATTTGCTAGACAAATAAACAATTTGTTAGACAAAGTACTTCAACGTACGGTACACAAGGCATTTTTACAAATGTACAGTAGAGCATACACATGGCAGTTTCCATCTATTCAAACTCATAATTATCTAACACATGTCAGTTTCCATCTATTCAAACTCCTAATTATCTAACACACGGTAGTTTGTACACAAGCAAATCATCCATCTATTCAAATTACCTAGCACTGTCATACAAAACACATGGCAGTTTCTAGGTTACATGTGACTAACTTGCTAAATTGTCTAAATTACCATTGAACTAGCATCCATTGAAAGAAAGAACTAGCATGCCACATTTTTTCAGTCACATACCACTTGTCATATACTCAACTGCTAGTCAACTTTTGCCATTAGTGGGGTGACCAATTTCGCCAGCACGAAAACTGTGGCATGCCATACTTGTGGCACACAAGTGCACACAAGTGTGGAAAAGTGTGTATGGAAAACAAACATGCCTACAATTTTCTCACAATTATGTAAGAAAAGCATAAATCACTAAACAATGGACTAAACCTAAACCTAGGGTGTGATTTGGCACTAATTTTTGCCACTACTTACATTTTGGCACACTAGTTTGCAATCATCTATATGGGCAATGTACACATTTGGTAAAATTTGGCAATGTTTGGTACACTAGTTTGGCACACATGGGCAATCATCTACACATTTGGTAAAATTTTAGCACTATTTTTCTCAGTTTGACATACTACACATTTTAGCAAAGTTTTTTAGTTTGGCACACTACACATTTTAGCACTATCTTCTGTTTGGCACCTAACCCACCATCGGAGATACTAATTCCTAGCAAGAAATTGACGCGGAGCTCACGTTGTCAAGGCAGAGCTCGTCACTGTCGTCTCCCTCACCGAGGCAACGCTCGTCACTGTCGTCTCCATTGCCGTCACTGAAACCCTAATGAGGATGACCTAAGTGAGAAAAAAACAAATCTAATTAATGAGTCTACGAGATAGGGCAGCGAGAGGGGGGACTTCTGAAGTTTACCTCAGCACGGGAGATGGCCGGAAATGACTGGAATCGCCTGGTGACTAGTGGCGGAAAAAGGGATCGAGTGTCGGGTTTGTTGACGACGGGCAGAGAGAGAGAGAGAGAGAGAGAGAGAGAGTTGGGGCGAGAGGGCTGTTGCCCCTCCGTTTTTAATACAATGCTACCAACACAATCATGAGCTAGGCTCAATAGGCATGTGCGTTGTTGCCCCTCCGTTTTACTTCATAAAAACATCACAAAATATATTATATAAACAACTAAAAATATCTTTAGAAATGTCAGCCTTTCCAATTAAATTTTTCTTACTTTAATAAAAATAACTACAATATTTAATATAAATAACTCAAAATAATATAAAAATATCACAAAATATATTATATAAGTAACTCAAAATATAATATAAAAATATTCACCATTTACAAAAGATATAATATAAAAATAATATAGTGGTGGCGGGTATCAAACGACTCGCCACCAACTAAAATAAAGACCAAAAATTATAAAAATACTACTAATAATAAAGACAAAAATGTAATATAACTGTTCATTATTTTTCAACTAAGATGATCATTAAATACTTAAATTAGCATGCCAGCAATAGATAATTAACTACAACGTGCATATCAATCCGGCGCCACCGCTATCTTGTAAATGGTGAGTATAGATGGGCCAACAGATTTGTGACGTGTTCAAAAAATAGTGCTGCCATTGTTTGAAAGTAAGGCGCCACCAACTAACATTATGGCTAGCCATTTTTCCACTAGTGCGAGCTCCTCTCCATCCCGACATCTTTTCTACCTACAGTCGTCCCAGTGAAGGCGCTGCTACCAAGAGGCTCGCCGCACGCGACCTCCGGACGACCGGCCCTGCCGCTAATTACTGGCAAGGAGCCCCCCTTCCCTTCGGCGTCTCCGCCCGCCTCAGCCAACAACGATGCTACACTTACTGATGGCCAGCCCACGGAAACATCTACGCGCGGAGGGGGAGCCAGCTGATTGGCACTCCATTTTTTACTTTGCGTGAACTGCGGCCCACATCGCCCCTCTCATTCTGCCACATCAGGGCGTAGCCAGCTTTCCGTAGAAGTTATCCGTAAGTCTATCATTTTCGCTCAGCCAACCCCATCCAATCCCCTCCTCAGCTAGACAGAACCAGCCGCCCACCGACTGAATAAAAAAATCAAAAAGAAGACCATGACGGGTCGAAAAGAGACCCAATGAAACCCGCGGCAGACGACGATCCGTTACGCGTGGTTGAGGACACACGCGCAGAGATTTGTGACAGATCGGACTGACGGGAAAACGACCTGAAGCGAATTTAAAAACAGACGTTGAATAGAAGTGATGTTTAATTTATCAGCGCACATCGTGGGCTTTGAAGCCCAGACTAGACCAGTATTGGGCTCCCGACCTCTTCGACTTCACGGCCTGCACTGCACGTTGGTCCGCTCCACCTCCACCACATCCGCGAGGTCGAGATGACGGCCAGACTCCGCCGCCACCCCACTCTCCGGCGGTGCCGCCGCCGGACGACGACGACTTGCTCTCCGAGATCCTCCTCCGCCTCCCCCCTCAGCCCGCCTCCCGCCCGCGCGCCTCCCAGGTCTGCAAACGCAGGCGAGGCCGCGGCTCTGACCCCCCATTCCGCCACCGCTTCCGCCGCCATCACCGCCGCAGCCCTCCCATCCTTGGTTCCTTCGTTGAGAAGTGGTTATCTATATCCTTCGTACCAGCCCTCGACCCACCCAATCGTGTCCCCGTCGGGCGATTCTCTTTGCAGTGCGACGACGGCGACGGCTTCAGCCTCCTCAACTGCCGCCATGGCCTCGTCCTCATCTTCCTCCTGAAGCACAACAAGGTCCTGGTGTGGGACCCCATCAGCGGCGACCAGCACCGCATAGCCGTTCCTCCGAGCTTTGGTGTGGTGACGAGGAGACCAATAACCGGGGCGGTGCTCCGGGCTGGCGGAGACGCCCACCACTTCCAAGTGGTATTGATAGGCACATACAAAGAACAACATTCACAAGCAATCGCCTGCATTTACTCCTCGGAGACCGGCATATGGGGCAATCCGCTCTCGACACTGCTTCCATCCGAGGCTTCGTGGGCTTATAGGGGCATGGCTTGTGCCCTGGTTAGGAGTTGCCTTTATTGGGTTCTTATTGGTCGGAGTCCACGCATACTTGAGTTTGATTTGGATAGGCAGAGCTTAACTTTGATACATGTGCCAGTTGACATGTACGCCAATAATGCTTGCGATTTCTCATTTATGCGAGTGGAGGATGGTGTCCTTTGTTTCCTCATTTTATCATGGGACCTCAATGCCCAATTATGGAATATGGAGAAAAAAATGTGATGGTGTTGTTTCATGGGTGCTGAGAACAACCATTAAATTGGACAAGCTACTTTCCCTCAAACCAGATGAGGGGGTGCCCCAACTGATAATAGGGTTTGCCGAGGACAATAATGTGTTCTTCCTGTCGACAAAAGTCGGCGTCTTCATGGTCCACTTTAAGTCATTGCAGTTCAAGGAACTTTCCAAAACCCACCACTTGTCTCACTATCATCCATTCGAAAGTGTCTACACTGTAGGTAATAGCATCGCTTACACTGTGCCTGTAAGAGAAAGAAGTCGGTTTTCGTTAAGTGGTTGATGAAATGCTGTTCACATCATTCAGTATAAATCAAACAATATTATGTTTTCTCGTATCAATAATTTAATTAGTTGCTATATGATCTATTCAACATATAGCAATATTGTTACGCACCTCTGCAGCGTTTACGTGTCAATGTGTATGTGTGCGTGCTAGTGGTTTATGTAATAGTTACGAGCTGGAAAATACACAAATGGTATTTATCTAATTTATGTCACCGTTTCTTTTTTCTGTACTTAGATGATGGGTTGTCATTGTTCTACTGTACTGTGGTCTCTTTGATACACTAGTAGAAAACGGGTCTTTATTACCGGTTCATAAGGGCCTTTAGTGCCGGTTCTGCAACCGGCACTAAAGGATGGAGACTCAAGCCCCCCCTTTATTAATGCTCAAGACGAACCGCCACTAAAACCACCACGTGGCGTGAGCTCGCGTCGTGCTATGGGGACCTTTAGTACCGGTTGGTAAAACCAACCGGTACTAAAGATTTATTTTTTGAAAATTTTGGAAAAAAGTTGATTTTTTTATTTTCAATTTTCTGAATTATTTGATGATTTAGTCTCTAATCACCCATCTTAACTGCTCGAGTATGGATAACTCATTCCAAATCGTCTAACTTCCCGGCTGGTCACCCATCCTCTCACTACTCCAGCCTGAGCACGCTTAACTTCCGGGTTCTATTCTCCCTCGTTTCCAAGTCTGCACTTGTTGTTTTCCTGACAATAGTAAGATGTGAATCCTATTAACCCTCAGGAGTTTAGTTTGGGCATGAAGTCACAGGTTTCACTGTTTGAGTTTGAAACTATTATTCTAGAAAACAATAATTATGTAGTAACACTAATATTTCTTGAATAAGTAGTTTGACCACAGTTTGACCAGATTTGACAAAATTCAAAAAAACTAAGATACTTATTTAGTAACACTAATATTATTGCGTAATTATTTAGTAACACTATATTTCTTGAATCAGTTGTTTGACCGGTTAACAAGATTTAACCAAAATTTTAAGAAACATAAATTAGAGCATATCTTTTATTCCTTTTACAATTTTGTCATTTCAAAAATTGTCCTAAACCCTAAACCCGGGACTTAAAACGTCGGAAACTCTATGCTAAACAGTAAAAACTAAGGGTTTAAACCATAAAACCTAACCTAAACTCTGAAATCTAAACCCTAGCACTAAACGCTAAAAACGTCTAAAACGTCCAAAAACTCTATTTTCCCTTTGGAATTTTGAGATTTTAAAAAATTGTCGAAACTGAAAACTGGTTGTTTCAGCGGATCAATCTGTTTGTTCTGCAAATTTTGATATATTATATGTATTTTTCTGAATTAGGATGATTTAGTTATGATTTTTCCAAGTTTGAAAATTGCCCTATAGTCCCGGTTTGTGTCTCCAACCGGGACTATAGGTTAGACCCCTTTAGTGCCGGGTTCGTGGCATGAACCCGGTACTAAAGGTTAACCCTTTAGTACCGGTTTGTGCCACAAACCAGGACTAAAGGGGCTCGTCAGGACCGACTGGCCTTGACGCCACCCTGCCACGACCCCTTTTAATATCTGGTTCGTGGCACGAACGGTACTAAAAGGTTCAACACGAACCCGGCACTAATGCATAGCCGTTCGAACCGGTACTAATGGTACCATTAGTACCGGGCCAAAATCGAACCGGGATTAATGTGTCTCATATAAGGTCCTTTTTCTACTAGTGATAGACTGACTTTGTCAAAGAAGCAATGTTGTTCCTAATATTCTCACATTATCATTACTAGTGTTACTATTATTGGAGTATGTCGTTCAAGTCTAGCCAACTGTCTCTACCACTTTATTGTAGGAATGTCCATGCAATACAACAATTAATACCAAGATTGCCAAGTACTTGGCATAACAATTGAACTAAATGTCATTTTTTTTCCTACATATTCACATATGCAACAGCTGTATATGGAGTCCAGACTGCTTGTGCATAGCTGCGGTGTCGTTTTTTTATACAATGAGCTACATAACAGTTGCAATTTGAAGAAAACTTGAACTAGAATGAACAAACTAAACTGTTAAATATATAGCTCAATACTTACATTTGGAAGCTTAAAGCTAGTTATATTTATGTCATTTACGCTTAAGCATGTAAGGTTATCTTGGTCAACTCCATATCTGGTCAACGCCATCTTACGCATATCTGACCAGGCAGTTATCTTGCATGTTGTGCAAAAAGTTCAGCTCCATCACGTTCACCGCCAATATCTGTTTTTGAAATGGATAAGAAGTCAAACAACCAATGTCATTCCAATACAAAGCCACTGCATATGAGAAGGCATCGGAGGGATATTCAGCTGAACTTTAAATTAGGGTTTCATTGACAAATGGACTGGGTAGGTTTCTGCCTGTTGCTCCAAAATATTCAGCTATCAAAGGAGTAAGCTAGTTATACTTACGTGCTCTCTTCTGCATGTAAGGTTATTGCAATATTGCTTTCCTTTTTAATTACTGTCATTTATCAAGGCAATTGCAAGAGAGCACGTCGAAATTCCCGGCGATCTTTTGCTAAGCTATTGCTCACCTTGCTGCACCCATCATGCTTGCATGGTAGGCTGCGTCTTGGATCTTTTCTCTAGGTCTTGAGTCCTCATTCCTACCTTTGCAGCTTTCCATCCTCTTCATCATGCCTTAACCCAGCTACCTTCTCTTCTATTTACCGATGTTCTCTCTCCCCTACTGAATGTGCTCTTTCCGGGAGGGACTTGGTGCCATGATAATCTCCCGGACACTTTTCGGGAAATCCTTAGTTTCCCATGTATAAGGCGGCCCTCCCTTTGGGTCGCCATGGATGCCCTCGCCTGGACCCTCTGGAACGTGCACAACAAGCTAGTCATAGAGCATGTTATCCCTTGTCGTGTGACTGACGCCGTCTTCAAATTGTGTGGATCCTTACAACTATGAAGACCGCTTAGCAAGCGGTGCGACCAGGTCAACATTGACGCCATCATCACGGGTCTTCGCTCCACTGCAGCTGCGATGGCTCCACGGCCCCCACCTCCCTTTCGGAGCCGGATTAGTTTTATTTCCTTAGATTGTATTGGGGCTTGTTCACATTGTGCCCCAGCCAAGACCTTCCCTTTTCTCCTTGCTATGACGTGTGTTTTCTTCCTTTCTTATTCTTGAACCTTGTTGTTGTCGGATGCTTGGTGATGGTGCTTTATAATATAAAGCAGGGGGCAACCCTTTTTCGGAATGTGCTCTTTCGCTTGCCCTCCCTTCTGTTATATTGTCTAGTTGCCAGTTTTCTTCATTCTTAAATTCCTCCAGTTCTTTCTAATAGTGCAAGAACTTCTCAGATGACTGTTGGGATTCCGCCCACAGGATTGATCACATCAAACACAGATGAACACGCGCACACGAAAATTGATAGCCAAGGGCCATTGTCGTGCCCTTTGTTTTTCCTCTTTATTTATTTTCTGTTTTCTCCTTTTCTTGACTCATGGTACAACCTGCATCGGCCGGTGCTGTGTATATATGATTATTTCTAACAATGACTAATGACTTGGGACCAAGGAAAAGAATAGCGGACTATAGCAAAATAGTGCCTGCCTTAAAATACGTTATTAGCATGCTATTAGAAGACTTTGTACACAGATTTATTTAGCGTGACAATTCTCAAAACGCTGTAGGGTGCTATTTTTTTAGTGCTGGGACCCTTCCCCATTCCCTATTTATGGATTTGTTTGTCCCTGCTCATAGAGAAGAATGTTGTCGTGCTAAGTAGTAACATAATGAAAAAAAATCCCTTAACTGTGCTTCATGGAAATTTTCCGGTCTTACTTATACTGGGTGCCACATTGTCTTTGATTTATTTTATTTGGTTATGGATCTATTAAGTACTCCCTCCATCCCATAATATACGAGTATATTGATTGTAATAACATCTAGTATTAATAGGACAGATGGAGTATAATTGATAACCAACAGCGCTAGAGCTATGCTGTTCCACATTGCCGCTCACAGGGTATTTTTATAACAACTAGATGACCAGTTGCGCCAAATGGCGCAAAGACCCGTTTAAAACCATGTTCGTGTTGAAAATATTTTCCATTTTTTCAATAACCATATATTTGAATACATTTGGTAAGAACTTGTACTACTATATAAAGGAAACTAAATGCAAATATTTTCTTAAGGTAATAATGCCACAAATTAGATCATCGGTAGGTCAAGATAGTTGAGTCTGCAATTAGGAACTCCGAGTAGCTGTAAACTTGCATTAAAAACTTAATACATGAACTCGTGAACATTGTGTACAGAAGAAGTTAATAGAAATAGTGGTCAACTATATCATATAATTTGGTTCTATACTCTTTTGTGTGTATATCCTGAATGCTACCCCTTTGTGATCAACTCTTTGTCCTTCGAATCGAATGGCACAGCTACTGCCCCTTGTGGAAAAGGAAAGGACTCTGTAATATCCATAAATGTAAAAGGAATACATCATGTGATGCATCTCAACCTGCGCAAAACAATGTAAAAACTATACATGCTATCTACATACCCTCATTGTCTAGCAAAGCATAAGTAGCTGAGGGACCCTATACAAAAGAATTGGCAATTAGCAAGAAAGAACCATGTCATCAGCTGTCTAGACAACCATAAAACAATAAGTGGCAAAAGCCCCATCAGAATTAGCATTTGCCATCTAGTTTATGAGCTAAAGTTGTGCATTCACCAATCGCTAAAACATATTAAGATGCAGTAATGGAAATAAAATTGTATCGCTTCACATACAGTAAGTGAAAAAGAAATGAGTAAGGGGACCAAATTTAGTTGCCTAATTACATGTAGCAGAGATAGAACCTAGTTTTTTTTTACCTTGCCTACTTCTGGCCAATACCCCCACAAATGCCCCTCTTCCCGTGAAGGAAATGCCCCTGACCCTCCTCCGAGCATTAAGGCCTAGAATGACAACAACATCCCACAGAAGGACCCGCAAAAGGCAACGAAAGTGAGCCAAGTAGCTTGGCCAGTTACCTGCACTAACCCAACCAAATAAGCGTAGCGAATGGATCAAGGCAGAACGCATGACAGTGAGTATATTTTATTGATAAGCCAGACTGAACACAGTTGAGAAACAATGTTAAAAGATCATATCGAGACAATAAACGGAAGTGGTTTAGTATTGCCTTCTATCCAAACTCTCTAAACAGAGGAACACCCTAGCTTTATGTGAAAACTTAAAAGAAGGCACATAATGTAAGGTTTTGACACTACATAAACTATAGTAATGATCTGCTGCTTAGGACACGCATCAATATATGATGCCATATCTATTTCACAAAAGCCTAAAGGTGCATCCACAATTAAGAATATCTGAAAATTTGATGTGCATACCAAGAATACACAATGGCAGTTACTCCTATAATTAAAAATATTGTACAAATAATTAAAAGATTCAGACTTGCGAGTAATATTAAGAAACAACATATCCTAGCCAAGGTATGCAGGCGATAAACAGGTGAATCCAAGGAGTAGGAACTCACCGATTATAAACCAACAGCAAACAATGTTGTTATTGCCTTCACTCTATATTACTGGGAGTGGCATACAGGTTCAGTCCCTACAGATGTTATTTCCAACAGATGGCTTCGGTTCCGATTCAAAACCATTTTACATGGCGCTTGCATGGCTTCTACTACAGGGATGATCTGAACAAAGAAGTGAAACTCATCTTAGACAACCATCAAGACAAAAATTGGGTAGCTAAAACAAAAATCATTAAAATAAAAAAAACAGCGATCCAATGTCGTTCGATGATGTACCACTTGCACAGAGTGCCAAAAAAAACTGACTATTGTAGGAAGATAAAAGGCAAAGCAAATACAAATATAAAATAATCTAATTAGTATGTTACTTCTTGTTTACCACTTAACATACTGCCTTTACTGGCATACAAACTAAATATAATCAACATCTTCTTAACTATTGATTTACAAAAAAAAATCAGCTAGACAGTAAGCATCACAGAACTTTCAATAGCATAGCGAAATACAAAATGAGTGGAATCATTCAAGAAACAAACATTTAAGAAGTCACAAAAAGAGAAATTCTGTTACCTGCTATTTTTCTTGGTACTCCAGAGGAAAAAGCCATCAATAGCGCGCTCAGACCAGCCTACCACGTAGATAGTAAGAGCAGCAGCACACAGGAACTTATTAATCCTGAGGATGTTATCCATTGGCATATTTGCACATGTAGTTACCTGAAGCTCACGATGGCAAAATGGACAACAAATGCAGCAGTGTCTATAACAAGTAAACAACACATTAGATTAGTAATGAGCAGAAATCACTGGATTAGTAATATATGGTTCATTATGTACACAGTTCCTTCAAGACAAAAAAAAAATCCCATATAGCATCAGCATTAGCTAACTAAAATTAGAGGCATCATCTCTGTTGCAAGCAGTTTTTATTTTGCGAAAAGATCAAGTGTAGTATCATGTTCCTACCTGTACAGAAAAGCAAAAGGATTAGGCGGAGAACAAGGGCTGGGAGGTCACCGGTGGGCGCCTGGGCGGTGAGGGCGAAGCGAGGCCCTGGCGCAGCGGCGGCAGCAGGAGAGGAGGCGGAGATGAGAGAAGGCGCACGAGGAACTGCAGGGGAGGCGAGGCCCTGGCGCAGCGGCGGCAGCTGGAGAGGAGGTGGAGATGAGAGGAGGCGCAAGAGGAGGAGAGGAGGAGGCGAATCGGGAGGAGAGGAGGCGGCGCAGAGGGAGGAAGTGGATGGTGCGGGAGTGATGGAGGAAGCGTGCGGTGGCTGCAGGGATCTATCTCTCGCTTGTTTTTTTTCGCTCGCTCGCCAGCTGCTTTGCACTATTCATAGCGAGGAATAGCGAGGACGTGGATGCAACGAGCCTGCCTGGCACCCCCCTCATCATTTATATGTTCAATCTGACGTCAAAGAGACTGATTTTCGTTTTGACTGGACTGAATTCTTTCTTAGCAGACTGTCCTTCGCATAGTTGTAATCCCATGGGATCCTATTGCAAGTTAGTTCCATATATTGCATAGCTTCATTTGGCAGAAATTCTACATTTGTTTTTAACCCTTCTACTTGCAATATACTTATCTGATGACAGATATATATGAAATAATATGAGATAAAATTGAAATACTACTCAGGTTCGGTATTGTTCTCTTTTGTTTTTTATTGGGTTTAGGATGGCTTACATATTTAGCGCAAAAACTTCTGTCAGTGGGTATTCTCCATTTATTTATTACAACCAATTGTCATAGCCTGCTATGGTTGCTTCATGATGCCTTGTCTCCTATTTTGTTTGCTTGTGATGGATTAATCTGTCAGAAAACCAATGTAATATCATGTAACAAAACTATATGAAAATCATGCCCTATTTTATCAAAAAATAAGTAGAAATCACTGGAGCACCATTGGTGGATCAAAATTTTAAATGGTGAAGCTCTATTTGCTGGTTTAGCATAACCTAATTGTAAACAATAACAACCTAAAAGGCTAGAGCACGCCGGACGGACCATGCCTGCTGCCAAATCCTAGTTCTTAATTTAGCATCGGTCAGTCCTAGAAGCTGTTTCCAAGTAAGAAGGGTACATTAGTTCTTAATTTGGTACGTTTTATGTACAGAAATAACATTAAAAGCAGAACATGTTTGTCAATGTATTCAAAGAACAATCCTCCTGGAACATAGTAAGCATACAACATACTAATCAAATCCAGCACAAATTTGGGCACACTCAGGCGCCACATTCATAAAAATTTAGCCAAATCTGACCATAAGGATTATTCTATATTACAAACCAGCAATATTAATACTTTGTTCTCCCCTATAACAACTACCTGAAAAGCGAAAAATAAGAACACACTTGGTAATATACACATAGTCTAATATTTTTTTCAAAGATAATTCAGTTAGCTCAGTCTAATTTCATACAGTATAGTACATGAGTAAATACCACGATGATGCATACATTCTGATAATGACTTCCATCAAGAAGTAGAAGGTGATCTGGAATAATTATCTCCAGTGGCACTACCCTTTCTGGTACATCAGTCCAATGATGCGCCTTGCAATATCTGCAAGGTATAATGCATAAGTTTCAATATGCAGTACTTTTTACGAAGAGTGCCCGGATAGAAAATAAGCTATTTTTTAAAAATCTATGCATGAAACTCAAGTTTTTTACATGCAATGTGCATATATGGACCATATCATATATAGGAAGTGTAAGACGTGTGCTAACCAACCTTGATATTGCTTGCTTGGGATGCTGGTTGACAGGAAAATTAATTATAGACTAAAAATTGTGCAGAATCATAAATAGATTGAGAAATTTCAAGAGGTGTAAAAACAAGGCTTATGGCATTCTCAGACAGGTGTACAAAGTAGAAATATATATTATTGCAAGTTTTAATTCTTCAGGTATGTACGCCGTTATTCTTATTCAGAAAAGCCAATGCTTAAGTACTAATTTGTATACCGAGGATCCACCTGTGTGAGGGTGATACAGGGCAATTTACAAGTCCAGGTTCAATAAAACGTCAGTATCAGCGAGGCAATATCTGTACCATATGATCTGGATACAATCTTAACTAACATTTGTGTGGACTATACATTTTTTGCTCTGGTTCTCAGGAGGGTAGGCAGTGATTGAGCACAAGATTTAGTTGCTACTCTTTGGAGTTCACATGCTTTAAACTTGATATCTAGTCGTAACAGAATCAAAGTGAGACCAAATTATAGCCTTTTCTGCTCCAGTGTCTGAACAATTAACCATAGACCTTTTGATACCATTTTCCGGTGATGGATAAAACTCAAACACAGTATGTAGCATTAGAATTAAAATTATCCATCATAACCATGGCGTAGATGTGATAAGAAAGCAAAGAATAGTCACAAACGAGCATTATGCACATGCTGACATGCATCAGGTTGAAAGGAAGGAAGACAAACATGAAAAATTCACAATGCTAGTATTAGCCACGAATTCATCTGCAAACTGATATAACATCTAAATTGTAGAAAAGTATATCCTGGTTCAGATCGCAAGCAGCAGGGTCTAAAGAGATACTAATTCAAGCTAGACAGTATGTATTTTTTAAAGGACAATATGTATTTTCATGGTGTAATCTGCTAATTCAAGCTAGACAAGTTTTGTGGTTCAGAAAACCAAATCCATTGTTCCGAATTTGCATCGTATACAGAACATACCCAGGCACGGACAATCAACTGAACCGAGCCAACAGGTGAAACAAAGACTTGCAAAGCAGGCAAGAAGCAGGACGCGAAGGAACACCAAGGGAAAAAAAACGTAATCCATCAGGGACAAGCATTTCACCGAACAGTAGAGCAGCAAGAAAAGGTGGGGCTAATTTTCTCACCTCAATGCCGAAGGCAAGATTGACGCAGGGACCTACTCGAGAGCGAGAAACAGGCAAACATCACAAAACCTACGGAGGACAGAAATCTACTGTAAGGAGTAAGACCAAAGAAGAATTTGAGGAGGCAAAGGAAGGAAGAGGATGGAAGAACAAACCTCAACGACATGAACGGAGCAGAGGAAGCAACCCCATCGCCATACACAGAACAAAAGCACCGGCGACTGAGAGGGGCGAAGAAGTGGCGTGCCTGCCGGCGTTGCAGCTCTGGATGCAGAGCCGAAGATCGTCGCCGTCCGGACGGCCACCCTCGAGGCTGGCCCAAAACGCTCACACCACGAGCGGGAGGAACACTGGGTACACACGACGTGTCGTCCTCCTCGCCGCTGAGGACCCCAACACCGGCCTTTAACTCCACGAGCAGGAGCTGCATCTTGTGCGAGCCGTGGCCGCCCTTGCCCCAGCGCCATCCATCGCACCATAAAACGCACCGCACACCCCTGACCGCACGAATCAAAATCAAATCAGATCAATGTCGATTGAGATGAACCAAACAGTCGCACCAGGTAGGCGAGCGGACGTACCTCATAGCGCCGACGGGGCCGACATCGACGGGGCCCATCGCCGACGAGGACAGCACCGCGCGACCGCGGGCCGACTGCTCCCCTGCAGCGAGGCTGACGGACGACCCGGTCGTCATCTCGTCCTCGCCCTCCTTTCTCGCGCTCCACCGTGGGGATGGGAAGGTGGAGCCAAGCCAAGAGATGATCCAAGTGAGCAACGAGAAAGGGGGAGAGGCAAGCTGAACTCTGAAGGTGGGGTTGAGCACCCGCCCACCACGACGGTTCAGCGAACGTGATCACAGTGCATCCTTGACAAATCCAGGCACCGAGGCGCTGTAAATTTCAAATGAACCGACCCGCTTCTACCGGTTGAACTTACAAGCGGGACCAGAACACACAGGCCCAGTCGCAGCGACAGAACAAATAAGGCCGAGTAGAAAGTATGCGTGCACCTTTCACCTGCCATGTTACTCTCTTTTACCCAACGGGCACAGGCCTGCGTCACTTTACCCAACGAGCAGAGATGGGGAACCCAACCGCTCACGCACAAAATACGCTGCAACGCGGGAACAAGCAGACGAGTAAATCAATGGTATTCCACCCCATCCCGCAAATCGAGCCAATGCAGTTACTCCGCTGAGTCAATCCATATGCGCATGACAACAACGACGACTTGCTCACAACCCAGCCACTGCCCCCGGGCCCCATGGAAAGATGGACCCAGCAGCCAGCCAGTGATATACTAAGCACATGTGTGTAAAAGCAACTAACGGCTGACCACTCGACAGCAGCGTAAAAACGTGAACAGTAAAATGATCGGAAGGCCAAAAATCGCTCGCGCTCGCAGGAGCTCTGGAATGGCGGGTAACGTAGTAGGGTTTATATGTTCAATTAATGCTGAGTGCTACATTCTGGATTGTGTCACACTACTCGAAGAGCATGACCACATTAGATTTACTAATATATAGTGTTTCTTTTCAGAAAACGCAAAAAGAGTTTGTGTTTCATTGCATTGAACAAGAAAGCATCAGGGGTACAACCTACAAGAGGACGGACGGACACGCCCCCGCGCGCGCACACACACAACGATCATCCTCTCATCAAGCGATTACAACTAGGTAAGGAGTTGACCTCAACTACAGACACACAACGACATTAGGCCTCGCCCAGTCTAGCCTCCGGCCAAAGATGGCGAGGTGCCGAGGCTCGGAGCAACTGGGCAGCATCACCACCATTGCTAGACACCTCCAGATGAGATTGCAGCTCCTGGACTGCCCAGACCAACGTACCTTGCACCCGCCTAGGGAGTCGACGGGTGAAAGGCAGGTCCCGACAAGAACCGGTGTAGCATTCGTTGGGGTAGCGCCGGCGATGGCATACGTTGCGACCTACTCCTTGTGCAGCCGTCTATGCAAGAGCGATGCATCATCAGCCACCATCTGCCACATCAAGTACTACACTTGCAGCCAAAGCAGCGCCGTCAAGAGGGTAACGGCGTTGAGACGCCGCCGCTGCCTGGTCTGGAAGCCGGACCTAGATTTCTCTCGGTGCTCGCAGGGCCGGCCCTGAGGGGGGGCAGAGGGGGCGGCCGCCCCGGGCCCCCAAAGTCTAGGGGCCCCACCCAGGTTGTATGCACGTAGGCTACGGCCCAGGATGCTGGGCAGCGAATGCACACAGGGCCTGTACGTGTTGTCATCCGATGCAGGTAGCTAGCCCACAGAACCGCTGGTTCCTCGTCGATCGATCTCCTGTACGCGTTGCCCTAGCGGATTCCTTCTAATCGCGATGGCGTTCCCTAATTCATCTATTCCCCGATCTATCCCAAAAAAATATCTATTCCCCGATCTCGTATGCTCATGGCTTAACTGAACAAACCGGATCGAAGGCAGCCCGCAGCCGCCATTGCTTGTTTCCCTTCCTCTCACGGCAATCCGGTGGTTGGGATGGATGGTGGAACCACGTTCATTCCAGACCTCAGGGAGACGTGCTGGCCCGCGTTGTTCTATCTGATGATGGCCATGTTGGATCTGAGTCAGTCCGGCCATGCAGCCGGCCAAGATCTGACGGTGGAGACGCAGGTTACAAATTGCGTGCCGGCGAACTACGCCACTCTCCGGTCTCTAGGTGATGGACGCATACATAGTGACGCAAATTGCCAAGCGCCTCTCATCTCATGTCAGTCTAAATCACATCATGGCCATTGCCTGATCAGGTGATCAACGTTGATCCGATCAATCCGAGGTAACATCACTATGTACTTCGTATATCTATACTAATCTCTAATGGTAAGAGACCAAGGGCTATTGTGTTCTCTTTAATTCATTTTTTAAGGTAAATCATGCATGCTACTTACTCAAAAGGTCAGGGATCTCAGCAGAGACAAAGGGAAGAATACAGTCCAGGGATCCGAGGTAACATCAGACTATATACTTCCTCTATCTATATTGCAGTGATCGAGCATTGATGGAATTTAATTTTGGTAACATCAGACTATGTACTTTGCCTTTTAGCAGTGCTTATTATTATCATGTTGACTTTGCACTCGGTAAAACAGAGAAAAAAAATGAAACATGAACTATAAAGAGGATTTGTCGGCCCCATCATAAGTGAATTTTATGAAGGATTATTAGAAAAGGTTCAAAGGTAATATGTATAAATTATTTGATAAGAATGTCGCTTTTGCCGCATTTTTGGGGCATTTAAGCAATTTAAGCAATCATATATATTCCTATAATGTTTATGTCAAGGGGGCCCCAAGTTTTGGTTTCGCCCCGGGCCCCTGAAACCTCAGGACCGGCCCTGGGTGCTCGAGGAGGAGGTCCGGTCAGGGGTCATGCCAACGCCTCCAAGGAGGTGACGGCACCCTCGGGCATCGCCATTGACAGAGCAGGCCGTTGCTGCACGGGGATTTCACCCCGACCAATAAGCAAGGACCTCAGATGCAGTGCCAGACCGGACATGGCGGAGAACGTCGGAGATGACAGACGCACATGGAGAAGGGAAGCCTAGGAACGTCGATAGTCGCTGGAGTGGGCACCGATCAGTGCAGCGCCATATGCCAGCCACTGTCGGGAGCGCGTCTAGCAGGCGACAACAGTCACCTGCACCGCGTCGCCACTGCGCCTGCCCGCAGCCTCCGCTACCAGGATCCGCTGGGGCACAACATCGCAACAACCGTCAGGGTCGCCGCACGCATGCTCACCCAGCCAGCCACTAGTAGAAAAAGGGGCAAATCTGAGACACATTAGTGCCGGTTTGATTTTGAGCCGGCACTAATGTGTCCATTAGTGCCGGTTCCAACGGCTAGCCGGCCCGTTCTCATTAGTACCGGTTAAATGGCGAACCTTTAGCACCGATTCGTGCCACGAACCGGTACTAAAGAGAGTGGTGGCAGGGTGTTGTCGATGCTGGGGCCGTCCAACACCTTTAGTACGGTTCGTGGCACGAACCGGTACTAAGAATCGACGACCTATAAACCCTTCGTCCACCCGAGCCACTCTGTTCTTTTCCCTTTCCCCTCAATTCCTCTGTTCTTCCCCTCTCTTCCTCGAGCTCCTCACAAATTTTGCCCCCAAAATTTGTCAAGATTTGAAGGCCCCATCCATTCAAATGATCACAAAGGTTAGCAACTTTGTACTTTCAACTCTCATTGCTAGATTAGCTCTTGCAATGCTTTGTATAGTGATTAATTTGGGAGAAATTATATTTGCTAGTATTTGATTTATATGCAATTTGAGGTCAAACATAACACCTAGTTTGCATATGTAGGTGTGGTTTACTAGTGCCTTCTAAATCTCCGTCGTAACCACCGTTGATCGCCCGCACCGTCCCGTCGCCGGCACCACCTTGTGGTGAGGCTCTTGTTCATGAATGTTTTACATTACCAAATTGATGTTTGTGTGATTTGGATATATAGTTACTCGTATAATTATTTTACCCGTACGTTGTTTGTTATACCACGGTGCCATGGTTTTGATATCCGTCCCCGTCGGCCCTCGTCCTTGTCATGATTCGGATGTGGTATATTCTCTTTTAAAACTAGTTGTTACATTTCGTGTTTATGACAAATTATGCCCATCAAGTTGACATAGATATTTTTATCTAGGAGGTATGTGAACCGGAAATTCCAACCGACCCTATTGTCGAGAGGTCAAATTTAGTTGAAAGAGAAAGCGAGTATTTGAAAGAAAAATTGAAAAGAATTGAGGGGAGAAGATGGAATTGGAGTTGCATGTTGCCGATGTAAATCGATGATCACAAGATCAAGATGGAGAAAATGAGGTTGAAGATTAGAAAGATTAGAAAATATGCCATTGATAGTGTGGCTTGGTATCATTATGCTGTTGGATCAATTGTTACCTTAGTTGCGATCTTGATCGCATTTGTTGTTACATTTAAATTTTTAGCTAGAGAGTTATTTGTATGTTGCATTTAATTAAGTGCTGTATATGAACTTTATGTATGAACTTGTATTAATTTGGTCTATTGATTGTTGTGTAATGAAGATGAGCCGACAATGGATGTATGATGACCGATGCTCTCCGAGTTCATTAATGGCATGCATACTTTTACGCTTGCCGAGGCAAACAAGCGGCGGATGGTTTTATGCCTTGTCCATATGCTGGCTGTAAGAATGGTCCACAGTTACTCTCGTCAAGAACCATTCACGTCCACCTATTTGAGTCCGGTTTCATGCCCCACTATAATGTTTGGACCAAGCACGGAGAAATAGGGGTTATGATGGAAGACAATGAAGAAGAAGAGGACGACGGCGGCTATCTTGGCCATGGGTTCCCTGAATACGATGATACAACAATGGGGAAGAAGGCTGAGCCGACAATGCGGAAGAAGTTGAAGAAGAGGCATCGGATGAGCCCGTGATGATCTAGGTCGGGCCATTGCCGATGCAAAGAGAAAGCTAGCAAGTGATGCGGAGAGGACGAAGTTGCGGCGCATGTTAGAGGATCACAAGAAATTGTTGTACCAGAATTGCGAAGGCGACAAAAAAGTTGGGCACCACACTTGAATTGCTGCAATGGAAGGCGAAGAATGGTGTATCCGACAAGGGATTTGGAAAATTGTTGTTAATGACAAAGAATATGCTTCCAAAGGACAACGAATTGCCCAGGAAATGCGTATGAAGCAAAGAAGGCTGTCTTCCCTCTAGGGTTAGAGGTGCGTAAGATACATGCATGCCCTAATGACTGCATCCTCTACCGCGGTGAGTCTGAGGATTTGAGCGGCTTGCACGGTATGCGGTGCATTGCGTTATAAGATCGGTCGCGATGACCACTGGTGATGTCGAGGCGGCGCCTGTGAAGAAGATTCCTGCCAAGGTGATGTGGTATGCTCCTATAATACCACGGTTGAAACATTTGTTCCAAAACAAAAGAGCATCTGAAAAGCGATGCAATGTACCTTGAAGACCGTAAGAAAGAGGCAGACGATTGAGAGTACCCGACGGTTCGCGGTGGAGAAAAATCGAGATAAAATCTTTGGGAGGAGTTTTCGGGTGACCCAAGGAACGTATGGTTTGGTCTAAGCAGATGGCATTAATCCTTTTGGGGAGCATAGCAGCAACCATAGCACGTGGCCTGTGACTCTATGTTTGTATAACCTTCCTCCTTGGTTGTGCATGAAGCGAAAGTTCATTATGTTGCCAGTGCTCATCCAAGGCCCTAAGCAACCCGGCAACGACATGTCTACCAGGCCGAGAAAAAGAAAAGATAAGGAAGCGAATGGATCATACGACGAGCCAAAGCGCCACATAGTACTTTCAGGAAAAAGAAACATCGTGGGAGTGGATGACAAGACAGACATGTCGGAAGATTATTAAAAGTTTGATGAAACTGCTCCATTCACAGTGAATATTGACCCGAGCATCCAGTTAAATGATGAAGATTTTTCATGGCTACGACGCAAAGGGACACCACCTTGAAGAAAAAGTTTCACACCCAAAGATCTGGGATGTGATTGGCTTCACTATCATCACTTTCTTCATGTTTCACACCCATGAGGGAATCTCTGTAATAGTTAGGGTAGTTATGTGTTTTGGTATTTGAAACACGAAGAAATTTTATGTGCAAACAAATTCTTTTCATGCATTTACTGATTTTTTCCACTAAATGACCCTGAAATTGAAAAGCATTTCAAATGAACTCAGAAAGGTTGAAAGTTGGCATGGTATCATAATTTCATCCAAATAGCATATGCAAAAAAGTAGAGAGGGTTACGACAAAAAGTGGATGCACTTCGTGTACAAAATGGACAATCTCTTTCGAAGTATCAGGGTTTCCGACGAAAACTCAACTGTTACAAAGGCATTTCATTTTTTAATAACCTAAGCATTACTAAATTGAGCATAATGATAAAACACACTAATATTAAATATAAGAAAAAGAATCACTGAATAATCTTTTTTCAAAGTTAAGTTATTCACAAACTAGTGATTCACACAAATTTCAAATAATTCAAAATTTAAACTATTCAAATTTGAGAACTACCGGCACTAACAGAAAGTTTGTAATTTTTTGTACCTAAAGCAAAAGTATTCACAAATAAACTCTAAATACAGCAAAAAAACAACTCAAAAATAAATAAAACAAAAATAAATACAGCGAAAAAAATTAAGAAAATAGAAAAAGCCCGCCTACTGGGCCAAAGCGGCCTGCATACGACTAGGAACCCAACCTTTTGTTGGGCCAGGATGCAGGCCCAAGAAGCTTGAAGGGCCACCGGGCGAAGAGAACATGTAGGCCCAGTAGGCACCTTTCGGGAGAGGAGCTCGAGAGCTACCGCCTTGGGGCTTATAAACCAGTCGCGGTAGCCCCTCGGCTAGCGAGGTGGGACTAAACTTGCGCACCGCCTGGAGCGAGTTACAGACGCCCTTTAGTACCGGGTGGTGGCTCCAACCAAGATTAAAGGGGGCCTTTAGTACGGTTGGAGCCACCACCCTAAGAAAGGGGTGCGCTTCCCGCCGCGTTAAAACAGACCTTTAGTACCGGTTGGTGGCTCCAACCCGGTACTAAAGGTCCATCCTATATACACCCGTTGAAAAAATTCACTTTCCCTCTGTTTCTTCCCTCTGCTTCCTCCCTCCATCGCGCTTCGATCGGCCGCCGTCCATGTCGGACGCCGCCCGCCTTCACTCGTCGCCGACCCCGGCCGTCCCGCCTTTGTGGCCACCCGTCGGCGTCGCCGCCGCCTCCCGTCCCCGTCGTCGCCGCCGCTTCGCCCGCGTCATGCCGCCCGTCATCGCCCGTCGTCGCTGCCGCCGCCGTTGTCGCCTCGCCGATGAGCTTGCCCCGGCCGTCATGTCCACACACACACACACACACACACACACACACACACACACACACACACACTACACACACACACAGTACACACATTAGTTTGTTTGTTATAATTTTTCTGTTTTTTAGTTATAGAAATGTTAGAAATTATTCTGTTTTTAGTTATATAAATATTAGAAATGTTAGTTATATAGAAATGTTATAAATTTTTCTGTTTCTTAGTTATAGAAATATTTATAGAAATGTTAGCAATTTTTCTGTTTTTTAGTAATATAAATATTAGAAATGTTAGTTATATAGAAATGTTATAAATGTTTTCGGTTTTTTAGTTATAGAAATATTTATAAAAATGTTAGCAATTTTTCTATTTTTTAGTTATATAAACACTAGAATTGTTATAGAAATGTTAGTTATATAATCAGGAAATTTTAGAATTAGTTTTAGTTAGATGAATTAGATTAATGTCAAATTGTTAGAATTTGCATATATATAGAATTTTAGTTATCACAATCCAATCATTTAAAAAATGTTACTTTTTGCAGGCATATAGTATTTGTTTTCGACGATATGCCCGGCCCGCATCCTCGCCGTCGACCCATTCGCCGGCGTCACCTTGAGAGGACCCATGTCCGGGAGGCTCACTTGGGCCGGGTAATGGGAGGTGCTACACGGAGGCCGCGCCGCAGTGAGAACCCGACCTCGGGTCCCGTCGTCGACCCTGATGTCCTTTGGTGGCGTTCGCGTGGGCCACATTCGGGGCAGAGGGAGCTGGCGCCGCCGGAGGTGGGGCGTCGCCGTGTCAGGGAGGAGGACGAGCACACCATTGCTACATGGCTGCGATGGACGTCAGATACTCCAATACTTGGCAGGTTCTTTGGGCAGATGACCGGAGATATGATCCTGTGACGGTTCCTTCTCTTTGGGTGTCCACGCGCGTGCCCCGAGGACCGTGAGTGGCCTAGATTCTTACAGTAGTACTCGATCTTTATTAGGTACCTAGCCGGTGATGTATTCGATATATAATATTCGAGGCGATGTATTCGAGATTATATATATTAAGACGATGATGTATTCGAGATTATATATTCGAGACGATGTATTTGAGATTCAGTTTTCCTTATTGATTGCATCCATGCATTGTAATTTGAATACTAATTAAATTGTTTTATATTTCTTCCAGATTAGTTAAGTAAAAGCTATGGCGGACAATACCGGCAGAGAGAGAGAAGAGGAATTGTTCGACATCATACGCAGCCCTCACAGGCTAGATGATCCGAATGAAGTAGATGACGGCTCCCAATATCTGAACAATACCGAGAGGGTGATGAAAAGATATTCGATCTCGACGACCGAAAGCTGATGAAGTCATGAACTATGATTATGACTATAATGACACGACAATGTTTGTGATGACACGTACAATGCTGATCTTTAAATAACAAAGACTACCGGCGAGGTATATTTATATAAGCGAGCATCATGGTGATCATCACATGTTTTTTATTGAAGGTATATTAATGAATCGATCATTTTCTTTCAGCCCTCCTGGATCGAGCAAATCTGCTTCTCTGATCGGCAGGACAAAGCGAGGCCAGTGCAGATTGTTGAAGGATGGTGTAAAGTACAACATCGAATCCATCAAACCTAGTGGCGAACCCCTCACGCCTAAGAACATTGTGAACAAGTGGACTCGTCAGTGCGGAGTTCTTTTGAAGGACAAACTTCCGATCTCCATTCAAGAATGGAAAGAGCCAAAGACTAAACGTCCAGGTGTTACTTGGGTCGACAGCGAGCCAAAAAGTCCTTTGGAAATCTCGATGGAACATTTCACCCTACCAGATCATTTATTTGAAGCAGATGTGGAGAAAGTCAGCGCTGCTCTTAAGAAGATGGCAATTGCATTCAACACCCACAAGAAAACTGTATGGGCCAACTACCTCATTGCAGAAAGGAAGACTCCGAATTCACGGAGAACCTTGGAAAAGCAAAGAGAACACTGGGACGATTTCGTGACCTTTAAGGATTCAGAATTTTCTAAGGAATGGTCGATAAAAAACAAGGCAAATGCCGCAAAAAAGACGCAGTTCCATAGGCTGGGTCCAGGTGGCTACGCGGTGGGAATGCCTAAGTGGGATAAGTCTGAGCAAGAGATGGAGGATGCAGGGGTCACTCCGATTACTAAGAGCTGGCCCCCCAGGTGCATAACTTGGTTCTATGCGCATGGGGGGCGTTGGACCCGAAGACAGGCCTAGTTTCGAAGAAGGCAAGTCTAGAAGGAGCCGAACAAAAGATAAAGATAATTGATGCAATAGAAGAAGCTCGAAGGGGGGTGTTCACGCCCAACAGAGAGAACGAAGAGCTTACGCACGCCCTGGGAAATCCTGAACACCCGGGAAGAACACGAGGCAAGGGTGTTATTCCCTGGTATGAGGGCTTTTCATAATGAAACGAGGACTACAGGATCCGTGCAAGAAGGAAGATGGAGGAGGAGAAGAAAAGGAAGCTGGAGGAGGAGCAGAGGAAATAGGGCAACTTGACGCCTTCAAGGCCTAGAAGCAAGGCACGCGGACACAGCACTCAAATTCCAAAGAAGCAGCAGCAGCAGATCGACCACTTAGCCGTAAAGGGGGTCTCAGAAGCGGCAAGAAGAAGCTGGATGATCGTCCGGCATTGGATAGCACCGTCCCATCCATGCCGAGAAGCAACGTTGGTTCTGCCCGGCGACACTGCTTGCTGGATACATACCTGTGGATGACATCATAGAGAACACTAACTGTGAGCTACACTCCAAAATGAAGAACATATCCATGAAGGTGGCGGACGGCGTTGCTTTTCCAGTTACCCCCGAAGCAACCTTCCATTGCATCCCGATTCCAGAGGGCTATGCTCGTGTGATGGCTGATGAAGTGGTGGACCCATATTCGGGGCTACATCTTGACATTCCTGGAGGTGAAGACGAGCGCACACTGGGAGAGGCCATACATCGTATCATCCTATGGAGAAAGGATTGCATCATCTTTTGAAGTCCACCGACACCGCGTCGTCTGCCGACTCCTCCTCGAAGTCTGCCACCGAGTCAGCAGACTCCCGCTCCTCCAAGTCCACGAACGCTTGAGCCGACTCCTCCTCGAAGTCCGCCACCTCCTCCAAGTCCCCAAACGCATGAGCTGACTCCTCCGGTTTCAAGTCCGGCACATCGTCATGCCACTTCTCCGGTTTCAAGTCCGGCATCGTGTCAGGCCACACCTCTTGCTTCAAGTCCGGCACATCGTCAGGACACTACTCCTGGTCCAACTGAGCCACGTCAGCCGTCTCCGCCGTCTCAGCAATCGCAGAAGAGACATGCCGCAGCTATGGTGCGTAGCGGTACGAGTCAAGGTAGTTCAGGAAGTACATGCGGAGACAAGCGATATAAATATGGTCCAAGCCTCGCTCCTCTTCCTCGTGAGGCCTTACGACATGACTAAGGAGCAAACGCAGCCATAGTGCAGGCCCAAGTGGACGCCCATTTTGGACCGAAACTGCACCGCCGCCAAAGGAGAAAGTGCCCGAGAAAGTAATTGACCACTTCATTCATATGGCTAGAGAACCAGCTCCCAAGCCTGTTGACTCGGACTATGAGTGCCAAATCAGGAAACTACATCTAGAACGGCTAAAGAAGGAAGCGAGCTCGAGTTCGAGCCAACAAGCAGCGGGCAAAAAATGCGGGAAAACCGTTCCCCAACTGGGAGAACAGGCGGCGCAATCGATCCCCCCGCTTGTTGTGCCAACAACACATGAGAGGAGGCCGCGCGCCCAATATTATTGTGGGCAAACCGTTAAAGTTCCCCAGCTAGGCGATGTGCTAATAACGGAGGAGCATATAATGCATGTTGAAATGCTCAAGATCTCTGTTGGACAACTTCTCGAAATTGAGCCCATGTCTCCGCTTAGAGAGGAGGAAATAAAACGGAAATATGCCCGGGGCCAACCTTTGGTCGAGCCAGACAAGGTCATCAACCTCCCAACGAGAATGTATGAATTGCATCAATGGTACATGAACATTACCAAGATTTCCAATCGAGAGTCCCTCATGGTGAATGTCAAGAAGGAGCATTACTACCATGAGAAAGCTCTGTGCGTTGAGTATTCAGAACTATTTCAGTTATACAATCAAGACGCACTCGACAAATCTCTCGTCAGTTGCTATTGTTTGTAAGTGATTTCTTTCTGTAATTTTGATCAATCATTACATGTAATTATCCTCACTATATATTCTTTTCTGTGGTATTATATGCAGGATGAATATGTATGAAATGAAAAAATCTGGACGCTATGGCATTGGGTTCATTGATCCAAATACCATTAATGAGTACACATGGAATCTTGCAACTTCTCAAGCAGGTGTAGAGGAAAGCATGCTAGAGTTCTTGAAGTGCCTCAATACCAATGAAGATATACTACTTCCTTATAACTTCACGTGAGTTAATACAAATTCTGTTTTTGCTTACTAGCTAGCTAGATGTTAATAACTAAGTGTATACGGTTTACGATATATAGTTGATTAATTTTATGCACATGCCCGCTTAATTAAGACATGCAAACGTGTGCACATGCAGTTTCCACTGGATCTTGTTAGTCATTAAAGTTGACAAAGCAACAGTTGAAGTACTCGACTCGCTACTTACAGAAGATAAAGACTACACCATCATGAAAGAGATAGTCAACAGGTAATTTCAATCATTATTAACTATATCTCGGCCTATTATAAGTTCGTCATTTCCTGATATGAACTATTTAATAACCCCTTTATTGATTTTCTTTGCCGGCGGGCAGGGCTTGGGCAAAGTTCATCAAGGTGACTTCTCAGTAATTGGCCAAAAAGTTGTTTTGGCATCGACCAAGGGTAAGTAATTAAGTAGTACTAGCTAGCTAGCCATCTCTATAATTTTTGTTTCAATATTATTAATTAATTATCATGCTTGATTAATCATTATCTGATTCAATTCCATTCTCATAAAGGCCCTGAAGCAGGCGCCGGGGAATGATTTGTGTGCATTCTACGTTTGCGAGAACATTCGCATGATGGCGTCCGAAAGGAGCAGATCTCAAAGACAGGACTGGGTACGTTGTCAGAACTCTATTCACACAATTATCGATATCTTGTAACACAACTAGTACACATGCATATTGATCTCCTTCTTAACAGTTCAGAGAGGTGCGGGATAAGCTCCTACCAGCGGACCGCATACTAGCACTTCAAGAGGAAATAGCCGGATTCTTGCTCGACCAGGTCATAGATCCCAAAGGAGAATACTATTACCCGCTACCGTCCCCATGAACCACTTGTCATCGTGCATGCTCCGAAGGCACCAAGGCAACATGTAGGAGAAATTGTATATGTATATACATGTGTATGTGTGAATAGTTAATGGTGTTGGCTGTGAGACATTTGATGATATATATTATATATATATGCGGTTCTACGTACGAGAAAATCTATTTATATATATGCATAACGTGTACAATTTGTAGTATCGTGAAATACCAGCAAACAAAAAAGAATTAAATTGAAAATAAAGCCAAATTGAAAACACAAAATTAAAGCAAAAATTAAAAAAACACCCAAACATTTAGTACCGGTTGGTGTTACCAACCGGTACTAATGTCCTACACGCACCCGGGCCTGGCTCGTGCCACGTGGTGGCCCTTTAGCGCCGGTTCGTGACGAACCGGTACTAAAGGGGGGGGGGGCTTTAGTCCCCACTCTTTAGTGCCGGTTAGCGAACCGCACTAAAGGCCGTTACGAACCGGCACTAAAGGCCGGTTCTGCACTAGTGAGCGGCGATCACCTATGGCGGCCGGGAGGGATGGGAGGAGGGAGAAGGGTGGGTGGGGCAGAGTCGTTGACACGGTCAAGGGCCTGCGCAGCCCAGATCTGGCCCTAGCAGCTCTATCGCTCGCTGCAGCGGCCAGCCACCGCCATGACAGCTCCATCGTGCATGCGTACCGTGCCATCTAAGCCTCCCCTTTACGCAGACTGCCATCCGCCGCGCCATCGCCACGCTCCCATGTGCGAGCACGGCAATGAGGGCCCCGTCACCGGCGTCCACCGAGGAGGGCTTCGCCCGGCAGCATCCTTCGGCGGCGGTGAGGGGAAGGAGGTGGCCTGGGTGGCGGCTAGGGTTTCGCCAGCCGAGTCGCCCCTGCGAGCGATGTGAGGGCTCGAGGGGTGTGTGTGTGTGTGTGGGGGGGGGGGGGTGCTTGGTGAGTTCTGCCGAAATAATAATACTGTAATATTTAGTGTTTTGCTTGGTGTTATTAAACTCCAATGGACAATTGTTCTGTTCTTAGGAAGTTTGCTTAAATATTTTCTCAGCACATCTCAGTTTGTTAGTCTAATTGTCGCATATGTAATTTGCCAGTTGGTCATTAGCCCGTAATATATCCAAACTGGATGCTGCAATTGTTTGTAGGCAGTCTAATTTCACCGTCCGTCCCATATTAATTTTCACTCAAATGGATGTATCTAGCATTGAAATACGTCTGGATACATCCGTTTGAGCGACAATTAATATCAGATGGAGGTAGTATTTTAGTTACCATAGATGTTTACATATTTGTACGGAACACCCTCTGAAAAATTACATGGCTAGATTCACCACCAAAACTGCTTTAGAGACAAACTACAGTTTTGATATTTCATACCATATTATCATTAAGGTATGCTTAAAGTTTTGTTTTTTATGCTGTGCGGAGGTTTTTAAAGTTGACTTCTATTTTGAACTAAGGTAGTATCAACATATATGAGCTAGAAACCTTGATGTTTCAGTTTTACTCCATGAGACCCTACATGCCATGTTGGTAAGCTAGCTGATCATGTAGCTTCTACTTAGATAAGAACAAGGAAGTTCTCAATGTGTCAACATTAACAATAGAACTTGAAAGGTGTGCCACTACAAATTGATTGTCGTCTTATTGAGGTTCTCTGTTTATAATGTCGGTTTTGTCCAATATGCTGAGATGATTCAACTCTTGAGCTTTTGGCACAATTTCCACAGTGATATGAAGATAATGTCTACTATTTGAATGGCTTTTCAATGAAAGATTATTACAAATTGGTTTGACTGATGACATTGGTTACTCTGCAGATATCTAGCTGAGATGCAGAAATAACTTGCTTGCCGTAGGTTCTTCGGTGTTGTGTAGGCACTAGGCACTCATACCACAGATCACAGGCAGAAGAAGCTACAAAAACTGCTATGTACAGCAAGCCAACAACATGTTTCTTGCTGATTCTTTCATGTATGGCCCGCAACGAAACGCGACCAATTCCATCGGAACTGCTCACGTACGTTCAGTATCTCAAGCCTCTCTTATGTAAGAGTGTTGGTACCCCATATACAGTGACAAAAGTCCAACAAAAAAATGTTGAAAGCAAAAGGTTTTGAAAGCAACAAAGATATTTAAGAATTACTACTTCTATTGGTAAGTAATGTTGAAAACAGGTTGTGAGACAGTATACACCAGGATCCTGCCGAAAAGCCAACACATTTCCAGGTCCTTCATTAGCCCAATACGACGCCGTTAGTAAAATATTTGCAAATTTGTACAAGGATGCAGTCCATTTCATTTCACTAAGTAGGCAACCGCAGATACACATGACGAACATTATTGTATCATTCACTCCCCGAGGCTAGCTGTTGAGATCATTAGCCAAATTCAACCTGCACCTAGCTAGAAATTTACAGAAACCTTTCCTTCGTAGCTACAAAAGCATACGGGCCCACTAATGCAGAACCGGGCAATAGCACCGGTTCGTAAGGCCCTTTAGTGCCGGTTCCACAACCGGCACTAAAGTGTGGTCACTAAAGCCCTCCCCCTTTAGTACCGGTTCAGCACGAACCCGGTGCTAAAGGCCAACCACGTGCACGAGGCAGCTCCGGGGCCGGAGTTTTTAGTACCGTTGGTAACACCAACCGTACTAAATGTTTGTGGGTTTTGTTTTATTTTTATTTTTCAATTAAATTTGTGTTATCAATTTAATTTAGGATTGTTTTACGTTATAGTGAGTTGTAGTGGTCATCATCATCATCATCATCATCGCATATTAATAAATAAATAAACTTTAGCTAGCTACAAATCATCATAGTCGTCATTATAGTTACCACTACTATTTAATCATCATAGTCATTACCGCTAGCTATCTAATCACCAACATAATCATCGAGTTCACTTTGTAACAGAAGCAAAGATATCATCGAAGTTCAACATAATCATCACCAACATCGAAGTTCAGGACAATACGGACATGCATGAGAGAGGACAAGTACTAATTAATTAAGAGCATGAACTAGCTACTCCTGTTGCTCCCTCTCGTAGAATAGCATAGAACATGTATAGCTCTCCATCTTCATCATACTTTGGAGCATGCAGATGAATCTGTCTCCTAACCTTGGGTTGCGCTTCTCCTTGCTGCCCCTAGTACTTCTCTGCGATCGTTTACAATTTTGCTCCAATCTTTCACTATTAAGCATTCTTCGCTTTCAGAAATCCTGAATGCACTCATGTGTAATGTAGGAAATCTTGGTCGTAAGCTAACCATTGACATGCGACCTTTTGTCTCGATCCACTGAGGCACAACTGTCATCGGAAGTCCCTGTTGATGAAAAGAACATCGTATAGTAATTAATATACTAAGCAATGAAAGTTTAGCTTCAAAAATAATGTATGCAAAGATGCACTAATTAAGGACAAATAGTTAAAATCTTACCATCTTTCGATTATAGATGTGACCGTAGTTCAATACGATCACCATTGGTCGCACGTTTTGAGTACTAACATTTCTAAGTTCAGGAAAAAATTTGTCTTGAAAGTATTAAGATCCTCAAGCCATGAAACATAATGACTTATCTCCTCGCAGTTTAGTTGAGCCCTGGGCAGTAGTAGGTCCTGTCTACCAAGCGCCCGGACATGTTTGTTTGAACCAAAATAAGCTGACAATACAAATTAGTTGTCAACTATTTTTGAATAAACTGTATCAAAGACATAAACATATGCATGCATGGTTGAGAAAAACTCACATAATGGTAGAACTGGAGGCGTTTGCACATCAACCCAGATGTCTATATTACCTTCAATATCATCTTCGGACGAATATCAAAGGTGATAACCATATCAGGCTCAAATGCATAAGCCTTGCATAGTGCTTGCCAAGTTTTGCATTCAAAATGGGTGTATGTGTCTCCATTATATAATTTGACGTTGAAAGTATACCCATGCTCCGTCTTCAAGTAGACTCTCTTTACCTCCATATCATCTATAGCACTAAAACCTATCTTATCCAAGACAAAAATTCTTGCATGGCAGGGGATGCGCTAGTAGAATAGTAAAAATTGAAAATTATAAGTTGAAGCAAATGAAGCATAAGTCATGCTTTAAAATTATAAGTTGAAGCAAATGAAGCATATGTTTTGCATTCAAATAATAATTGCCGTTGTGACTTCATGTATCCACTTGAATGTCTCATTCAGCTTGATGCTGAAGCGCCTACCATCAACAAGGAAATTTTACACGCATGCAGATCGCTGGTCTTCACGGTGTTAGCACATAATGAAATCTTTTTAGGTAGTCAGATGACATTTCCTATATGTTCATATAGGTGAAACATTAAACACTTATTACTATCTAACATTAATTAATATCTAGCCAATTCAAATATATATCTAACTATATTCATCTCTAACAATTGACATTACTATTAATTATTCAACTAGTTCAAATCTCAAATACCTAAATAAACTAGTTCGACAGTTTTCTTACTAAAAATAAACTAGTTTTATTAATTATTCAACTAGTTCAAATCTCATATACCTAAATAAACTAGTTCGACAATTTTCTTACTAAAAATAAACTAGTTATATTAATTATTCAACTAGTTCAAATCTCAAATACCTAAATAAACTAGTTAGAGCAATTTTCTTACTAAAATAAACTAGTTATATTAATTATTCAACTAGTTCAAATCTCATATACCTAAATAAACTAGTTCGACAATTTTCTTACTAAAAATAAACTAGTTATATTAATTATTCAACTAGTTCAAATCTCAAATACCTAAATAAACTAATTAAACAATTTTCTTACTAAAAATAAACTAGTTATATTAATTATTCAACTAGTTCAAATCTCATATATATACCTAAATAAACTAGTTCGACAATTTTCTTACTAAAAATAAACTAGTTATATTAATTATTCAACTAGTTCAAATCTCACATACCTAGCTAATTAATATCTAATTAAATTTTCTAAAAAACAGAAAACAGAAAATAAGTAAAAAAAAATGTGTGTGTGTGTATGTGTGTAGTGTGTGTATGTGTGTATATGTGTATGTGTGTACGTCACCAGACGCCCGCCGCCCGTCTTGATCGTGGGCGCCGGCGTAAGGGCGGCAGCGTGGGGGGGAGCGTCACGGGCGGGCGCGAGACGACGTCTGAGACATGGCGGCGACGACGACGACGGCGGCGGCGTTTTGGGCGGCGGCGCGAGACGACATTTATTTACGGGCGGCGGCGGGACAACGACGATGATGACGGACGACGGCGACGGCGGCACGACGTGGATCGGCGCGCGCGATGTCGCGAGAGGTTGGAGACGGTGGGGAGATGTAACTGAAATTTTCGTAAGTGCTATATATATAGGATGGGCCTTTAGTACGGTTGGAGCCACCAACCGGTACTAAAGGCCTACTCTTCCCGCCTCTTGGCTCGGCCAAAGTTGGCCTTTAGTACCGGTTGGTGGCTCCAACCGGTACTAAAATGATCTTTAATGCACGGTTGGAGCCACCAACCGGTACTAAAGGCCTCGCTGCCACCCCAAAGTTTAGTCCCACTGCCGGGCGAGGCGGGCAGCCGACCGGTTTATAAACCCAGCCGCGGCTACCTCTCCGAACTCCTCTATATAGCGTGCTTGTGGGCCTAAATTCTGCACGCTGCCACATGAGTCTGTTGGGCATTTAAGGCCTGTAATTGCACGCCCGTGGCCTAGCAGGCCCACACGGCAGCGCCCCAATTTTTTTTATAGTTTTTTCTTTTCTGCTTTATTTTTCTTCTATTTATTTCATGTAGTTTTTTGTATAGTTTTTCTTTTCTGTTATATTTATTTTCTTCTATTTATTTGTGAGTAGTTTTTCATCTAGTTTGCCAAAATTCAACATTTTGTAGTGATTTTCAATTTCACGGTCATTTTATATAGTTTTTTCTTTTCAGCTATAGTTTTTTTCTGCTATTTTTTCTTTTCTGCAAAACTTGATGGTCAAAGTCTGGAGTTATAACCAAAGTTTAAAAAAAATGCCGACGTGCAATTAGTTTTTGCCATAACAGAAGAAGTCCGGAGTTGTAATAAGTTATTAAAAATAAAAAAGAGGTGCAATGCTCGTTAATTTGCTTCAAGCCTTTCGGAATAGTGTAAACTGCACTGCGCGCATAGCTCCGTGCAGTCTACCATATTCTCAAGGCTTGAAGTTAAGCAACGTGAGCATTGAGCCTCTTCTTCATCGCTCTCGCACTCGGGGCTTATAAACCGCTCCTAGTCCCTCTCTCTCTTGGCGAGGTGGGACTAAAAACAACAATAAGAAATCAGTAGTACTAGTTCATCCATGAACCCGGTACTAAAGGTGCTCGTGGGGCCCCAAATTTTTACCTCGACACAACCTCATTAGTACCAGTTAAGTGGCACGAACCGGTGCTAAAGGTTCGCCACGAACCGGTACTAAACAGCTCCTCCCGCCTAGCAGCTGGAACCCGGTGCTTAAGAGCTCCTCCGCCTAAGCAGTTGAATGGTGCATACTGAATGCACAAAAAGTCTGGAGTTGTAATAAGTTTAAAAAATGAAATGCTTTTGTAACAGATGAGTTTAATTTCGTCATAAACCCGAATACTTCGAAAGAGATTGTCCAGTTTGTAAACGAAGTGCATCCAGTTTTGCCGTAACCCTCTCTACTTTTTGAACATGATATGTGGGTGAAATGATGATACCATGCCAAGTTTCAACTTTTTCGTAGTTCATTTGTAGTGCTTTTCAATTTTCAGGTCATTTAGTTCTCAAAACAAATCATTAAATGCATGAAAAATAGCAAATGAAGGCATAAATGGTTGAAAGTTGATGGCGTCGCTTTGAATGGTGCATCTTGAGCATAAAAAATATAAGAGCATTTAGATCATGATCTTATATTTCTTTACGCTCTAAATTGTCAATATGATCTTATAACATCAAAAATACTTTGATCATCAATGATCTTTGTGTGTACAATCTGAATTGTCAATATGAGTCATCAACGATTTATAAACCGATGAAGACTCATATTGCGGCCACAAATTCTACATATAGCGTTCAATGAAGACCAAGTGCTTGTGATAGTTTGAGAAATAACATATTTAAGGTGGTAAAAGGCTTGTTAGGGGAGCGAGGTGGGACTAAAAACAGCTTGCCATAACCTCATTAGTACCGGTTCGTGGTACGAACCGGCAATAAATGGTGATGGTGGGACCATAGCCTGACATGAGGCTGACACAACCTCTTTAGTACCGGTTCGTGGCATGAACCGGTACTAAAGGTTCGCCACTTAACCGGTGGTGCTATTGATCGCCGCCACGAACCGGCACTAGTGTACACATTAGTGCCGGCTGAAATTCAAACTGACACTATTGTGCTTCACATTTGACCCTTTTTCTACTAGTGGCCTAACCTACAGGTTGACCTTTCCTAAGCATCGAACAATGTCACACACACGCAAAAAATCAAATTAGGAAGTAAAGTAAAGATACTTTTGTATATAACTGAAAAGACAATTAAGTTTTCAATATAGCCATGTGTTTCTAGACAACGTTAGGCACAACAAAGCCACAAATTCACAAGGTAGTAGGGGTTACAAGCTCCGAGTAAATAGCATAAAACTATTACTTTACAGGCTAGGGTTCCAAAAAACTACCGAGTTTTAATTTTTCTCATATAATTACCAAGTCAGGGGTTGGCTGTTTCAAAAAACCCAAAACGCCGAGTACTTATCAATTGATCATGATTATGACAGGTGGGCCCGATACGTAAGAGCTCTAATTGTTTGACCGTTAGGGGTGGGCCTGCACACAAATCTAAAAAAGCAATCCGGCGCCTGCATTTTTTTGTAAAAAGCAATCGGGTCCCTGCTCTCAGACCAGGGCAGCCAGTGGCCCTCCTCTCGCTCCCGAGCTCCACCTCGCGACCCTGCCTCCTCCGGGCGGTGAGCTGCCCGCCGCCGGCGCTCACCGGGGCTCAACCCCCGGCCGCTCCTCCACCTCACCTCCTTCTCTCCCGCCTCTCTACGCCCGCCGCTTAGCCGTGCTGCACAACTCCATCGGGCCAGTGGCCGCCTCTACGCTGGCTCCCCATGGCGGGCGGCGACCTCCTGGCGACTCCCGATGGCGCGCGACGGCGGGGTGACACGAGCAAATGCCCATGGCGGGCAGCGGCTCCTCATGGCGCGCGGCAGCGCGGCGACCCATGCCGGAGCCCCACGACAGCGAGGAGAGTCCAGGCGGCGCTGCCGGGCAAGGCAGGGGTGGCCGTACGGAGCTCCCCATTAGCTGCGCGGAGACTTCCAGTGCAGCGCCACGACAGCGAACCCCGCCAACGCGGAGGAGGCCGGTGAGCTACTTGTCACCAGGAGGGCCGGCGAGCTCCTACCAGCAGTACCAGCTTAGGGGGGCTTGAAGTGGCATAGGGCAGCGGCCGGACGTGGCATAGGACGGCGGTGTGGGCCAGCAGTGTGGCCGGTGGCCATGGCGGTTCTCCGGCATTGTTCGCGAGCAGGGAGAGTGGAGGAGAAGAAGGGAGGCAGATAGGAGAAGAAAGAGATGACTAGATGAGAAGAGACACTGACATGTGGGCCCACATGTCAGTTAACGGTCAAACTAACGCTTCGTTTAGGTATGGGTCTGACCTGTCATAATCACGATCAATTGATAAGCACTCGCCAGTTTGGGTTTTTTGAAACTGCCGACCCCTGATTTGATAGTTATCTGAGAAAAATTTAAAAGCGGTAGTTTTTTGGAACCCTAACCTGTAGAGTAGTAGTTTTATGCTATTTACTCTACCAGCCCCCTCCCGGTTACAAACCATTTTAACTTGTCCGCAGTGCACTATTATTTGAATACAAAAGCTTCTTTTGCAGTTTTTCCTTTTTTTGTGAAAGCATCTTTTGCAGTTTTAACAGGGGTAACTTCAGAAGTACCGGAATTACAGAGGAACTTTAAACTAGATATGTTGTACTCCCTCCGTACCTAAATATAGGTCTTTCTAGAGATTTCAACAAGTGACTACATACGGAGCAAAATGAGTGAATCTATACTCTAAAATATGTCTATATACATCCGTATGTGGTAGTTATTTGAAATCTCTAAAAAGACTTATATTTAGGAACGGAGGGAGTATATTTCTATAATTCTATGCAATATGATGAAAAAAAATAGTGTGCATAGATTATTTTTATTTTATATTGTACTACCCACCTTAGTTTTCCTTCGTCCTCCGCCAGTGTCCATATTGTTTCTGATACTCACATGACTATACATAATAACAATATGATACCACGATCTGATCATGCACCAAGATCCAAATAGACTCGGGTGGCCACAAGGGAAACATGCAGGCATTCAGATATTGGCATGAATTGTCGAGTACAGGCTTTGGAACTTCCAGGTCCTTCAAACCAAGTACCTCATGAACTGCAGACCACATGTACCTAGGAAGTTACAAGTAACGACTACAACTACCAAAAAATAGTGGAAAACTAAAACGAGTTAAGTTGTTTGAAACGAGATCTATCAAGGGTACCACATAATTGTTTACGAATTTCAAACCTCAGAACATACTGATAGATTTGTAGTTGTTACAAATTGAATCTGATAGAAACAACATGAAAAATATGGATTGGTCCTGGTAGGAACCAGGGACCAAATTTAATTAGATAAAAGTGATGCTTGAATCATGGTTGACCAGCCCGCTACCTCATGCTGGTGTTAGATCCTCTGGATCGGGGTAGGCTAGAGACTCCGGTAGCCCTACCTTCTCCTTGTGCTGACGAGCTCGAGCCGGAGGCCATCGTGGTGCTGTCGCGCACGGTGATGGCGGAGAGTGGGCGAGGTGGTGGCAGTGCTTCCCGTTACTACTGCGAGAACCCTAGATCGGAAGGGATTGTCGGTGGGGTGTGCGGCTGACCATGAACCTCGTGTTGCGAGCCACCGGCCCCACCTCTTTATATGGCGCAGTGTGACAGGGGCGCGCCATCCATAGTGGGCTGGGCGCCCCCGATCAGGGCGCGGATCTAAGGGCCCGGTGGGCCGTAGGGCCCACACAGAGTAGATCAACTTAACATTCTCCCCCTTGATCTCAACTTTACTTTTAACCCTATACTTTCTAATTTATTTGTTTCATCACATATTGGTACATAGAGCATGTTTCATCGTCACAGCTTAATTGCCGATAGAATCATACATCTACAACATACGTTTTGTTCAGAAACAAATTCTGTTCCTTTTGGGCCTATTCAGGAATCATAAGGCTTTCCCTTAAACCCATGCCGGCTAAGTGTTCCTTGAACACATTGGGTGGTAAGCCTTTCGTTAGCGTATCCGCAAACATATCCTTTGTCCTTATATGCTCGAGACTTATAGTTTGATCCTGGATTTTATCTTTCACAAAATAATATCTTATCTCTATTGTTTTGGCAACATTACTCGACTTGTTGTGAGCGTAAAATACTGCGGCATGGTTGTCACAGTACATCTTTAGTGGTTTGTGAATACAATCTACCACTTTCAAGTCGGGTATAAATTTCTTTGGCCATATCGCCCCGTGGCCTCGAAGCATGCTATGAATTCTGCATACATCATGGATGATGCCACTATCGACTGTTTGGAGTTTTTCCACGAAATAGCTCCCCCGGCAGAGTGAATACGTATCCTGGCATGAATTTTCTATCATCTCTGTCCCCCGCAAAATATGCGTCTGAATACCCTTTTATCTCTAGGGAATCACATCTCCTGTATGTTAGCATGTAGTCCTTCGTGCCTTGCGCATAACACAATGCTTTCTTTACCATCTTCCAGTGCTCTATGTCTGGATTCTCTTGATATCTACCGAGTACCCCGGTGACAAAAGCTAAGTTAGTGCGAGTGCACACTTGTGCATACTGTAAGCTGCCAACAGCCGAAGCATATGGTACTGCTTTCATTTGATCGATCTTGTACCGATTCTTGGGACATTGGAATTTTCCAAAACTGTCGCCCTTTACTATAGGAGAAGGTGTGGCTTCACTCGCATGCATATTATACTTTTTAAGAACCTTTTCTAAATATGCTTTCTGCGATAGTCCTAAGACTCCATTGTTTCTATCTCGGTGAATTTTTATACCCAAAACATATGATGCTTCACCAAGATCTGTTATGTTAAAATTTGAGGATAAGAACTTCTTTGTTTCTTGTAGTAGACTAACATCACTGCTAGCAAGCAGGATATCATCCACATACAAGATTAGGAAAATATATTTCCCATTTTTAAACTTTGCATAGATGCAGTTATCCTCAATATTTTCTTTAAATCCAAAACTTTTAATCGTTTGATTAAACTTTGAATACCACTGTTTAGAGGCTTGCTTTAATCCATAAATGGATTTCTTCAGGCGACATCCCATATTTTCCTTGCCTTCCATGATAAAACCCTTGGGTTGTTTCATGTAGACATTTTCTTTTAAATCACCATTTGGAAATGCCGTCTTTACATCCATTTGATGTAGCTCCAAATCAAAATGCGCAACTAATGCCATTATGATTCTGAAGTAATCCTTACATGAGACTGGGGAAAAAGTCTCATTTTAGTCTATCCCTTATCTTTGTGTAAATCCTTTTGCCACAAGTCGGGCTTTATACTTTTCTACATTCCCATTAGGGTCATACTTTGCTTTGTAGACCCATTTGCATCCTACTATTTTGGCTCCTTTAGGAATTTCCTTTAAGTCCCAAACATCTTTGGAACTCATCGATTTCATCTCGTTTTCCATTTCCTTCATCCACTTCGATGAATGAGGGCCTCTCATGGCTTCTTCATATGAGGTGGGATCTTTTTCTGTATGAACTATTTCCGTATTATAAACTTTATAATCAGTAGAAATACCTGTCTTTTTGTGTCTTGTATACCTTCTAAGGGCCTCAGTTTCTGGCACATCTGTGCCTGAACTTCTGGCACCTCTTCTAAAATTTGCTGTTGCACCTCCCTTTCATGCTCAAGAACGGGTTCAGTCGGCTCCTGACGGACAGGTTCCGGGTCTACCCCCATAGTTGTCATGGGTGGAGTTGCAACTGGTAGTGAGAAAAATGGCTCTTGAATCATCGGATTAGGTGCATGCACCCTCTTGTCCTCAAGATCAATTTTCTGAGCTACCAAGCTCCCCCTCATCATTTCGTCCTCTAAGAAGACTGCATGTCTTGCTTCTACAAACTTTTTATATCTGTCTAGGCAGTAGAAACGAAAACCCTTTGACCTGTCTGGATAGCCAATGAAGTGGCAACTCACTGTTCTGGGATCTTACTTTGTAGTGTTGGATTAAACATTTTGGCCTCAGCAGGGCACCCCCACACCGTGAAGTGTTGTAGGGAGGGCACTCTTCCTGTCCATAGCTCGTACGGTGTTTTGGGCACCGACTTGCTTGGTACTCTGTTGCGAATGTGAATGGCGATTTTAAGCGCCTCCATCCATAATCCCAATGGCAAGGTGGAGTAACTCATCATGTTTGCACTATATCCATAAGTGTACTAAGGCGCCTTTCAGTACTCCATTATGCCGAGGCTCGCCCGACATTGAATATCGTGCTACTATGCCGCCTCCTACAAGAACTTTGCACGTATGTCCGGTGGACTTGGCCATATGGAGTGTGCCGACCATAGTACTCTCCCCCACGGTCGGATCTTACTATCTTTATTCTTTTATCATGTTGATTTTCAACTTCAGCTTTGAATATTTTAAATTTAACCAACGCTTCAGATCTTTCTTCGATTGGATAAATATTCCATAGCGAGGGTAGTCATCTGTGAATGTTATGAATGATTCATATCCATCCACACTTTTCACCGGAAATGGTCCACAAATGTCAGTGTGAATGATTTATAGTGTGCCTGTGCTATGGATTGCACCTTTTTTGATTTGTTTTATATACTTTCCTTTAATGCAATCTATGCATTGTTGTAAGTCTGAGAATTCTAACGGAGGGAGAATTTCACTTTTGACTAATCTTTCTATTATCCTTAGAAATATGGGCCCAAGCCGACAAAGCCATAATTTTGATGAGTCAAATGTTCTCTTTCTTTTCTTTTGTTCTTTATTCGACGCCGAAACATGTTCTTTCACATTGCATACGTAATAAACTTTTTCATTTATGATAACAAATAAAGCTCATCGTGTAGTAAAGCATCACCCACATAAGCATTATTTAACCATATGGCACACTTGTCGTGTCCAAAATAACATTCATAATTATCTTTGTTCAAACAAGAAACACTAATTAAGTTTCTATGACATGATGGAACAAATAAAATATCTCTAAATAGAAGATTGAATCCATCAGCTAACTCCAAGGAGATGTCACCGACAGCTTCAAATTCTGCTACAACTGCATTTGCCACTTCAATGCGTCTTTCACTAGTTTGCGTAGTCCGCGTCGAATGGAATCCGTGTAAAGAATTTGCAACATGCACTACAAAAAAAAAGACACATCCGTGACATTTTGGGCCGAACGAAATTTTTTTCTGTCATACATATGACACTTCTATGACGATAATTGTGACAGAACCCGGTATCATCATAGATGTGGTGGGCTCCTACTTCTATGACAAAAATTCATGATGTAAAATGGGCTTTTCATCCTCAAGGGCCGGAGACGCAGCTGCATGACATTCTTTGGGCCGTCCATGACGGAAAAAACCGTGGTAGAAGCGAGGGGAGGAAAATTTCGTGGAGTTGCGGTTACGGTGGAGGTCGGGGCCAAGCGATGCGCTGCTTTCTTACACGCACGCTGCAGTGTGCGTAGGCGTTGGCTCTAACTAAACCCGGCGAGGCGTTGGGCTCTAATCGAACCCGAAGCGATTGCACTACAAAGTTACGCGTTATCGAACCCGAGCGATCGATCGATGGCTGTTAATCGAACCTGATCGAGAGATTCTTCGCTACTACTGCTAATCAAGCCGATCGATGCTTCCTCCGATGAACAGGAGCGTTATGGGGGTTTGGATGAATAAAGGAGCGGTGGCGTTTGCCTCTAGATGAACAGGACCCCGTGGTGTGGAGGGCTGGATGAACAGTAGACGGTGGAGGGGTGGCGTGGAGGGGTGGTTGAACAGACCTCGTGGTGTGGAGGGCTGGATGAATGTGAGACGGTGGAGGGGTGCCCGTGGAGGGGTGGTTGAACAAGAGCTTGGCCGAGTAGCGCCATGGTGGAGGCTAGATGAACAGGAGCCCGTGGAGGCTGGAGGAGGTCGGCAAGAGCCCGTGGAGGCCGGAGGAGGTCGACGATGGAGATGAATAAAGATCCCGTGGAGTCCTGCTTATGCACGCCACACCCTCCCGGCGAACAGACCCTGCTTTCACCGTGAGGAGGTCCGTTTGATCCGCTTTGCGGCACGCCACACCCTCCCGATGAACAGGATCCCGTTTCGACCGTAGGAGGTCCGTTTGATCCGCTTTTGCGGCACGCCACACCCCTCCCAATCAACAGGACCCCGCTTTACGCGGTGGAGGTCCGTTTATCCGCTTTTGCGGCACGCCACACCCTCCCGATCAACAGACCCCGCTTTCGACCGTAGGAGGTCCTTTCCTCCGCTTTTGCGGCACGCTGCACCTCCCCGATCATCAGGACCCTGCTTCAACGTGGCCGGTCGAACACAAGGCCATTTCCTCCGCTTCATGCGCAGACGCCAGCTCGCTTCCATCGCCGTTCCGGCCCAACCCGTTGGCTCCCACGCGCTTTGTTGCCTCCCCGATGAACACGACGCATTCCGTTGCCTCCCCATGAACACAACGCATTCCGCTGCCTCCCCATGAACACGACGACGACGGCAAGCTGTTTCTCCGTTCACCCAGCCATGTACACGAGCCCTCGCCGTGCGTATGCGCCGAGGAGGCGTTCGAGACCCTGCCTGTATGTAATGTGTGGTCGTATTTTCTTTTCTTGCACCACGGCGGCTGTAATGCGTACATGTACATGCTACGCATGCGGCGCCTCTACTACGACACGCATGGGCCTCTACAACGACCAATATGTAATGCATATCGTCATGACCAGAATGAAAATGCTACGCACGCTTCGACCAGGTGGGTCCCGGTGCCGTGCACTTCCCTTATGCGTGCCAAAATGTAGCTGGTGGGTCCCAGCAATGAGAAGCGAATCGTAATTTTTTGCTCGGACGCACTTCCTTTGCGGCGAAGATGTAGCTGGTAGGTCCCAGCATCGGGGCGAATCATTTTTTGCCCTGGACGCACTTCCTTGCGTCGCGAATATATAGCTGGTGGGTCCCAAGAGTCGGGGCGAATCGCGTGCGGCGAAGATGTAGCTGGTGGGTCCCAGCAGTGGGGAAACGTTTTTTTTCGTGGAATACGGTGGCCCGTCCGGCCGGTGCCGCCGCCGTGGAGGAATCATTATTTTCGCGGCGTAATAAGGAGGCACTTCCTTGCCGCGTGGACCCCAGTCACCCTCTCCACGCATACCCACGTCCGATGGAAGTCGCCTTGACCACGTTGACCACGCCACTGGCCGAGAGCACCACGGCGGTGGACGACGGCGAGGCCTAGGAAGGGGACGCACTTCGAAGTCGGGAAGACGCAGCAGCGGATGCCCACGCCGAAGAGGAGTACAAGGGTTCACCGGTTCATTGCGGTGTGAGGCTGCTGTCGCCGCAGAATAACAGGGGGTGTGGGTGAGTAGAGGGATGGCCTGGCCAGCGGTGGGAGTAGTAGGGGGCGGTGAGGCCTCCGCGGCATCACAGCCGGCAATGGGAGGCAGGAGCACGCGGCACGACCGGCGCTGGTTTGGGCGGCTGGAGCAAGAAGACCAGAGGATGAAGAAGCACTACGGCCGTTGGATGAACAAAGTACGGTAACAGGAGCTAGAATCGTTCATATTGACTAAGTTGACAAAGCCCTCCGTCCCCGTCAACTTGGTAGGCCCACAAGTCGGCCTCCCACTATGCTGGGTTCCAGCTGGCAGGGGGTATTCATTTTTTGTGCGTAATAAGGAGGCACTTCCTTGCGTGCGAAGATAGCTGGTGGGTCCGACATGTCAGCGGGGGGCACGTTTTTTTATGAAAATCTGAGAGGCCCTTCCGGTGGGTCCCAGATGTCGTGGAGGAATCATTATTTTGCGCTTAATAAGGAGGCATTTCCTTGTGTGCGGCCGTGGACCCGGTATCGGCCTCTACACCTTCCGATGGTGTCGTTTGCTGACCACGTTGACCACGCGGCCGAGCGCATCCAAGGTGGTGGACGACGAGGCCCCTTGGACAAAGAACGAGCCGGATATGGAAAGACGCGGGAGTAGAGTCGCATGAGCGGAGAGGTGTATGAGGGTTACCCGGTTCTAGTGCGTGTGGTTCGGCAATGGTGGAGAAGAACAAGAGGTGTGGAAGGGTGGAGGGATGGCACAGCCAGCGGTGGAGTAGCACTTCATAGCGAAGCGAGCTAAGCAGAGCTGCTAGCAGCAGGAGGCGGGAGGTGGTCCCGGCGGCGCTGGAGGAAGAAGACGAGAGATTTAAGATGGACGCCGATCGTTGGATGTAAATCCAACGGCTAACATGTCGTAATCATTTGTTGACTAAATTGACAACGACTTGCGTTGGCTTCGACCTATTGGCCCACATTTCAAATTTCTCCAAAAATGTGGCACGTATTCAACCCATTTTTTCTTCAGAATTTCATGCTTTTTTTATGGTAGAATTTATAGTCAATTTGATCTTTTTTTTTGAATTACAGCCATTAGCTAGGCTGGGTGAACAAATAATGTAGCGTCCATGCGGCCCATTTATTTTATTTCCTAAAAAAATACAGGCCATTTGCACTTTCTCGAAATACACGGTTTTGCTGGGCTGATTTTAATTATAATGTTGGGTTGGGCCTGCAATGTTATCAAAAAACAAAAAAGGGCTGAGCATTTTGTTATAAATATATTTAAATAATAAGTGATATTATTACATTTGTCCTTAAATCTTACCAAGCTTACATGCACAATCACTAGGATTTTCGTGCCAAAACAATCCAGGATTTTATTTATTAAGAAATTATTTTTAAAAGTTAATAAGATGTGGCATATTATTTCCTTACATATGTAAGTATCTGTTAAATATATGATGACAATAAAAATAATATATAATAACATATAAAATAATTTAAATATATATAATATAGTTAGAAGGGAAACATAAGTTGGACCTGGCGTTCCTATTCTTATATAGAAAAATAGAACAGACCTTTGCTTTCTTCAAAAAATACATAAATTAGGCTGCCAAAAATAAAACCTCGGATGGAGGTCCATAGGCCGGTCGATACATGACGCACCCTAAGAAAATACAAACAGGCCTATGGACCTCCCATCCGAGGTCGTGGGCTGCTGCGTGTTAAAAATGAAAGCCTAGACGGGCAGCCCAAAACCACGTCCAACACTTGCCAAAACTTCTCCTTCGTATTCTCTACGTGTTTTCACTTTTCGACATTGTGTGGGCATTTTGACTGTGCCTCATATGAAGATGTGCTATGCATGAATGTTGATCAGCATGATGTTAACTGGCTGGTAGTTACATTTTCAACCATGAATAAAACTTCCAACATGATGTTAACCCTGTTTGAAAAGGCCGTGTTAATATAAATGATCTTCCTCTGAAAGTTGCAGTTTCTTATCTGAAACTGAACTTGCAGTTTCTTCTCTGAGAATCACATTGTCTGCACTTTTATACTCCTATGAAACTACATTTTTTAAGTGATAAAAATAGATCTCTAGAATTCATAAAATACTTCATATGCTCAATACTGCAAATCTGAAATTCAAAAGACATTCATATCTGAAAGTACTCTCAAAATATACAACACAAAACACAATTCACAACCTGCAAATACTGACAACCCTAAGCTCCTCCTGACAATTCACAACCTGCCCGACTATTTGGCTGGGGGGCAGCCCCCTCCTATTTCTCGACGGCAGATAGCCGCCCCGTGAGACGATGTGAACGGCAAGGGAGACGATGGCGGGGAAGCATCATCAGGCCAACTGCTTTTCTCCTCTTGCAGTTGGGTTCGGGTCGACGAAGACTCCACCAGCTCGCTCTGGCAGGACACCCCTCACAAACGGCACCACTGTAGATGCTCGATCCTTCAATCTCTGGTGGATGCTCCATCTTGGATCGATACTCCCACCACCGCTTCCCTCACAATCGGATTCGGTGAATCTGTTTTCTCCATGGCCCAGGAGCAGCTCTATGTACTCGGCGCGACTCCCTCGTGGGAGTATCACCGCCTTTTCGCTCTGTTGCAGATATTTGGCCATGGATGTGGCCGTCAGCCGCTTAGTTGGTCCTTGTTGTCAAACCAAGATCAGATCTCCAACATCCTAGCTAGCTTCACAGGGTCGCCGTCTGCGATCCTCACGTATCGGTTGTACTCCCCCATCGATCTACTTCTCCACAGCACCTTCACTCACCGGCGGTGGTTTTTGAATGGAAGAGGAGAGGAGCAGCGCTGTTTTTGGATTAGAACGGGAGAGGAGCGACGCTGGTTTTGGACTGGAACATGAGAGGAGGGGCGGTGGTGTAACATCCCAAAATTCTAAATTTTGGAATGTTATAAATAAATAGATAGTTTTGATTGATTGTTTGATTGATTGACTGAAAGTGAGTGAATTTGAAACTTTTTGAAAGTTAAATGAGAGGGAATAAAAGGACTTTCCCAAACTTTCATTTTTGCTTTTATGATGTTCGTGAATTCAAATTCTTTTCACCAGAAAACCCTGGAGATAAGATGACATGACTTATTCCATTTATTTAAATGACAAGGGGTGCTGAAAATATTTGAATTTTATTTGGAAAATATTTCCAACCCAGGAACTTTATGCAACTCAATGATTTTCACGAGAGAAGATAAAATGACTTCTTCAAAACATATGAAATATGAGTTGGGAGTTTCAAAGAATTAAATTCAAAGTTCTTTTGAATTTATTTTTAATTTGGAGTTATTTGAGTTTTATTCAACTTATTTTTATCCAAAAATAAAATATATGTAAAATAGGGTAGCATGATTCCCTACAATAGAAAATTGGAGAGAAATTAATTTGAAGTCATTTTGGTATTTTTTAAAATGATTTTCAAGGATTTTATTAGGGCAGAAGCACTGTTTGAATTATTCGAATTTTGTTGTATTTTATTTGAAGCTAGAATAATGTTCATCTTGTAGGAAATCTTTTTCTGAAAATTTTGATATATAATATGCCTATATTATATTTCTGTTTTATTTCTTTTTTCCTTTGACTATCTGCTCATTAAAAAAACTCTCTTGAGCGATGCGGGCCAGTCAAGCCCAGCCTTCTCTCTCCCTCTCTTTCCCTCGCTGACCAGGCGGCCCAGCTCAAGAAACTGAGCCATGAGCCAGGTCCACCTCCTCAGCCTGGCCCCGAGCCCAGCTGGACTCCACCGCCACGAGTCGCCGCCGCAGCCCGTGTCCGTGCGGGACTCCCGCCGCCGCCTCCGCCCACCCCCTCCCGCATGCAAGCCGACCCCCTCCTCCTATTTATACCGCCGCCCGGGCCCCGTTCCTCCTCTTTTGCCGCAAACCGCAGCCCGCCGCCCTCATGGGAGTTCTCGCCTCCGACGAGATCTGCCACGCGCCTGCCGTTCCGTCACCCTCGACCTCCGCCGACGCCACCATCGCCTTCCTCCTCGCGCCCGCTTCTCCACGAGCCACGCTGAGGACGCCAGAGCAGCCACCCAGCGACCCGACGCCTTGCTGCCGTCTCCTTCTCCGTGACGTCGGCGCCCACCATGCTTAAGTCACTGTGCTCCTCGTCCGTCCGATCTAGGTTAGATGGATAGGATTAGATTAGTTTTTTTTTCGAATCATTTTCCTTACTTAGTGAATGTTCACTGCTTTGCCTTTGCAGCGAATGGTTTATAACCAATAGATTTCTGACACGTGGCCAGGGACCTAGGTGTAGGTTTTATTTTTCAGATTAGTCCCTGATTTTCAAACGCTCATAACTTTTCACTCGTTAGTCGAAATCCAACGAAACCAATGCCCACTTCTTCGTTATTTATCCTCTATCCAGTAATCCAACTCAAACATGTTTTTGAAAGTTTTAAAATTTGAATTAGATCAGATTTGAATTTGAACTTCGTTTGATCATAACTTGAGTTTCGTAGTCTCGATTTAGTTGATTCTTTTACGCAAATCGAGCTCTTGACCAAAACTTTCTGATAAGGCCAAATTCACATAATTTTGGTACTATTAGAAATTGTTTTATATTGCAAGAGTTATTTGCTTGGTTTTGATGTTTTCCTAATCGCTTTCTTCTGCTCGTCCGATGTTTTGAGTGATTGCTTATGTGTGGCTACCATTGCTTGATTACGATAGATTGACCGGAGTGTGACGAGTAGACCTATAAAGAGTTTTGAGTGCGAATCATCTTCATCAACTTTGCAGGCAACTAACACTTTGATCATACTTTTCTCATACCCAGTTTTTATGCATTAGATCTATCCTCAAACACATTGCATGATTAGGATCTAATTAAATTGTGGGATGGGAAGTAGTTGAGGTAGTACCTATTACCTGTTTTATTATAAACCCTTGGGAGTTACTTCTACGTTTGCTTATTATGCCATGCTATGCTAGTAGCCGTGGATTGGGTGAGTGTATCCATGACCGATGTGAGATTGTTATTTAATGGTTTATTTAAGGTGGCAACTTAAACACACATCTGGGTGGATTGAGGCACCTGGTTTCTATCAGGATTTGCCTCAGTATTTCTTGGACCGCCACCCGTGCTCAAAGGGATCATGAGATTATTCAAACTAGAAACTTCCGTGTGCAGCCACAAGCCATTATGGGCTCGCATAGTTGATTAAGTTGTGCGAACTCTTACGGGTAGGCTAGCAGATGTAGGGGATGTAGGTTGGTACGGTCTACCCACAAGTAAGGTGCTAGTGCTTCTGAAAGACTATGTCTCGGTCATCCGTTTCTCAAACATCATGTAGTGCGAGAAAACAAACGGAGGCGATCGAGTCTTGTGGGGAAAAGTCATGAAACCTCTGCAGAGTGTGTAAACTAATCATGGTTAGCCGTGTCCCCGGTTATGGACAATCTTGAGTATCTAGTACTTGGATATCATGTGAATCTCATCATGTTACTTCTAATTAATATTGTTGGGTTTGTTAATGAGTACTTTTAATTGGGATTGAGAATGCTGTCAACCATTCTTAATGTTTCACAACCACCATGATAGTTAGATAAATGTATTCCTTTGCAGTAGGGAAAAATTGGCTTTTCGCAAAAACTGTAACCATAGAGCTTTCCACCAGCCATATATGCATGTAGTATAGCTTATTCTTTCATTACTCTCTATGTGTTACATTGCTAGCATATTCCATGTCTTGACCCGTTTTTGGCTGCAACGTTTCATGTTGCGTACTTTTCGCATTTACAGTAAGTGATACGTTAGGGTTACGATTTCTACACTCAACTTTGCCGTTGGTGTTAATGGGAATCCACAACCTTGTTGCTTCCGCTATATTTGGATTGAGGTAGTAGTACTTCTGTTACTTTATACATGTGATTTACCTCTGTTATAAATCCTCGAGTACTGTGTGTGTGAGCATACCGATCCAGGGATGACACTTTGCCACGTAGACTTGATCCATTCGGTCGGGTCGCTACAAGATGGTATCGAGCACATGTTGACCAGAGAACGTGACCCTAGAAACCCATAAGCCCATAGGAAAGATTTTTCTCTACAACTTCATTTTCAAAAGATCTTTTACCTCTCTTCTCTTCTGAGCTTATTCAAATATTCCCTTTTAGTGAGACCATACCCCTTTTCCCCTTTTGACCACTCGAAGATTCGACCGATGAAACCACTCCAAGGAGATAAGATATCAGACAACTAAGATCATTTTGGAATAAAGAGGATCTTGCCGTGCATTGGAATGACGGAAACTATAAAGATTGAAGACTTCGAAGACTAGGAGAATATGAAGAATTTCCAGTTTTGATATGACGAAGGAAGGCTACACTTATGGAATTTCACAGACTATGGAAGCTGTCAATACCCAAGATCAAGGTGTATCGAAGAGAGACCAGAACATGGAGCATTGGAACTCAAAGTTTTGTCAAGAAAACCCTAAGGAAGGAGATATCAAGTATGGAATGATAGCTCATGGAAATGACAAGAGCAGAACCATGGACATTCCATGATGTTATCACCCGCCTATGCTATTGTCACCATGCGGAGTTAAGCGTGCAGATGCATGGAAGAATTGGATGGTAGAAGGCTGAAGGAGCATCTGTCAGCGAAGGATGCAGTTTTAACATTACTGGTGTATCACCAGGATCTGGAGTGTTACATCAAGAAGTGAAGATGGACCTACAAGAAGAAGTATTTGATAAGGAAGCAGTTCGTGAAGAACTCAGGACCCAGAAGCTGAAAGTAGACAAGCTGAAGGAGCAAAACATCGAGATACCGGAGATTCGTCAGGAACTGAAGGACAGTAGGACCATGGTTCATGTCAAGGATGTTGAAACCCAGATGTTTGGAACGCAACGGGAGACTTTGCGACAATAGAGATGATCTGGCAAAAGAACTTGAGAAGGACAAGCATGATCAGAAGAAGCCATCAGATACATGAACAAGACTTGAAGAGTTTGACGACATTGACCTTTAGAAGACCAAACCCCTGTTGCATACCTGCGTTAGATGCGACGATTGTGAGCTGTCATATGTTTGTTGTTTTTCCGACAGCCACAAATAAAATCTGTCTTTTCAAAACTATTGTTTGCATTGTGTGTATCCCTCTCTATCTCTCTTATCCCACCCCAAACCCATGGACCCAATAGAGGATGAATGGAGATGAGCTTATATTTTCTGGACCGATGAGTCAATTGGAGACAGACCGATGGATTCAGAACATGGAGGATCATATGGAGAATGACACTATAGCCGGAAAGTATATGACCCAGCATGCTCTTGAGTGTTTTGAAAGAGGTGCTGCTACCTGGTGGAGGATGTACCAAACCATCAATGGATGGCAAGGAGTAACCGTTTGGGAAGAATTTAAGTTGACTCTGCAAAGGTCTCGTCTTGTGTCCCAGAAGTTGAAGCCTTATGGAAATGATATGGAGAAAGTGCATGCAAGCTTTGTGGAGAAATAGGACACAACCATAAAGAACACCAGGATGAATACGCTCATAAGTGGGGGATTACCAAAGGAGTTAGCCGAGGATTTTCAGGGAACCTCGGTTGGAGATTGTTCCGAAAGGTTTTGTTGCAGCAATGGAAGTTCAGTCTACCTTGTTGGGAAAGATCCGTGAAGCTCAGAAGGATGACAAAGAGATTGCTGAGGTAAAAGAGAGGATGAGCAAAGGAAAGGCCAAAGGCTTTCGTAAGGATGAGCACGACACCTTATGGTTCAAGGATCGTGTATCTGTGCCTAATAATGCAAAGATCAGGAAGTTAATACTTCAGGAGGCTCATAACTCACCATACTCAATTCGCCCTGGAAACACCAAGATGTATTTGGATTTGAAGGAGTGTTTCTAGTGGACTGGTGAGAAGAAGGATATTGCGGAGTATGTAGTCGTAGGTAATGTATGCCAGAGAGAATAAAAGCAGAGCATCAGAAGCCAGCAGGATTACTACAGCCTATGCCGATACACGAATGGAAGCGAGGATAAGTTTGGCATGGATTTCATTATCGGATTTCCCGAACCTGATCGATATGATTCTATCTGGGTAGTAGTTGATTAAACTTGACCAAAGTGGCTCACTTTATCCCGATAAAACCACCCATACAAGTGAGAAGTTGGCCAAGACATATATGACCAGGACCGTATATGCGCATGGAGTTCCGAGGACCATCGTATCGGATAGAGGAACACAGTTTACCTCAAAGTTTTGGAATCAGCTGCACTGGACTTTGGGTACTAGGCTAGAGTTCAAGACAACCTTTCATCCACAGACAGATGGATATATCGAGAGAGTCAATCAGATTCTGGAGGACATGTTGAGAGCGTGTGCGCTAAATTTTGGATCTAGTAGTGATGATAATCTACCTTACGCGGAGTTCTCATTCAACAACAACTACCAAGTCAGTTTGAAGATGGCCCCTTTTGAAGCTTTGCATGGGAGAAGGAGCCAGACACCATTGATATGCGATGAAGTTGGAGACCGTCAGTTGTTTGGACCAAATGTGATCAAGGAGTCAGAAGAGAATGTTAAGTTGATTCGAGATAGACTGAAGGTAACTCAGTCCAGCGGAAGAGTTATCTGGCACTCAAAAAGCGCCAAGGAGGAAGTGTGAAATTGGAGACGTAGCATGTCTCGTGTGTCCCCTCCGTGAGGAGTTAAACGATTTGGAGTTAAGGGAAAGTTAGCCCCGAGATTTGTAGGACCATACCGAGTTTTGGAGCGTATGGGAGAAGTTACCAACAAATTGGAGTCACCCGAAGGACTGTCAGAAGTTCATGATGTGTTTCACGTTTCCCAGTTGAAGAAGTGCCATGCAGAGATGGCCAATATTCCCTATGGGGCGCTTGACCCTGGAAAGGATAATGATGTTCCAGGAAGTGGAGTATGGATTTCATAAGTATAAGTTTTTATCTCGTTATGTGGGATATCCCACGAGGATGAAGAGATGAAGTACTATTGGATATAAAGGAGGTATACTGTTGGTAATATGGAGCAAGAGTGATTCCATGATGAGTCTGAGTAATCACGTCTCAGTTTGGTGCCAATAGAAGGAAGGAAGACAATACAATTGGATGGAATTAAGAATTCTAGGAAGCTGGAAGTTGAATGTTGGAGTAGCGATCAGTTACCCGTGATGATGAGTTCAAGGATTATAAGTGATGAGATGGGCCATAACCCACGGGCCCTGTGACCTGCCAAGAAGCAAGCGCATTCTTCTTTGAAGGAAAACCTCAAGAAGAAACGATTTTATCCACCGGACGATCTTATAGGAGTTTACATAAAACCTGAGAGTTGTGAAGAAACGATAGATGTTTGTTTGGCTTGCAGAATTAATGGATTTTCCGAACTTGGTTCGTCGACAAGAGAAATTCTGCAATGCTTGTGAGGATGACCGAGTGTTAGAATGCGAGATTCGCTAAACCATGTACAAGGTAATGATTTGGGTGCGGGATGGATTGATCACCATACCGACTTACTCTTATTATTCGCCTTGCTATACGGGATGGTAAATCTGAGTGACTTACCTATAGTAGAGTGACGACGATCAAAACCTTGTTTAAACCTTAGAATGGTATAAGAATTTTTCCCTTGTACACGGCAGTTGTTGCCAACCGTAGGTTATACGGTGAGGTTCAGCCCAGACCCGTTTTCTGCAGGAGAAACCATAAATTGATGACCACCATGAGATATCGATAGCTGTTTAGAATTGGCGCCAGACGCGTCAGCTAAGAAGACCCAATCTCGGAATAACCTTACCAAGAGGAATGGACAAAAGTATTGAGGAAAAGGTTATGCCGCTACCGGAAGAGCCCAGAGAAGTAATTATCCAGAGGATCTGAGAAGATCGACACTGCCAACAATAAGGATGGAGTATATGAGTTTTGATGGAACCGAAACCATGCTTTTAAGGGTGGTAGCACCCCAGACCCCTTGTGATGATCGATGGATTTTGAAGACCCCTACCCTAACCTATTTCTTGCTAGCCTCTCCGAATCTCGAGGACGAGATTCATTTTAAGGGTGGTAGGTTTGTAACATCCCAAATTTCTAAATTTTGGAATGTTATAAATAAATATATAGTTTTGATTGATTGTTTGATTGATTGACTGAAAGTGAGTGAATTTGAAACTTTTTGAAAGTTAAATGAGAGGGAATAAAAGGACTTTCCCAAACTTTCATTTTTTGCTTTTATGATCTTCGTGAATTCAAATTCTTTTCACCACAAAACCCTGGAGAGAAGATGACACGACTTCTTCCATTTATTTAAATGACAAGGGGTGCTGAAAATATTTGAATTTTATTTGGAAAATATTTCCAACCCAGGAACTTTATGCAACTCAATGATTTTCATGAGAGAAGATAAAATGACTTCTTCAAAACATATGAAATATGAGTTGGGAGTTTCAAAGAATTAAATTCAAAGTTCTTTTGAATTTATTTTCAATTTGGATTTATTTGAGTTTTATTCAAATTATTTTTCTCCAAAAATAAAATATATGGAAAATAGGGTAACATGATTCCCTACAATAGAAAATTGGAGAGAAATTAATTTGAAGTCATTTTGGTATTTTTAAAATGATTTTCAGTGGATTTTATTAGGGCAGAAGCACTGTTTGAATTATTTGAATTTTTGTGTATTTTATTTGAAGCAAGAATAATGTTCATCTTGTAGGAAATCTTTTTCTGAAAATTTTGATATATAATATGCCTATATTATATTTCTGTTTTTTTTCTTTTTTTTCTTTGACTGTCTGTTTATTTTAAGAAAACTCTCTTCGAACAGTGCCAGGCCGAAGCCCAGCACTGCTCTCTCTCCCTCTCTTTCCCCTCGCCGACTGGGCCAAAGACCTCCAGCCAGGCAGGCCCAGCCCACCTCCGCGCCGTCCCGAGCCCCAGCATGGACTCCGCCGCCGCCACAGTCGCCGCCGCCGCCCGTGTCCGTCTGGAACTCCCGCCGCCGCCTCTGCCGCCCCTCCCGCCGCAAGCGACCCCCTCCTCCTATTTATACCACCGCCTGCCCGTTCCTCCTCCTTTGCATAAACCGCAGCCGCCCGCCCTCGCCGAGTTCTCGCCTCGACGAGATCTGCCCGCTACCGCCCGCCCGTTCAATCACCCTCGACCTCCGACGCCGCCATCGCTTCCCTCCTCGCCCGCTTCTCCCCCGACCATGGCCATGCCGGAGGATCGCTGAGCAGCCACCCGGCGACCCGACACATTGCCGTCTCCTTCTCTGGCGACGTCGGCGCCCCACCACCATGACAAGCCGCCGGTGCTCCCTCGTCCGTCCGATCTAGGTTAGATGGATAGGATTAGATTAGTTTTTTGAATCGTTTTCCTTACTTAGTGAGTGTTCACCGCTTTGCCTTCGCAATGACGGTTTATAACCAATAGATTTCTGACACGTGGCCAGGGACCTAGGTGTAGGTTTTATTTTTCAGATTAGTCCCTGATTTTCAAACGCTCATAACTTTTCACTCGTTAGTCGAAATCCAACGAAACCAATGCCCACTTCTTCGTTACGATCCCCTCTATCCAGTAATCCAACTCAAACATGTTTTTGAAAGTTTTAAAATTTGAATTAGATCAGATTTGAATTTGAACTTCGTTTGATCATAACTTGAGTTTCGTAGCTCCGATTTAGTTGATTCTTTTTGCAAATCGAAGCTCTTGACCTAAAATTTTTGATAAGGACAAATTCACATAATTTTGGTACTATTAGAAATTGTTTTATATTGCAAGAGTTATTTGCTTGGTTTTGATGTTTTTCGAATCGTTTTCTTCGTTCGGTCCGATGTTTTGAGTGATTGCTTATGTGTGGCTACCATTGCTTGATTACGATAGATTGACCGGAGTGTGACGAGTAGACCTATCAAGAGTTTTGAGTGCGTATCATCTTACTTTGCAGGCAAGTAACACTTTGATCATACTTTTCTCATACCTAGTTTTTATGCATTAGATCTATCCTCAAACACATTGCATGATTAGGATCTAATTAAATTGTGGGATGGGATGTAGTTGAGGTAGTACCTATTACCTGTTTTATTATAAACCCTTGGGAGTTACTTCTCGTTTGCTTATTATGCCATGCTATGCTAGTAGACGTGGATTGGGTGAGTGTATCCATGATGTATGTGAGATTGTTATTTAATGGTTTATTTAAGGCGGCAACTTAAACACACATCCTGGGTGGACTGAGGCACTGGTTTCTATCGAGGATTTGCTCAGTATTTCTTCGGACCGCCACCTGTGCTCAAAGGGATCATGAGATAATTCAAACTAGAAACTGCTGTGTGCAGCCACAAGCCATTATGGGCTCTGGCATAGTTGATTAAGTTGTGCGAACTCTTACGGGTAGGCTAGCGGATGTAGGGGATGTAGGTTGGTACGGTCTACCCACAAGTAAGGTGCTAGTGCTTCTGAAAGACTATGTCTCGGTCATCCGCTTCTCAAACATCCTGGAGGGCGAGAAAACAAACGGAGGCGATCGAGTCTTGTGGGGAAAAGTGCGCAAACCTCTGCAGAGTGTATAAACTAATCATGGTTAGCCGTGTCCCCGGTTATGGACAATCTTGAGTATCTAGTACTTGGATATCATGTGAATCTCATCATGTTACTTCTAATTAATATTGTTGGGTTTGCTAATGAGTACTTTTAATTGGGATTGAGAATGCTGTCAACCATTCTCAATGTTTCACAACCACCATGATAGTTAAATAAATTTATTCCTTTGCAGTAGGGAAAAATTGGCTTTTCGCAAAAAAAGTAACCATAGAGCTTTCCACCAGCCATATATGCATGTAGTATAGTTTATTCTTTCATTACTCTCTCACGTGTTACATTGCTAGCATATTCCATGTGCTTTGACCTGTTTCGGGCTGCAACGTTTCATGTTGCGTACTTTTTCAACGACAGTAAGTGATACGTTAGGGTTACGATTTCTACACTCAACTTTGCCGTTGGTGTTGATGGGAATCCACAACCTTGTTGCTTCCGCTATATTTTGGATTGAGCTAATAGTACTTCTGTTACTTTATACATGTGATTTACCTCTGTTATAAATCCTCGAGTACTGTGTGTGTCAGCATACCGATCCAGGGATGACACTTAAGCACAGAGACTTGATCCATTCGGGTCGGGTCGCTACAGGTGGTTTTGAAATGGACGAGGAGAGGAGCGACAATGGATTTAGATTGGAACAGGAGAGGAGCGGTGGTGGTTTAAGAGGAGAAGAGCGGAAGAGTGGCGCTGGTCTTGGAAGTATTTTTTTTGTTTTGCGTATTTTGGGTCAAAGTTTGACCACGTACTGTATTTGACAAGCAAAATGTGAATGCATGTCACCAAAAATTGTATCGTTTGGTTCGTATCTGAATGTACTTTCAAATTATATTATTTTTGCAATGTATAACATATATTTTATGTTGGAAAATCATGGTCAATTATGACCCAGAATAAAAGGGAGACTAGTTAATGTGGGGTTGCTTTCTAAATTGAAGGGTAAATTGATTTTGATTTTGATCCGCCACAGTCACAATGTTGACCCTCTCGTCAAATCCTAAATCGCTGCCGCACGCTCCTCTCCCTCTTCTCCATTGCAAAACCACCTCCTCTCCTCTCCATTCCAAAACCACCGTCTCGCCTCTCCCTCTTCTGATCTTCTCCATTGCAAAACCACCTCCTCTCCTCTCCATCATCTCCATTCCAAAACCACCGTCTCGCCTCTCCCTCTTCTGATCTTCTCCATTGCAAAACCACCTCCTCTCCTCTCCATCATCTCCATTCCAAAACCACCGTCTCGCCTCTCCCTCTTCTCTATTCCAAGCCCACCGTCTCTCCTCCCATCTTCCAAAGCTAGCACCGGACCACTCAGAAGGACATCTATGAAGAGGATGCAACATGCGAATCGAAGCGGATCGCCCGTGGCGACCAGGCAAAGTTAGCCAGGTTGAAGGAGATCCTTAGTTGGTTTGACAATGAGTGGGAGATTTCGAGGACGGTGCGGGCCATGTGGCAATGTATGCGAAAGAGCGAGATGGCGGCAATGAGAGCGGCGATGTACATGTACTCCTCGGAGGTAGTCACGCCGCAGTCCTCCGAGTTCATCGAGTATCTCCTCTGGGCGATGGAGCAGACATATTCGCCCGAGGTGACAGTCAGGCGGAGGTGGTGGGCGTACAGGTCGAAGGTCGAGCACCCAGAGGATAACGAATCGATCGACGAGTATGGTGTGCCGTTCATGAGGGTGCGTAGCCAGTAGAGCCACAGGAGTATTCGTTCTCCCACCACAAGAGGAGGCCGGATGGCGCGACGCGTCGCTTCCCGCCATTCTCCATGGTTCCATCGGCCTTCGCTTCAACTTCAAGCGGTAGGGTTTAAGGTAAGCTTCGCACTAACCTAATCTTCCACCTGCTCATGCTTACAATCGATTGTGACAATAATGAAAATCATGCTTACAATCAGTCTCCGAGTACTACGCCAATCACCCTAAAATAGCTCTAGACCTTTGGGTCAAAGTTGTGACATAGTGTACAAATAAAGAAAAAATAGATTGGTGCTTCTTTCGAGGAAAAGAGTACTCCCTAGAAAACTGCCAATATAAGCTACTAGTATTTGGTTAGAGGATTTGCTGCCGAGAAAGATCCATCCACAGAGAGCGCCACACATCCCACTGGTGGTGGCACTACAGGAAATACTAATTTGCCGTCAGGAGGCGTCTTTGCCGTCAGCTTTTCGTCGAGTAGACGGCAAAGAGTGGATTTGCCGTCATCAGAAGACGGCACAGAAAAACTAATAGCAAAGAAGACTTTGCCGTCTGCGGAAAAAAATACAGACGGCAAAGAGCATTCTTTGCCGTCTGCAATAAAAAACACAGACGGCAAAACTCTTTGCCGTCTGCGTTTTCTAATATAGATGGCAAAGAGCATAGTTTGCCATCTGTATTACAAAATGCAGACGGCAAAGATCTTTGCCGTCTGTGTTTTTTATTACAGACGGCAAAGAGCATACTTTGCCGTCTGTATTAAAAAACGCAGACGGCAAAGAAGAAACACAACACACGGATCGATCACATGGATCGATGACAGGGAAGGATCTAAGCCACACATCCCCACCTGCCCCTCGCGCCCCACGCACCCACGCGCACCACTGCTCCGTCCTTATCCACTCGAGCTGCCCACCCCCACCACGATCTCTCTCTCTCGTTTCTCTCTCTGCTCGATCCAGATCGAGAAGGCCAGCGCCTACAACCACCTCGCTTGGCCTCGCCAGCCACCACCTCGCCGCCGGCCCCATCCACTTTCCCCTTCGGCCATACCGCTACTAGACCCGGCACCGTCGCCTCCACAGGCCCGCTGGTGCACGCCACCTCGTTGCCTTTGCCCTTTGCCCCAGGCGCTGCCGGCCACGCCGCCTCTCGCCCATGCCAGCCTCTACTTCGCCCATGGCGTCGCCAGCCCCTTCTCCCTTCGCCCACCTATGCTTCGCCCACGCTGGCCACGTCGCCTCTCGCCCACGCCGGCCACATCGCCTCTCGCCCACGCCGGCCAAGTCACCTCTCGCCCACCTCTACTTCGCCCATGGCGTCGCCGGCCCCGTCCCGCGCCGGCCTCTCCTTCGCCCATGGTGCAGCGGCCCGTCGCCCTCGCCGCCTGCTCCGCCCATGGCACCATGCCTGTCGCCCGCCGGCTTCTACCGGCCCCGGCCACGTCTCCCCCGCGTGTCTTTGCTGGCCTCGGCCCCATCCCTCGACGCTGCACCGTCTCCCACCTCGAGGGCAGCGGCAGCTCCTCGGGCATCAGTGTGCTCCATCCTTGACGAACGGAAGGGGAAGGGAGAGTGGTGCGGCTGCTCCGGCAAGCCTTGAGCACGCGAGGAGGTGGTTGCGAGGTTAGCGCTTGAGGTTGGGCTGCAAGATGGCCGCGCATGCCGGATCTCTCGGCTGCTATAATAGTCACCGCTCTGTTGTAATATTTTCATGTGTAATCCGTTCGTCTAATGAATAGAGCAGTTTTGCCTTGGATCAGCAAGTCATGATGTATTCTGTCTAGTCTTTTGTTGTGAAATTTGTCATTCGTCGTAGATTCTTGGAACGAAGTGTTGATGTATACTGTGGTGTAGCGTTAATTGCTGTCCTCTGCACTTGGACTATGGGTTTGGATTATTTTAATAAACAAAATTCTTTGCCGTCTGTAATATGTGAGGATGACGGCAAAGAAAGATTCTTGCTGACGGCAAAGACACTTTCCGTTGCCGTCTGTAGTTTTTATGGCGGACGGCAAATTTGTAGTTGGCTGACGGCAAATTCTTTGCCGTCTACCCGGTAAAAAGCTGACGGCAAAGCAGCCTTTGTCGCCATCCTCTTTGCCGTCTATGTTTGCCGTCAGCCGGCTGACGGCAAACTCTTTGCCGTCTGTATTTCGCTCTTTGCCGTCTGTACTCGCCAGACGGCAACCTAGCTGATTCCTGTAGTGTGGTGGATGCCAATGCGTGCATGCAGCATGGTTTGTGTCAGTAATTTTTACTTAGCACACCTCGCACTCTGCATATATGTCGGTTCCATACGTACATTTGTGCAGTTCCACCAAAATGCAGCTGAATAACCCTGTTTGCACAGATAATGAAAAAGCGTGATTACATTATAGTGGCACTAGTTGATGAAACACACAAAATAAATAGAAGAAAATATTGCGATAGTATCATAGTATGCCATCTTTGCGAGGGCGAGATGGGCCTACGGCGCCTCATCTGATGCGCCTCATCTTGGACATCGTCCCAAGTCTCCCAGATACACCTTACGCGATGATGAACATCGGTGTACAGCGGTAGTACAAGGAGGCGCCTTGAGACATTCCAATCTCTATTTTTGTACATATCAACTAAAATTAAGCACCCCAGTTTGCAGAAACGCTTAAACATTAACAATGGGACTAGTTGTTGAAACATACAATAACAAAGAGAAGCACTTTCTTTATCTACATTGGAAATGAAATGATAGAGATGACACTCGCTCTATTTTAACTGTATTATTACTTCATTTTATCAGTGACACTAGGGTTTGACGGTGTGGCAAACGAGGTGTACCGTGCGTCGCAAGGATGGAGGCCGGGGTGCTTAGGCTGGGATCGATCTTTGGCTCTTTCGATCACCGACATGGACGATTCAATTCATGGGACCTTTTGGTGCAGTTCACCTAAAATGAAGCAATGTCCCGTGAGCTAGCAGCTTCTTCTTCAATTTTTTTAGAAAAGGGTTTCCAGCCCGGTTCCATTTCCATCCGAAACGAAACCCACAGAGCTTCTTCTTCATTAGTTGCAATAAAACTGATCAACATCAAGGTTGTTTGTTAAGCTCCTGGAATGCTCAACTATAATTTGGATATCATTTGTGCAGTTCAACTAAGATCGAGCGTGAAATGTATATCTCTGTTTGCACAAAAAAGGTGGAAAGGGGGGTGACTAACAAGTGATGAAACATGCATCAAATGGAAAGAAGCATGTTCCTTATCTGAATGGCAATCCTACAAGGACAATAGCAATTTCTAAAGCAGTGGCATTGCTAGATATTAGTGTGTGCATTAGGATTAACTATGACAACCGTTAAATACGACATTACTTTGCGCACGGGAGAGTAGGCGGACCAGGACAGTTGCATTTCTAACGAAAAGAACCAACTTATCTTAATGGGAAATTTTAGCAGGACATGTAAAGAAGTGCCATTGATTCATATTACTGGAGGCATTACATTGAAAACAACATTGGTTTAACGTGTCCTTACTTTTAATAGTGCGACTGCTACATTTTACCAGTGGCATTACATAAGAGTTGATCGGGGCAACAAACATCAGAACAGGATATCTGGGTTGGTCCCATTTTTGTTCAGTATAGCCACCTAATACCGTGTGAGGCTAGCAAATCTAGTGCTGGACTTACTCTGTTGACTTGTCCCCGATCCCCACTTTCTTTCCTTTTTCAACCAATAGATCGGGTTTATATTGAGTTTGTACCGCGTTTCCCTTTATTTCCCTATTAGACCTAGAGACCAGTTGGATAGCCAGTCTCTGCTACTTTTTGCCCCCATTATTTCTTCTGTCGACCAAGTCCTAGATTCAGGTAACAAATCCTCCACCACCCCCACCCCCTTTCTTCCTTGTTTGAACCAAGTAGTACTAGATTCAAGTGCATGAACTAGTTTTACCTCTTAAATGTAAAAAATTAGGTGGTTTTCGAACAACCGATCGATCCTATCTACGAGGGGGCCTGCGAAATAGTAAAAGATACAAATGCAGCAACGTCAGGAGCTCGGGAAGTACAGCAAGGCTAGTTTCAAAGGAAGTTATACCTGATGGTCGCCGAGATGTCGCTAGGTGGGAGGCGGGAGGCCGGATCTGCCGACACTATGGTAGCAAGGAAGAAGGGGTCGGAGGCCCTCCCTCGCCAGCGGTTCTAGGGAGAGAACGGCAAGGCAGGCTGATCGGGATGCACCCAGCAGTGGGTAAGAGCCGTCGCCGAGGACGACCACGTGAACGTTGCACCTTCTCACCTTCCCGGCGGAGAGGATCCGGCTGGATCTGTGACTAGCTGGCGAGAGAGAGAGAGAGAGTGTGTGGCCACCGCTGTCGTGTTTAGATCTGGAGAGGCCGAGACAGGGTGACGAGAGCAACACTAGCAAGCAAGCGCGGAGACTCCTGCCTATATAGTGGAGTAGTACTAGTTTTCTTTTTGTCTCGGAGCCGGCTTGACCTCGTCAATGACCTGTCGAGAAGTCTTCATGCACGTGGCCCGAGGCGCGATTGTCGTCATTTTGATCAAGCGCCGGATTATAACATATAACACGAAAAGAATGCCACATGACAAGAAATAATAACCTCACTGCCCAAAGGAGACAACATGAATCCCGGACGGACAAACTAGACGAGGAACAAAGCTCAAATTAAAGATAAACTCGTAGAAAAGGGGTCCGTCGATAGATGTCCCTAATTAACATAGCGGCATGACCTAGATGGCAGCCGAGTAGTCACTGTTCGTGCATGTGCCCCAATGACTAGCCCAACTCAGTTGTCGCTGTTTAACCCTCGCAGATGATCCGAAGCACATGACACCTAATTTTGCGAGATGACAAGAAACCTTTTTTAGATTTCTCACCACAACTACAGCCATGTACAACACAACCTGCACGATATGTAGACGGTAGCCAATCCAGGCGTGTCTGCTGGAGTCTGGTCACATGCATGGACGAACTGATCTTCCGTGTCTTGCGGGGATCATCCAGGCACCAACGTCGTACTACAACACTTCTATAGTACTATCCTCGTCTCCCTCTTCTATTAAGTCACCCGATTTGCGGAGCCGGGGAGTGTGCCTATGGTCGGTTCTCAATTGTCGTCCCACATGTGTGCGAACGCCAATATGACGCGCTGCTCCATTCGGAGAGCAGCGTGCGGAACCGACCGACCGTCTGGGTGCGGCCTTGAGCGCGACAGCGTGCTATATACTCCGTACATGTGTACCGCCCGTTTTCTAGACGCTTTGATCCATGGCGCGGCGCAATCCATGGATACAAATCTAGTATATCGTATACTATTTAAAAAGTCGAGGGCGGGCTTTTCCTCTGCGGTAGGCGGCGGGCGATTCCGCCTAGTCGGTTCGGCGAGACGCGAGAAGACGAGGGTAGGCTACTGCAAACGTAGGGCTGTGTGATTTGACAAATGAGTTCTTTGTTGGACGGGTTGGGCCCCGTAATTTGACTTGCCATTATCATTTTAACTGCGGCGCTACGACCGGCGTGAGTCTCCTGATTTCTGACCACCTCCATACATGTGCCTCTCCCAATGCTCCACCATGTAGTAGAGGCTGGCTCTTGCATGAGATCCCAATTCTCCACTTTTTCCTTGCCTCTCTTTCTTCCACATATGCAAAAATGCCATGTAAAGCGCACTATTGTACTTACTTGCTCCTACAGGTCCTTAAGCTTGCCACATAGGCATAAAGTCTGATGTGGCAAGTTAATCAAGAAGAGAGAGACTAGTTTGGTGACCCAAGGAAGAAACGGTGCAAAGCGCGTGTACCTAGGTGAAAAGACAATTTTGAGTCTATAGCTAATTAAATGAAGCAAACTTAGCAACACCATTTCATTGGAAGAGGTCACTGCTTGGCAAATGCAATAAATACTAGTACTCCCTGTGTCCCATTATATAAGAACGTTTTTGACACTACACTAGTGTAAAAAACGTTCTTATATTATGGGACGGAAAGGCTCTGAAGAAATAGATAGAGGAGTAAAAAATACACTTATAGCCAACCTTATAGCTAACCTTGTTTTTAGTATGAGTGACTAAGTGATGACTATGTATGACATGCCAACATCGGATAGCCCTAACGCACCATGTTAAATCTCAAAGAAGCGCGACCCGGCGCATGCGACGCGACAGTCGTGGTAGGTGCGACCATGATCTGAGGTCTTTGGCAGCCCTTGGATCTGAGATCAAACGGTCGCATGCTAAGTTGCTGAAAATTTGCAGAATAACCCTCCCGCGGCAACCGACATATTTCCTCCCGCGGGCCGGAGTAGGTTTCTCGGTTTGTATGCGGGTTTAATGGAGGCGAGGAGACGTGTTCAGCCGGGCGTGCAGTGGACGGCGCAATACTATTTGATTTGACAACTACAACTAGTATATTATAAAAAACAAAGAAGAGTAGTAGAGATAGAGATAAGAATAGAGACTAGGGAGGAGCACCGTCTACTGCTTCGTGGGCTACTCCTGCGCTCCATTCGGCGGCCGCAACGTCCCCTACAACCACTTGCCTCCTCTGCGCTCCATTCTGGCCAGTGACATTTGGGGAGGCGCACTCTGATCGCTAGCAGCCACGACTTCACATTGCATTTACGACTTCTTCCCCGACCTTAGCAACCTCTTTCTCAACGACATGGGCGACAACCTCAACGCCAATGGTGCTGCTCTGAAAGTGCAACTATCCCTAGGTGGTTTTGGTAATTCATAACAACATATAGCTCATTGAGCTAATGCTATTCCAAGATGAACATTTCAGGAAAGCTCAATGAATGGCATGGCATGGATGATGAAAGTGGATCCCTCAAAATGCTATTGACAAAGGATTGGCTCAAGCTCAAAAGATCAAGACTCTTCATTTTATATTTTAGTGATTCAAGATCACATTGAGTCTATAGGAAAAGCCAATACTATCAACGAGGGATGAGGTGTTGCTTAATGAGCCTCTTGCTTCATGTGCTTAGTGATATGCTCCAAAACCCTCAGCTACTTTCTCACATCCACATATGACCTAAACCTAAAGCCAAAATCGGTCTCACCGATTCTTCCAATCAGCGCCACCGATTCCATATGTCATAGCCTTTGCCACAAACCCTAGGCAAATCGGTTCTACGATAGGAATCTCGGTCTCACCGAGATGGGATTATAATCTCTCTGTTTCCTTTTCGTAACTTTTTCGGTCTCATCGAAAGAGCGGATCGGTCCCACCGAGATTGCAATGTAAACTCTCTGTTTCCCTTTTGTAACATTTTCGGTCTCAACGAAGCAAGCAAATCGGTCCCATCGAGTTTACCTGACCAACTCTCTGGTTAGCTAATTACCAAAATCGGTCTCACCGAGTTTGTGTAATCGGTCTCACCGATATTACATTATGCCCTAACCCTAACCATATCGGTCCTACCGAGTGCATGTCAGTCCCACCGAAAACCCTAACGGTCACTAGGTTTACTAAATCGGTCTGACCGAGTTTTATGATTCGGTCCCACCGAGATTGGTAAATTGTGTGTAACGGTTAGATTTTGTGTGGAGGCTATATATACCCTCCACCTCCTCTTCATTCGTGGAGAGAGCCATCAGACTAAACCTACACTTCCAACTTACCATTTCTGAGAGAGAACCACCTACTCATGTGTTGAGGCCAAGATATTCCATTCCTACCATATGAATCTTGATCTCTAGCCTTCCCCAAGTTGATTTCCACTCAAATCTTCTTTCCACCAGATTCAAATCCTATGAGAGAGAGTTGAGTGTTGGGGAGACTATCATTTGAAGCACAAGAGCAAGGAGTTCATCATCAACACACCATTTGTTACTTCTTGGAGAGTGGTGTCTCCTAGATTGGCTAGGTGTCACTTGGGAGCCTCCGACAAGATTGTGGAGTTGAACCAAGGAGTTTGTGAGGGCAAGGAGATCGCCTACTTCATGAAGATCTACCGCTAGTGAGGCAAGTCCTTCGTGGGAGACGACCATGGTGGGATAGACAAGGTTGCTACTTCGTGGACCCTTCGTGGGTGGAGCCCTCCGTGGACTCACAAGAACCGTTACCCTTCGTGGGTTGAAGTCACCATCAACGTGGAAGTACGATAGCACCACCTATGGGAACCACGCCAAAAACATCCGTGTCTCCAATTGCGTTTGAATCCTCCAAACCCTTCCCTTTACTTTCTTGCAAGTTGCAAGCTTTAATTTCCGCTGCTCATATACTCTTTGCATGCTTGCTTGAATTGTGTGATGATTGCTTGACTTGTCCTAAGATAGCTAAAATCTGCCAAACTCTAAAACTGGGAAAAGGCTAAGTTTTTAATTGGTCAAGTAGTATAATCCCCCCCCCCTCTAGACATACTTCAAGGTCCTACATGCTCCCGTTGCACCGTATGTGTTTCTGTCCTTCCTGTTCAAAATCGTGGTAGAATCCATGTTTCTACTCTATGTCCTAGACTCGATCTGTTCATCTACTATGCTAGTCCGCATGATTAGTTTAATCTCTGTTATAGCCGTCATGATTTATTATGTAGTAAATCTCGTAGTAACTTGCTCATATATTCAACTGGCGGAATGTCCCCTATAGCCACTCCCGTTTCATGGACGGCCTGGTCGATGCCTCCAAGGAGCCCTTCGTCTACTGCTATGAGTGCCCGGTACCGTTTTGGGGCTCGCCGGCGGACATCGTGCATGACCTGACGCAGGCGTGCATCGATCACTACTGGCCCTTGGTGAAGAACATCAAGTACGAGACGTGCTACCCGTTCACCATGCCGGAGTCGCTGGAGGATCAGCGCCGCCTGCTAGTCTCGGAGGAGGACAGCAGCGTCTTCCTCTTGATCATGGCCACCGGCAAGGCCCGCGCAGACCGCCGCCACATCTCTATAGTGTGCGTCAGGGGCGACGCCACGATGTCTTTGGCCCGACACGAGGCCGATGTACGGGTGCGTGCTCACTATTACTACCCCTCGGAGGTCCGTGGGCGGCAACACTGGCTCGTCAAGCTGACTTGGACTCTGCTGATGACCCACAAGTATAGGGGATCGCAACAGCTTTCGAGGGTAGATTATTCAACCCAAATTTATTGATTCGACACAAGGGGAGCCAAAGAATATTCTTGAGTATTAGCAGTTCAGCTTGTCAATTCAACCACACCGGATAACTTAGTATGTCTGCAGCAAAGTTTTTAGTAGAAAAAAGTGGTATGATAATAATAGTAACGGTAGCAAAAGTAAAGATAAATATTTTTGGGTTTTTGTAGTAGTTATAACAAGATGTAGCGGAAAAGTAAATAAGCGAAGAACAATATATGAAAAGCTCGTAGGCAATGGATCAGTGATGGATAATTATGCCGGATGCGATTCCTCATGCAATAGCTATAACATAGGGTGATATAGAACTAGCTCCAATTCATCAATGTAATGTAGGCATGTATTCCGTAAATAGTCATACGTGCTTATGGAAAAGAACTTGTATGACATCTTTTGTCCTACCCTCCCGGTTAAGCGGGGTCCTTACCGAAACTAAGGGATATTAAGGCCTCCTTTTAATAGAGAACCGGAACAAAGCATTAACACATAGTGAATACATGAACTCCTCAAACTACGGTCATCACCGAGAAGTATCCCGATTATTGTCACTTCGGGGTTGTCGGATCATAACACATAATAGGTGACTATAGACTTGCAAGATAGGATAAAGAACACACATATATTCGTGAAAACATAATAGGTTCAGATCTGAAATCATGGCACTCGGGCCTTAGTGACAAGCATTAAGCATAGCAAAGTCATAGCAACATCAATCTCAGAACATAGTGGATACTAGGGATCAAACCCTAACAAAACTAACTTGATTAAATGGTAAATCTCATCCAACCCATCACCGTCTAGCAAGCCTACGATGGAATTACTGATGCATGGCGGTGAGCATCATCAAATTGGTGATGGAGGATGGTTGATGATGACGACGGCGACGAACCCCCCTCTTCGGAGCCCCAAACCGACTCCAGATCAGCCCTCCCGAGAGAGATTAGGGCTTGGCGGCGGCTCTGTGTCGTAAAACACGATGAAACTTTCTCTCTAATTTTTCTCTCCCCAAGACGGAATATATGGAGTTGGAGTTGAGGTCGGAGGAGGTCCAGGGGGCCCACGAGATAGGGGGGCGCGCCCTACAGGGGGCGCACCCACCTATCTCGTGGAAAGGCCCTGGGGCCCCTGGTGTATTTCTTTCACCCAATAATTCTTATAAATTCCAAAAAGTGCCTCCGTGGATTTCCAGGACATTCCGAGAACTTTTATTTTCTACACATAAAACAACATAATGGTAGTTCTGCTGAAAACAACGTCAGTCCGGGTTAGTTTCATTCAAATCATGCAAGTTAGAGTCCAAAACAAGGGCAAAAGTGTTTGGAAAAGTAGATACGTCGGAGACGTATCAACTCCCCAAAGCTTAAACCTTTGCTTGTCCTCAAGCAATTCAGTTGATAAACTGAAAGTGATAAAGAAAAACTTTTACAAACTCTGTTTGCTCTTGTTGTTGTAAACATGAAAAGCCAGCATTCAAGTTTCAGCAAATATTATGAACTAACCAGACTCACAATAACACATAGGTCTCACAATTACTCATATCAATGACATAATCAGCTAGCGAGCTATAATAATAAAACTCGGATGACAACACTTTCTCAAAATAATCATAACATGATATAACAAAATGGTATCATACCCAATATAAACCAATATAAACCAATACTCTTGATGACAACACTCTTGTTGTTGTAATTCATGGTGAAAGAGATCCAGTCAAGTCATACCCAATATAAACCAATAATAATGAATGCAAATGACAGTGTGCTCTCCAGCGGGTGCTTTTTAATAAGAAGGGATGATGACTCAACATAAAAGTAAATAGATAGGCCCTTCGCAGAGGGAAGCAGGGATTTGTAGAGGTGCCAGAGCTCGATTTAAAAAATAGAGATTGAATAACATTTTGAGCGGCATACTTTCGCTCTCAATGCAACAACTATGAGATGGCTGTATCTTCCATACTACATGCATTATAGGAAGCTCCCAAATAGAAGGGTAAAGGTTTATACTCCCCCAACCACCAACAAGCATCAATCCATGGCTTGCTCGGAACAACGAGTGCCTCCAACATACAACAGCCCTGGGGGAGTTTTGTTCAATTATTTTGATTTGCTTTGATCTTTTGGATCATGGGACTGGGCATCCCGGTTACCGGCCCTTTCTCGTGAATGAGGAGCCGAGTCCACTCCTCTTCAGAATAACCTACCTAGCATGGAAGATATAGCCAGCCCTAGTTGAAACATGAGCTGCTCGAGCATACAAAACAGAATTTCATTTGAAGGTTTGGAGTTTGGCACATACAAATTTACTTGGAACGGCAGGTAAATACCGCATATAGGAAGGTATAGTGGACTCATATGGAACAACTTTGGGGTTTAAGGAGTTTGGATGCACAAGCGATATTCCGCTTAGTACATGTGAAGGCTAGCAAAAAAGGCGGGAAGCGACCAAGCTGAGAGCGACAACAGTCGTAAACATGCATTAAAATTAATTTACACCAAATACAAACATGAGTAGGATATAATCCACCATGATCATAAATATCGTGAAGGCTATGTTGATTTGATTCAACTACATGCGTGAACATGTGCCAAGTCGAGTCACTCAATTCATTCAAAGGAGGATACCATCCCATCATACCACATCATAATCATTCTAATCGCATGTTGGCACGCAAGTTAAACCATTATAACTCATAGCTAATCAAGCACGACACAAGCAACTATAATCTCTAAATGTCATTGCAAATATGTTTACTTCATAATAGCTGACTCAGGAACGATGAACTCATCATATGTACAAAAACAAAAGAGGTCGAGTTCATACCAGCTTTTCTCATCCCAATAAGTCCATCATATATCGTCATTATTGCCTTTCACTCGCACGACCGAATGATGTGTAATATAATAAGAGTGCACGCGCATTGGACTAAGCTGGAATCTGCAAGCATTCAACTGAAGAGAGAAGACAAGTAATATGGGCTCTAAATTAAATAAACAATCATGCATATGAGAGCCACTAAGCATTTTCAATATGGTCTTCTTGACCCCCAAAGGAAAGAAAGAAAATAAAACTATTTACACGGGAAAGCTCCCAACAAGCAAGAAGAAGAACTAGAAATCTTTTTGGGTTTTCATTTTAATTTCTACTACAAGCATGGAAATTAAGCTAACTAATTTTTTTGGTTTTCTTAAGGTTTATCAAACACACAAGAAGAAAACTAGAAAAAAGAAATTTAAACTAGCATGGATAATACAATGAAAGAGTATGAGCGCCTACGACTAGTGTGTGAACATGAATGTAAAGTCGGTGAGAAATCGTACTCCCCAAGCTTAGGCTTTTGGCCTAAGTTGGTCTAGTACCAAGGACCGCCGCTACTCTCCCCGGTATAATGGGAGGTGTAATCAGGATACCACTGGCTGGTCATCTCCGGATCCCACTGGACAGATGATGCACGATAAGGGTCCAGCTCAGGTTCAGGTTCTGGAGTAAAAGCTTGAGCTCGGTGATCGTTCACCGCTTCCGGCGTGACAAGACGATTTTCTGCAAGCAAATCAAACAACAGAGGTGCAGGCAAAATAATAGTCTCAATGTGTTTCTTATTAAATCTAAGTTTATACAAGAGCATCTTTTCTTCGTTGTCAACAATAGACTTATGTGCTACCATGCTCTTGTAATCTAAAATGTGAGGATGCAATTTTATCTCATCCTCCTCGTGGTGCCTAATGGGTATCTGAAAATGTTTAGCAAGACGTGCAGCATAGATACCTCCAAATATGGGGCCTTTTGTACGATTCAGGGCTAGCCGTTTAGCAGCAACGCACGGCACCCATACTAAAAGTATTGTCTCCTAGCAAAGCATGTTGAAGAATAATAATATCTGGAACGCTCAATTTCCACTATTTCCACGACCAATCAAGCATCTACTAGCAAATATGGCAAAGTAGCGTAAAACTGGAAAGTGTATGCTAGAGACTTTTGCCTCAGAGCCCTTCTTCAGCTCTTCCACAGCAATAGTTTTAACAAAGCCATCCACATCTTCACGATGGGGTTCCTCAAATTCTCCCTTATAAGGTATCCTACATCCCGCACAAAAATGACGTAAAGACATTTTCTTTGAATTCATCATATAAATGAAATGATACTGCAGGCGGTGACTTCTTAGGATAATAATAAAAGTTTTGCACGAAAGTATTGGTAAGTAAGAGATACTGATCGATTAGATTAGTTGATGAAACCGGTGAGGCCTGCGGTCTCGATTAAAGCATAAAAATCTTCATGAATTCCGGCTTCTTTCAAGAAATCCTCGCATGGCCATTCACACGACCGTACTTCCGCTAAGCGAGGAAGATTATACTTGGGTTTTTCCTTCTCTTTGTCTTGTTTTTCCTTAGAGCTTTGTCTAGAAGAGCCTTTAAAGAGCCTCCTTAACATTTTCTGAAAATTTCTGAAATTTTAGTAACTTCAAAACAAAAGTGAATAAAACTGAACAAGATTGATAGCAACTACTCCTACAAGTGCCTAAACCCTATATCATGCATTGGAATTGCTTGGGACCTCAAAAATTTATCATGCAAGCTCAAGAACATGGTCACCTATGCAGCAAAAATTTGCAATGAATAAAGCACTATAACAAAAACTAATTGGACCAATGGGGGAGTCACATACCAAGCAACAATCTCCCAAAGCAGTTTTGTGAATGGAGCTTTGAGCTAGAGATCAAAAATCGCAGCAAAACGAGCTAGAACTCGTGCTTGAGCTGGATGGGGATTTTTTTGGGTAGAAGATGAAGTGTGTGGGTCTTTGGCATAAGTGGAGGGAGCCACGAGGGCCCACGAGACAGGCGCGCCCTAAGGGGAGGCGCCCTCTCTCGTGGCCTGGTGCTTGGCCCTCCTGCAGTGTTTTCAGTGCCTAAAATCCTCAAATATTCCAGAAAAAATCATACTAGATTTGCAGGGCATTTGGAGAACTTTTATTTTCAGACTATTTTTTAATGCACGAATAATTCAAAAAATAGACGGATAATACTATTTTTGCTTTGTTTATTCTAATGAACAGAAAGTAAAAGGAGGGTACAGAAGGCCGTGCCTTCAAGTTTCATCCATCTCGTGATCATCAAAATGAACCCACTAACAAGGTTGATCAAGTCTTGTTAACAAACTCATTCCGAATAACACGGAACCGGAGAAATTTCGAATAAAACTAAGTTACCTCAACGAGGATATGAAAATCCCCAACAATAAGAATATCATACTTTTTCTTGACAGGGAGAGGAAATTCAAAATCTCCAAAAATGATAGTTGGAACTTTTTCAATAGAATTGATGCTATGAACTTGAGATTGTTTCATCGGAAAGTGTACCGTATGCTCATTACCATTAACATGAAAAGTGACATTGCCTTTGTTGCAATCAATAACAGCCCCTGCAGTATTAAGAAAAGGTCTACCAAGGATAATAGACATACTATCGTCCTCGGGAATATCAAGAATAACAAAGTCCATTAAGATAGTGACATTTGCAACCACAACAGGCACATCCTCACAAATACCGACAGGTATAGCAGTTGATTTATCAGCCATTTGCAAAGATATTTCAGTAGGTGTCAACTTATTCAATTCAAGTCTACGATATAAAGAGAGAGGCATAACACTAACACCGGCTCCAAGATCACATAAAGCAGTTCTAACATAATTTCTTTTAATAGAGCATGGTATAGTTGGTACACCCGGATCTTCAAGTTTCTTTGGTATTCCACCTTTAAAAGTGTAATTAGCAAGCATGGTGGAAATTTCAGCTTCCGGTATATTTCTTTTATTTGTGATGATATCCTTCATATACTTAGCATAAGGATTTACTTTAAGCATATCAGTTAAGCGCATACGTAAGAAAATAGGTCTAATCATTAAAGCAAAGCGCTCAAAATCCTCATCATCCTTTGACTTGGATGGTTTAGTAGGAAAGGACATAGGTTTCTGAACCCATGGTTATCTTTCTTTACCGTGCTTCCTAGCAACAAAATCTCTCTTATCATAACGTTGATTCTTTGATTGTGGGTTATCAAGATCAACAGCAAGTTCAATCTCTACATCATTATCTTTGCTAGGTTGAACATCAACATGAACATTATCATTAACATTATCACTAGGTTCATGTTCATCACCAGATTGCGTTTCGAGATCGTAAATTGAAATATCATTGGGATTCTCAGGTGTGTCTACAGAGGTTCACTAGAAGCATGCAAAGTTCTATCGCTTTTTCTTTTTTCTTCTTTTAGAAGAACTAGGTGCCTCTAAATTATTTCTCTCGGAATCTTGTTCGATTCTCTTAGGGTGGCCTTCAGATACAAAGGTTCCTGAGTCATTCTACCAGTTCTAGTAGCCACTCTAACAAAGAAAGTCATTTTTATTATGAAATTCATCAGGCAAATCATGTTGAGCTTTAAGTAGTTGCTCTGCTTGAGTAGCAACCATAGAAGCATATTTGCTAACGCGGTGAAGTTCATCTTTAACTCTAGCCAGATTATCACCTACGCGTCCTATCTCGAAAGTATTATCCTTTAACTCTCTACCAACATAAGCATTAAAACTTTCTTGCCTAGCCATAAAGTCATCATATTCATCTAAGCATGAGCTATGAAATTTAGTAGAGGGTATTTCAACTTTATCATATCTATAGAGAGAATTTACCTTTACTACCTGTGTCGGGTTATCAACACAATGTGGTTCTTCAGGCGGTAAATTAAGACCATGTATTTCTTTAATAGGAGGTAAATTCTTAACATCTTCAGCTTTAATACCTTTTTCTTTCATTGATTTCTTTGCCTCTTGCATATCTTCAGGACTGAGAAATAAAACACCTCTCTTCTTCGGAGTGGGTTTAGGAATAGGCTCAGGAGTTGGCTCAATTGGTTCAGGAATTACTTCAGGAACTAGCTCGGGAAGAGTCCAATTATTTTCATTAGTCAACATATTATTCAATAATATTTCAGCTTAAATCATTGTTCTTTCCACGAAAACACAACTAGCACAACTATCCAAGTAGTCCTTGGAAGCATCGGTTAGTCCATTATAAAAGATATCAAGTATTTCATTTTTCTTAAGAGGATGATCGGGCAAAGCATTAAGTAATGGGAGAAGCCTCCCCAAGATTGTGGGAGACTCTCTTCTTTGATTTGCACAAAATTATATATTTCCATAAGGCAACTTGTTTCTTATGAGTAGGGAAATATTTAGCGGAGAAGTAATAAATCATATCCCGGGACTACGCACACAACCAGGAGCAAGAGAATTATACCAAGTCTTAGCATCACCCTTTAATGAGAACGGAAATATCTTAAGGATGTTTAAATAGCGAGACTTCTCATCATGGGTAAATAGGGTGGCTATATCATTCAACTTGGTAAGATGTGCCACAAAAGTTTCAGATTCAAAGCCATCAAAAGGATCAGATTCAACTAAAGTAATAATATCAGGATCAACAGAGAATTCATAATCCTTATCAAGAATACGAGATAGGTGAAGTAGCAAAAGCAGGATCGGGTTTCATTCTAGCATTAAGAGACTGCTGCTTCCATTTAGCTAATAAATTCTTAAGATCATTTCTATCATTTCAAGCAAGAATTTCCATAGCAGCTGCTTCATTCATCACATAACCCTTAGGAACAACAAGTAATACATAATCATTGGGGAAACCTTCATCATCACTATCATCAATAATAGGTTCTTCACTATTTTCATTCCCCTTAACTCTGGCAAGTTGTTCATCTAGAAATTCACCTAATGGCAAAGTAGTATCACGCACAGAAGTAGTTTCATCATGCATAGCAGAAGTGGCACCATCAATAACATGCGACATATATCGTAATTCATAGCGATGAGGTTTAGGTGTCGCAAGCTTACTAATAACGGAAGGAGAATCTAGTGTAGAGCTAGATGGCAGTTCCTTACCTCCCCTCATAGTTGAGGGAAAAATCTTGGTCTTAGCGTCTTTCAAGTTCTTCATAGTGATCAACAGATATAAACCCCAAGTGACTCAGAGAATAGAGCTATGCTCCCCGGCAACGGCGCCCGAAATTAGTCTTGATAACCCACAAGTATAGGGGATCGCAACAGCTTTCGAGGGTAGAGTATTCAACCCAAATTTATTGATTCGACACAAGGGGAGCCAAAGAATATTCTTGAGTATTAGCAGTTGAGTTGTCAATTCAACCACACCTAGATAACTTAGTATCTGCAACAAAGTGTTTAGTAGCAAAAGTGGTATGATAATAATAGTAATGGTAGCAAAAGTAAAGATAAATATTTTTGGGTTTTTGTAGTAGTTATATGATGTAGCGGAAAAGTAAATAAGCGAAGAACAATATATGAAAAGCTTCGTAGGCAATGGATCGATGATGGATAATTATGCTTGGGATCACGATTCCTCATGCAATAGTTATAACATAGGGTGATATAGAACTAGCTCCAATTCATCAATGTAATGTAGGCATGTATTCCGTAAATAGTCATAATGCGTGCTTATGGAAAAGAACTTGTATGACATCTTTTGTCCTACCCTCCCGTGGCAGCGGGTCCTTCTGAAACTAAGGGATATTAAGGCCTCCTTTTAATAGAGAACCGAACAAAGCATAAACACATAGTGAATACATGAACTCCCTCAAACTACGGTCATCACCGAGAAGTATCCCGATTATTGTCACTTGAGGTTGTCGGATCATAACACATAATAGGTGACTATAGACTTGCAAGATAGGATCAAGAACACATATATATTCGTGAAAACATAATAGGTTCAGATCTGAAATCATGGCACTCGGGCCCTAGTGACAAGCATTAAGCATAGCAAAGTCATAGCAACATCAATCTCGAACATAGTGGATACTAGGATCAAACCCTAACAAAATTAACTTGATTACATGGTAAATCTCATCCAACCCATCACCGTCCAGCAAGCCTACGATGGAATTACTCACGCACGGCGGTGAGCATCATGAAATTGGTGATGGAGGATGGTTGATAATGACGGCGGCGATGAATCCCCCTCTCCGGAGCCCCAAGCGGACTCGGACCAGCCCTCCGAGAGAGATTAGGGCTTGGCGGCGGCTCCGTGTCGTGGCACGATGAAACTTTCTCTCTGGTTTTCTCCCCGAGACGGAATATATGGAGTTGGAGTTGAGGTCGGAGGAGGTCCAGGGGGCCCACGAGATTGGGGGGGGGGGGGGGCGCCCCCTGTCTCGTGGACAGGCCCGGGGGCCCCTGGCGTATTTCTTTCGCCCAAAAATTCTTAAAAAATCCAAAAAGTGCCTCCGTGGATTTCCGGGACATTAAAGAACTTTTCTTTTCTACACATAAAACAACATCATGGTAGTTCTCTTTGAAAACAACGTCGGTCCGGTTAGTTTCATTCAAATAATGCAAGTTAGAGTCCAAAACAAGGGCAAAAGTGTTTGGAAAAGTAGATACGTTGGAGACGTATCATCTGCCGAGCTGGGACCTTCCCGCCGATGTGGATATGGAAGACGCATGGTATTATTTGACCACCAACAATGTGCATGGGGACTCCAAGGAGGTTCACCTGGACATATGCATTACTAAGTTAAATGTTCGTCATTAGTCTTTGCTCAATGTAATCCGCTGTCTAAGCATGTGGAGACTTCCATGCATGATCTTGCTCTATTGGAGTATCGCGCATGAATAAAAGTGTATCCATTTATGGTTTAGTCTAGAATCTTCCATGTATGAATTTTTACTACTGTACTGGTGAAAGACTTATGATGAACCATTTCTGCAAAGCACAATAAGAGTTATTTCTTCACAAGTTTTGGATGCAAAGTTGAGCAGTTGAACGCTTTTGTTTGCAAAAGATACTCTTTTATCTATTTCACCCAGATGTTTCTGAGCTCTAGAGATGAAGTAATATCCGAAGAAACCTATCGATACCTGTTACACATGAGATGACCCCCACATCCTTTGTCAAAATAAACAACACCCCGATCAATGCATTTCACTCTTCCGTGCAACGGACGGGCACCTTACTTGCTACTACAGGTGCTTAAGCATGCCACATAGGCATAAAGTCTGATGTGGCAAGTTAATCAAGAAGAGAGAGACTAGTTTGGTGATCCAAGGAAGAAATGGTACTAAGCGCGTGTACCTAGGTGAAAAGACAATTTTGAGTCTATAGCTAATTAAATGAAGCAAACTTAGCAACTCCATTTCATTGGAAGAGGTCACTCCTTGGCGAATGCAATAAATACTAGTACTCCCTGTGTCCCATAATAAAAGAACGTTTTGGCACTACACTAGTGTCAAAAGCGTTCTTATATTTTGGGACGGAGGAGTATCTGAAGAAAGAGATAGAGAGGAGTAAAAAAATACACTTAGCCAACCTTATAGCCAACCTTGTGGTAGTATGAGTGACTAAGTGATGACTATGTATGACATGCCAACATTAGATAGCCTAACGCACCGTGTTAGATCTCTAAGAAGTAGCGACCATGTGACGACGCTGACGGTCATGGTAGGCGCGACCATGATACGGGCTCTTTGGCAGCCCTTGGATCTGAATCAAATGGTCGCATGCTAAGTTGCTGAAAATTTGCGTAATAACCCTCCAGATAAGATATTCACCCATAGGTCTAGAATGACGCCATGCAACCGTTCGATCTCGTAACTGTGGGCTCTCGGAAGCCCGTATCATGGGAGAATGGAAAGCCACTACCCTGCCGTTCGCCTGACGGCAGTTCGCTCCTACTGTCCCGTACGTCCTTTAATAGTACAGCGGTTCGCTCCTAGTCGTCCCGTCCATTCACATTACGGCAGTTCCACTAATCCTAACCCTCCTCCCAAATCCATGGCGTCCCAAATCTCCCTGATCGGCGGTGAGTACAAGGTCAGAACCATCACCGGCGATGATTTCGATGTCATGTACACCCGTTCTTCCGCGACGGTGAAAGGATGCCTTTCTCGCTTCAAACGCATGTTCGAAGACTCAGTTTCTCATGTTGAGTACACTACAGTCCTGGGACGAGAGAAGGATCTAAAGGACGAAGAGAAGAAGAAGCCCGCCGTGATCCAGGTTTGCGTGCATGACTTATGCTTGGTCTACCACATATGCCATGTCGACGTTGAGAGCCAGGATTTTAAGGACTTCCTCGAGAGCAACCTAGTCAAATTTGTTACTGTAGACTTTGGTAACGACAAAGAAGTCCTGCTCGGATAGGCCTTGTTGTAGGCAACACCTTTGACCTCCAAAAGAATCTGCTGGTGTCCTCTCGTCAGCCTTCAATCACGACCTGGCGAAGCCATGGTTCATCCTTTGTACGGTAAACTGGAGAAACCTCCATACACGTTTCATCGTCATGCATGGCAGCGGAATGTCTCCACTACGCTGCAATGGATGGCTACCTTTGTTTCAGTATCTACAAGGGTTGGATGAAGAGCAACAGCCAAGTTGGCGGTTCAAGCAAAGAAGTATCGGCCAAGAGGAAGAGGGACAAGGACGAAGTCGAGGACGTGGACGAGGATTCCGAGTAAGGTGGCGATGTCGCTGCTCACGGTGGTTCTAATGCGATTGTCTACCGGGATAGTTGCAAAGTTTAATTTCAGGTGTGCTTAATTTAATTTGAGGGTGTGTTGTCTTTGAGCCCCAATGAGAACTATGTTATGTTTCTTCTTGTTACTTTAACTCTTCAAAGATGTACATACTAGTATTTCTTACATTTCATCTTTTAGTTGGTATAGTACTACCACTCGTTTCTTCACATTATATACGTACAATATATATGGCCAACATCATATAGCCAGCAGCTTTAGTTGTCAAAGAATTTCGTGGTGCTTAGTTTTGTCAAAGAATTCCAGGGTGCTTAGTTTTATTTGAGGGGTGGGTTGTGCTGGACACCATTATTGTGACTAGCCTTTTTAATAGTACTATATGCATAATTTGGCGACCAACGCTCTCTATATGTACCACCTTTTTTAATTTCAAGTTTTGCTCCATGGCGCAATCCATCGATACTACTGCTGTACAAAAGTATACATTTTTTAAAAGGCTAGAGGGCGGGGCAGTCTAGCTTGGTCGGTTTCACGAGAGGCGAGGGCCTTTGTGATTTGATGACTCATTACTGCTGGAAGGCGGGGACTTGTGATTTGACTGCTCGTATAAATGCACCGACGACCTGATCGAGGAGGAGCAAAGAACCGTCTTGGTATACTCAAGTTTTTCCTTTGGAGTAGTAATCGCTGACGGAGGAGCACGAAACACGGCAGCCCAGTGCCATATGGCGATAAAAATTATCTAATTTGGTAGTCATCTCATTGTTAGCATTGTTCTATTCATTCCCAAAAAAAAACCATTATACTATTCATGCCTCGCAGAGAACGTGACATGTGCGGCGAAACACCCGAAGCAAAAGATGAAACACAGCAGCAAAAGAAGAAGGAAGATTATCACACCAAATGATCTAATTCACCGCGGGGTCATAACTGCTTCTTCATCGCCTCCACGACCTCCATCTCCTTGCGCATCTCCTCCGCCATCTTCTTTATTCTGTCCATGACACGGGATTTCTCGACGCGAGCCTTCATCATCTGTTCCACGGCCGCATTACATACCTTGACAGCAGCCGGGTGCTCGATGCGGAGCTTCGCCAACTCCTCCTTCTGTTCCATGACGAGGGCCTGCAGCAACTTCATCGAGGAACTACTATTCTCATGCAACTTCTCCATCCGGTGTTCTTCTCCTTCAACAGGTCGATCTCGTGGCAGAGCTTCGCCTTGTCCTCCCGAAGTCGCAGGATTTCACCGGTCGCCTTCTTCTCCGAGGCAATGCTCTTCTTCAGCAGCATCACCAAGCCGGTGGTCAACTCCCCCTGCTGATTGAGCTCAGCGGGCATGTCGTCAAGGCTCTCCTTCAGCAACTCCATCAAGCCTTGGATGAACTCATTCTGCTTATTCAGGTGCTTATTGAGCTGATCGGGCATGCCGTCAAGGGATAACGACTCCAGTCCGCCGGCTCGGCATGTTCGCCTCCGCGGCTAGGGCGCTCCTGGGAGCCATCGCCTGCCCGTGAGAGATCTTTCGAGGTCTCTGCGTGGCGGCGAGCCCTCTCTTTTTTTCCACAGCCTTGGTTGCCGCTCCCTTGTTACGAGTAGTTCTCGACCTAGAGCTCTGCTCACCGGCCATGGCAACGACGGACGAAGAAGAAGCACTTATGAGGAGGAAAGGTAGAGTAATTTTCGGTTAGGTAGTTCCCCTTTATAACCTAAGTACTAGCACTAGTACTAATACCGCATAGTGGGGACACGTTCAGGTTTGAATGCGTACTAGTAGGTGTGAGCAGGCTTCGAATGTGATGGGAACAAGGTAAAGATTAATTGATGGTTTTGGTTTCGAGGCCCGAAACGGCTCCCGATGAGTTTAGCGGAACATAAATTTCAAGTACTACACTGCTCAAATGCGTAAATATTATGTTACTGTCTAAAATTGGCACAAAATACGAAGGAGACCAACGGAAGTACTACCTAGCAACCCACGATTTAACAACTCGCAGGCGCGCAGTGGAGTAATAATGTCTTTCTTCCGCCCTCACGTCGACTCAATTTGCATGCCCTGTATTAATTGACCATCAATGAAGTGAACGACTTTACACGCGCCAAATTATCACATGGGGTGGATCTTGGTACAAAATTGCGTCTGGCTTCGTGTACCAGCGTGTCGCGCATGCGAGGAATGAGTGTGTGTGTGGCGTGCGTGCACATCTTAACCCGTGCATGTACCGCCAGTATGGCTCAGGGAGGACGAGTACATTCTTCTGGAACCAGCAACACGTCACTGTGATCAATCCATGCAAGGAGGTCGCGACAACGCCTCCACATGTGCCACGTGGCATCATGAACTGTAAGAGAGACACTGTGTAGCGTGCCATTGGTATTCTAATGTACGTGTTTTGCACATACTCGAAGTACTAGTAAGGTACACGTGCATTGCACGCATCAGATTTTGCAACCAAATTATGAATAAATACCACACTATAGCATGTAAGCTCGGAGTCATATATGCCTGATGTAGCCCTTCGTTTAATTCTTATAGTTCATCTCATTCAAAATCAATTAGAGGGTGCTTGGATACGTTTTAGTCCCAGGACTAAAAGTAGTGAGACTAAAACATGCTAGCCTCATCCATGCTTGGATCCAAATACTAAGGAGACTAAAATCAAGTTAATGAGCATTTATTATCCTCCAAACCCTCCAATCCAGAACTCGCCTGCGTTAAAGGAGAGGAGTTAAATGAGGAGAGAGAGGACTAATCCACATTTTAGTAGGGGTACCCCTGACTAAAAAAATTTAGTCTCAAGACTAGTTTTAGGCCCTCTTTAGTCAGGGGTGCTTGGAACTTTAGTCTCCTAAAGAGACTATTTTTAGTCAGACTAAAATAAGTCCCTTGGATCCAATCACCCTCTTAGTTTTTATAAAAAAAGCTAAGAACGCAGGAATAGGAAAAACATGGGATTATAGTGGAATGTCATCCTGAATCCTCTGAGGATTGTACGAGTGTTTGATTGTGCATGGAAAAACGCAGAATTCTTTCAAAGAGGTTTGAGTGGATGGGATGTTTCCTATGAAATCTAGTGCAAACGAATCATATGGAAAAATTCCTATGGTTTACAATCCTCTGAATCAAACAACTAAGATAGGAAAAATTCCTAATGATTAGAATCCTCCAAAATTCCTTTGAGAATCCTTTGATTCAAAAGAAGCCCTTAATCTATTTTATGATTCATGGAATTATGCGTTGTAAAGCATAAAGTAAAAAAATAATGGCAATTCAACTAGAAAAAAGTTTGGGCAGTTATGATACGGAAGATTCTAGAACAAAAGAGAACCACCGTTGTTTTGAGGTTTGTGCATTATGCTTAAGTTCAACCATGGAGTCTGCTAGATTGTACATGTGGCAAAATCCGGTGGGGGCTAGAAGATGGTCCGAGGGGCCGAGTGGAGGAGACTATGAAGGTATGCAAAAGTGCGAGATCGATATTTAGAGAGAGGCGAACACGTGCGCTTGTTGCCTGTGATGGCGGAGCCATGAAAAATAAATGAGCTAGGGGGCAAAGCATTGCTAATCCTTTACGAGGAGGGTCAATTCATGAAATTAAACCTTTTTTAGCAGCAATTGTCTAATGATCACATTCATATTAGCCTCGATATATAGTGATGTTAGGGGGGGCAGGGCCCGTACTGCGCCCTGTCTTCGCCATTGTGCACGCGTCTGAGAGATGAACCGGAAGGCATGGATGATAAGAGGGGACGTTGGATATATAATTAATGTGGGTGTATTAGCTATATATGTTAATCCTATATAGAGAGGTATAGATTGATCGATGTGCACGTGGGAAAGAGGGTGAGACCTCACTGGATATATCGATTGATCGGTTTGTGTGGAAAATTATGAAATACCTAGCTATATACACACATACATAAAGGAACATCGATCGTTGCGCATGCACGCGTGAGAGATAAAGAATGCCCGATATGATGGAGAGTGGGATGTGTGTGGGTGTGTGCCTTCATGGGAGACCGACCTGAAGAAAAAGATTGCATGCGTGCAATGGATAATGCCGACTGGTAGTGTGTGTGCATGCATGCACGAGAGAAAGTTAGTGGTACAATTATAAAGAGAAGACTACTGTGGGTGTAAAAGAATAGGTGAGGTCATAATCAATGTAAAGTTGAATTCAAATATTTGAATTAGAGATCCTGATGTTTGAAACCCATGCATGCGTGAATATAACAAAGATCTGCATGGTGTGGTTTGGAAACGAGCATGTTGTAATGTATACACATTGAACAAGGTCAGACTGATTTGAATTTGAGATACCGATGGCAGACATCATTTGGCCACGTCGCATCCGTGCATGGACACACTATTCTAATTGGAGATGATGGGCGGCTTTCGCATCACTTATCTATATCTATACCCCTATATATATATTATATTATATATTTTCTTATATTGTGTGCGGGTAACTTTAACTTTGAAAGATGGTCGTTGGATGAGGCGAATCCGATGGTCCAAAGATGGCAAATTTGAGCACTATCGTCGTTGGATATCATCTAGATTCCACCAGATTTAGCCACATGTATAATCTAGAAGACTCCATGGTTGAACTTAAGCATAATGCACAAACATCAAAACACAAGCACTTCTTATTTGTTCTAGAATCTTCCGTATCGTAATTGCCCAAATGTTTTTCTACATGATTTGCCATTATTAGTTTTTACTTTATGTCTTACAATGCACAATTCCATGAATCTTAAAATAGATTAGCTTTCTTATAAAAACTAGATGATTTTGAATGAAATGAACTATAAGAATTAAACGAACATCTACATCATGCATATATGACTCAAAGCTTGCATGCTATAATGTGGTATTTATTCATAATTTGGTTGCCAAATCTCATGCGTGCAATGCACGTGTACCTTACTATAGTCTAAATGGTGTTTGTGTGTGTGTTGTGCGTGTTGAGGTGCAAATTGTATTTTTTTTGGTACTCGTTAAGCTTGTTCTTCCGAAATTTCAAGCCGCGCCTTGTTATGCCGAAAATTCAAGCTAAGCGTCTCTGTCATCGTGTCGCGTAAACTCCCACCTCTTCAACCCGCCTTTGTTAGTCTTAAATATTTACGATATATCTTTGTCTCACAGTGCTCGGCCAACTCCCTCCATCTCAACCCGCCTTGCTATTCGAAATTACAACGCGCAAAAACTCCCACCTCATGTGAAATCCCGACACGCGAAATGCCCGTGGTACCCCGAACCGAAAGAACCGCCTCAAATCAGTGGGGTACTTTCAGAATTTACCCCACATTTTGGACAAGCTGCGTCTCTAAGCCATGGTTCCCCACCGCCATCCCATCCGCCCCACCCATTCAGACACCGAGGTCATGCGAAAACCCGCGACGAACCTCACACCCTGCTCCGTCCGCCACTCCAGCCAGAGTTTCTTCCCCGACGACGCCGTCTACAAGAACACCTCGACGTCCCTCATGGATGAGGATCCGTCGTCGATCTCATCGTCCCGCCGGTTCAGCCACCCCGTCTTCCACCTCCAAGGAGCTGCCCCGACGTTCCCCTCGTCTTTTGCGCCACCTCCATTCCCACACCGCCGTCTTCACCTGCACCACCGGAAGAGCATCATCATCACCGTTTCCTCGGATGAAGCTGCGGCCTAATCGGCGCAACCAAAGAGGTTGTACACTAATCGCCGCATTTTCGTCTTGATTCGATCTCCGCGGTCTTGCCGCCGACGCCGGGTCCCGAAGCCGACACGCCTTGAATCCATCCACGGGCGGTGTCGCCGCCACTTCCTCCACGGGCGTCGGCTCCTCGGGCGGCGACATCCACATCGGTGAGGAGCTCTGCTGCTTTAGCTCTCGCTTGCTCTTTGCTCTGCTCTTGCTCTCGGTCCCCTGCCTGGTCTGCTCTTGCTATTGCTCTTGCTCGCGCTGCTGCTCTCGCTCTTGCTCTTGCTTGCGATGCTGCTCCGATTTAGCTACACTTCAGTTGACTGAATCGACTTTTGGGTCAGTCGATTTTCAGGGGGTGGGGGGGCTCGCCGGGGTGAAGGAAGAACCAGCCGCAGCGGGGAGGGGGGCTCGCTAGAGAGGTACCCCACTATCTATCTTAGGGTTCGGGGTGGGGGCGGTGGTCGCCGTGATGGCGGAGCATTGGCGGGCGGTATGGCGTGGGGATCGCTTAGAAAAAGCTCCACTGCAGAGGCTAGAGGGATGGCGTGGCGGCGGATCGGCGGTGGGAGTGTTTTCGGCGGAGGCGAGGGCGCCTTACCGCCCGCGTGGCGGCGGTCTTGCTGTTTGGCCCGTGGTGGCTGGCGGCTCAGGAGGGTGGAGGTTGAAGATGAACCGCAGGCCCTTGATTTCATATCCAATGGCTGCAAAATCGACCCGACTGTGAGATGAAAAGTCGATCGACCGACGTAGCCTCACCTTGCTAGTGCGTTCAGTTCGGCCGATAAAGAAAATTCAGTTTCGACAGCTAAATTCAGTTTCGACAGTTAAGTTCAGTTTCGAAAGTTAAGTTCAGTTTCGACAGTTAAGTTCAGTTTTGACAGCTAAGTTCAGAGATGAACGGCTGATGTATTTTACATCTAGAACTTTGTGGTTACGTATTTTAAGTCATGTATTGGAGATGCTATTAGAATTCCACGCAGGTTAACGTTGTTCGTTGTCTCTCTTGTCCTCGCTTCAGCCTCGGCTGCCGTCTAACTCAATGGAGCTGCTCCAGCATTTAAACCCTCCATCACAGCGGAGCAGTACCTGGCTCCATCTCCACGACGCCTAAGATCTTCTTCCCTCCTCCGACAAAGAAAGTCGGCGGAGCATCCTCACCGCCAACCGAATCATGCTTTGAGATCGACATGGCTTCGCCAAAGAGGTTGTACACTTGTTGCATCTCCTTTTTACTCTACATGTTATATATATTGTCCATTGAGCACACGGAGTAACGGGAAATACGATTATTTTATCCTACTATATGACAAGCAGTGAGGTACCAGGCAACTTAGCTATCCGTGATGGACTCTCTTGAATGCCATCATTATTTATCTCTGCGCGTTTGAGCTGTGCATTTGTCGATGGGCCTGGGAGTTGAGCTAGTATGGCAGTGGCCTGGGTCCAAAGTAATAGAAGTAGCACAAAAACATTTTTTTAGTGTAGGATTTTCCTTGCTCAAGCCTGCCTACTAGAATCGCCAGTGCTTGAAAGGAAAAGTGAATGAGAAACATAGGAATTGGAAAGTTTCCTGTGGTACTAATTTTCATGAATTTGGTGCAAAGGAATGGAGCAAAGGAAAACTGTAGGATTTGTTCCTTTAGTGTCTCCTTGAAAGAAAAACCGTAGGAATTCTAATTTCCACTTCTCCTCCATTTCATATTCCTATTCATCAAGCACAAGACTAAGAGATAGTAGCATAATAGCATTATAACCGTACATTTTCTTGTGGTTTGACTTAATCTCACCATGCTTTTTTGCATCATGTGATCTTCCAATTGTTATGAATCAAACACCCAGATTGGCAGAAATCCTGTGTTTTAAATTCTCTGTTTTGCACATGCATTCCTATCCTATTCCCTGTCTATTTCCTATCCCGCATTGTTAGAATCCTCAAATTCAAACAAGCCCTTACTCAATTACTACATCACGGATATGTGTCAAAGAAAACATTGTGTGGTTTGTTCTGCCTCCTGCGGTGTTGTGTTCCACCCCAGCTCAGCTCCAACGATTTTAAGGGTTCACCACAAACAGGATCCGCTCTCCAGACTGTCTTTCGCCGCCTCGGATCTTTCTTCCCCTACCGGCAGCCACACCAACTGCATTACCATCATCAACTAAGCGAGATGACCTTGAGGACTACACGGGTCCGCAAGAGAGGTCGCACTCTTCCATGTCTGCTTACGCGTTAAGGCCGCTTAATATGATGACATGCTACATTATCGTCGTGTTCACCTATTAGACCTCGAAGTCAGTCCAAACTAATGCTGAAACTTGAGTTTTTAAATGGTTGTGGGGTACATATTGGGGCAGCAATCGCATTACTATCATCTGCCTAGTATCCGGTTAATCTCCGGTGTCTACTATGAGTTTCATGTTGGGTGCAAGCAAACATTAAAGGAGCCATTATCTGTATTTTTTAACTAAAGCTATTATCCGCCTCGCTATCATTGGTTTTGGGTCTATCCACAGTTTTCTACCATCACTCTGGATTTGTGCATGCACTCCTTACATAATCTCACTATGTTTTATTCCTATGCATGCCAGCTACTATACACAATGGAACTGATCATGTAGAGCCAAAGAGACGAGCCTTGCATGGCAATAAAATTTCATGCAGACGTTGCTCCATGGTGGGCGCAAAGGCAGCCCCCCTCCACCCATTTCAGATCGTAATCAAGAGGAAGATAATTGTTCCGAGGGGGTTCAGAAGCAGAAGACCACTCCTGTTTACCCCATGAGGTCTTCGCTCTAACTTGGCATGCTGATGTTGGTAATATCATGCATATGGTGCCTTGCATTGCTTACTGTATACATCAAAGATTTCATCTGCTTAGTTTAGACATGCTTTACATCAATGCCATCTCTTTAGTTTTCTTTATCATATATGTGAATCATGCAATGCCATCTTGTCTAGCCAGCATCATATATATGTGAATTTTGCAATGCCACCCTCGTTAGCGGTCATCTTATATGTGAATTATATCATGCCATCATTTTTTATTACGTGTTAAATTTGTCAACAATTTTAGTACATTCAATTACTCTTCCTCAGGCATCGACCATTCGACGCGGTCATGGGGAAAATATGGAGTGGAAACAAGGTCTTTAGAGCGCATAATGCTATCTCGACGAAGCGCATGTCTTGCTAGTTACCGATAGCTCCTCGGAGGAGGATTCGCAGAAAGATGACCACCATACCCCCCGAGGTGCATGCCCTAACTTGGCAGGGTTATGTTGCTCATATCGTGTGTAAGGTATCTTGCATTGCTATGTCATTTGCTTAGTTTAGACATGCTTTGTGTGAATGCCACCTGTTTAGTGTCTGATTACCATATATGTGAATAATGCAATGCCATCTTGTTGCAAGACATTATATATGTGAATTATGCAATGTTATCTTGTTGCAGGGCATTATGTATGTGAATTATGCAATGCCATGCTGTTTAGGCAAGCGTCATATATGTGAATTATATAATGCCGTCCTTTTTTTTGTATTTCTCATTGCTTTTGTCGACAATGTTTGTATATTCAACTGCTCTTCCAGTGCATCAGCCATTTGAATTGGTGATGGAGAAATCTGGAGTGAAAACAAGGCCTTCAGAAAGCGGTATTAATGCTACTGCCGAAGCGAGATATCTTGCTGGTTACGGATAGCTGTTCGTGAGGAGGATTCGAAGGCAGATGACCAGTCCTATTATCCCCCGAGGTGTATGCTCAAACTTGGAAGGGTTATATTACTCATATAATGCATATGTTGTATTGCAATGCTTAGTTTTTTACATCATATACACACTATTGAATGCCATCTCCTTAGTTGACACATCATATATGCGATTGCCCTCTCGCTCACTTCCTTAGTATATAAATCATATATTTGAATTATGTCATGCCATGATGTTCACATAGACAACATGTATCTGAATTATGGCATGCCAACCCATTTTCTAAAGACATAATATAGTTATATCATCTCATCCTGTTTACGTAGTCATCATATTTTAAATTATGTCATTCTATCCGTGAATTATATCATGCCATCATGTTTCCATCGACGGCATGTTTGTGATTTATGGCATGCCAGCCACTTAAATAGACACATTGTATATTTATATCATGTCATCCTGTTTACATAGTCATCATATTTTGAAATATGTCATTCTATCCTGTTTAGTTAGCCATCATACATGTGAAATTGTGTCGTGCTATCCTGTTTAATTAGCCATCATATATGTGAAATTATGTCTTGCTATTCTATTTGCTTAGACAACATAAATGTGAATTATTTCATGCCCTGTTTTTTTCCCTACTATCCATTGCACCTGTCTATCTTACAATGTATGTACATTCAATTACTTTTCTTGTTTATCAGCCATTTCAATTGGAGGAGTGATGGCGTGATCGTGGGAGTAAAAACATGGTCTTGAGAAAAGATCGTGCTACACTGTCGATGCAGAGTAGAACCACGGGTTGTACTTGCCCAAGAACCAGCCCCACCACACATAACCCACACTCATGCAGATTGTACCCCTACCCAGCTTGGACAGAGAACCAGCTACACCCCTTCTAACCCCAACCCCAAAGCAGATAGACACCCAGTTCCCTGCTGACACAACACCGTCTCCACCACAGAAAGCACCCAAACACGAAAGCAGTTAGTAAGGCAAGCTGCGGTGCCCAAATCACGAGGACCACCACTCCGAACCCGAAGTCAACGCTTAAGCAGAAGAAGAATTGTTCTCAGTGTCAGGTTCAGAGCTATGGTTCATACTACTTTGCTCTTGCATCACTGTATTTACCGATACCAACCAATTTCAAATTTGAAGGATGCAATTGAAACTCCAATGGCGCAACAGGTATGTTTTAAACCTGTTTCTTCAACGTGTTTGGCTGTTTGCTGTTGTAACTTGCTCTATGTTGATTTCAGTTTCAATTGAATAAACATTTATGTTCTCATGCCATGCACATTACAAGTGTTGTTATTGCTGTGTAGTTTCCCACACTTATATTCTATCTATGTTGCTTTGTCTTAAATAGATATGATTCGAACTGTATCTATCTTGATTTTGCAACATAAACTAGAATGATATAGACCATACAGTGACCATACTACATAGATATATGTTTGTTTCATGTTGTATCCTGTCAACCTTACTACTGAACTGGTTTACCAAAATGAGTTTCATATACTAAATTGTAAACCTGAGATTTGTTTGTTTGTTTCTCTTTTACAAGGCAGATAAAATATTGGAGAAGAGTACCCTGTTATGCAATGTTAAAGGAAGTAATGCAGATAAGGTTCAAGATAGTGAGACATCCCTGTTGGTCTCCAAGAAAGCTGATAAAAACTATATTGAAGACACCAGACAACCCCAAAGTCCTGTCTTGATGTAGTGTTCAAGTTATCGGCTACCATCACCGGGCACCAGCTCTTGAACTCGCTGTGAATCAGTTCGGCTTCTTGAGTCTCAACTTCAAGTTGAAAGACATCGATCGACGTTATGCGACGTGAAGCCAAGGACTGAGGCTGCAGAATTCAGATGCATACTTTCTCGTGCAACAAAGAAGTTACCGGAGGACTTAAGCGCCAAACAAGAGAAAGTTAATAAGCTTGCTAAGCATCTTGCCAAAGATTATGGGTACCTGTGATATTGTTTCTTGAGCTCTTCTCAAGTGGTTTCAGATCTTGGACTTGTTTTGTCATGCGGCGTTTATATGTCTGTTGTGTTCTATATTTGCACTGGTGGCGAACTTTGATGCCCAGTGGATGTAATATGTGTAATAGCCGTGATAGCCTAGTGTAAGTTGCTTGCTTATTTATTTCCTTGTTGTCTTGTTTATTTGTTTGCTTGTACTCAGTGCAGTTCTTTTTCTACGGTTTGCTAGTGGCTGCAATAACCTATTTTTTAAAACTAGGCCACAATAAACGCCACAGTAGTGACACTGGGCCTACGGGCCGTAGAAACAGTGGGCCTTCTACGGGCCATAGAAATAGTGGGCCTTCTACGTGTCAGAAACAATGGGCCTTCATGGGTCAGAGAAACAATGGGCCTTCTCTGGTCAGATCATCAATGGGCCTTATACGGGCCGTATGATCGATTGGCCAAACATGGGCCAAACAGACCGCATTCTGCCCGTAAACGGGCTAGAGTTGGAATTGTCCGTTCATGGGCTGACCATAACGGGCCATTGTTAATAGGCCGTATTTGATGACGCTATGAAAACGGCCCAACGTATTAACGGACCACAAACGGGCCGACTGTAACCACATGCTGAATTTGGCCCACAAGCAGAAAATGACAGTAACGGGCCGTAAGTAAACGAATGCTGGAAATGAGCCCAAGAATAAATGGGCTCTGAGAAGGCCGAAAGATAACATGGGCTGGAAACGGCCCAACGGAATAACATGCCGTTAATGGGTATAAAGTGATACACTGTTCTATACGGGCCAGTTTCACCACGGGCCGTTAAATGGGTGTAAAGTGATACACTGTTCATTACGGGCCGGTTTCACCACGGGCCGTTAATAGGCCAAGAGTTACATAGGGCCCCATATGGGCCGAAAGACGTCATGGGCCATACATGGGCCAGAAGTGAAAACGGACTGGAAGATGGCCCAGATGACGCTACTGGGCCTAATTCGAATAGGGCGTAACGGGCTTTGGGTTAGCGGGCTGTAAATGGGCTATATGCGAATAGGCCGTTAACAGGCTTTCCATGGGCCGGCCCGCCATTTGACCAAGTCAAACGGGCCGGCCTTTTCATAGCAATGGGCCTCTGTTGGGCCGTGCCACGTGTCGACGTATCATAGGCGCCTTCGGTCCAATGAGTGGATGACATCTGTCCCAGAGGTGAGCCGACACGCAGTTTTCCTCCACCCAATGATGATTTTACACGTGGAAAATCCCCATTGGTCCGGGCTGTTAACGGGTTATCGGATCCAAAACCCGACCCGATAGCTTAACGGCGTTCCGTTACGGTGGATGCCACGTGTCGGTCACCCTTGACGAAAGCACTTCTGTGACGCGTGATTTATCATCATGGAAGTGGACACTTCCGTGATGATAATTTTTGTAATGTCATGGAACACTTTTACGACAGCACAGGTATGACTATCTTGATTCTGTCATTAATTTGTCATGGATGTACATGCATGACAAAAACGCGACCTACTGTGACAAACACGTATCATCACGGAAGTGTATTTTTTTGTAGTGATGAACACTTGCTCCTGAGTCAATCGACCAAGAGGATTTTGAAAACTGTGTATACAAGGATTCATTTACACATGAAACTATATTGTTACCTCTTTTTGCCATGATTGACTTCAGCCAATCAGGGCAGTCTTTCTTGTAATGCCTGGTCTTCTTACAGTGGAGACAAGTGTCTTTGTCCACTTGGAAAGGCTGTTGCTGATGCTGATTCTGATGCTGATAGGGAGCTTTTCCTTGTGGCTTTGAAGGGGAACTTTTGCTGTTTTGATTGCAATTCTTTTTCTTGTGATCCTTCACATAGTTGAGTGAACCACCATGTGAGGCTTTGAGTCTATCCTCTTCTTGGACACACATTGCTATTGTCTTTTCAATGTCCCATGTTCCAAGTGAGATATTATAGTTTACAAGAAAAGTTTCAAACACCTTTGGCGGTGAAGCCATGACCAGGTGGACCAGGAGCTTTGGTTTGATCTCTAGATCCGCATCCGTGGGCTTGAGCTTTGCTGCCATATTCTTCATCCCGAGGATGTGCTCTCTTATTCCATGACTACCACCTGTGTAGTTTTCTGTCACCAATTGTTTTAAAACCTGGGTGGCATATATCTTTGAAGAGCCAGTGAACTAGCTCTTTATCTTTGTAAGCAACTCCCCTGCGGAAGTTCACTCTGCAATGGAGCCCACAATGGCTCTCTCAATTGTATTCTTTATAAATGCCATGCACTTTTTGTTTGCATTGACCCACTTTTGATTTTCTATGGTGTATAATGATAATCCCCAAGTGCAGGGAATCATCATAGCAATTCTCAAAGGTGGAAGTGATAAGTATGGAGTGTCGAACCCACAAGGAGTTAAAGGTAAGATCAATATTCTCTCAAGCCCTATACGCCATCGATACGACTCTCACGTACATCAACATTTGCTTCCAACTAAAACGAGAAATAAAACTACGTTGTGGGTATAAAGAGGATAACTTTGTATGATATCGGAGAGCTAAAATATAAAAGTAGGTGCTGTTCTCATAAAGTTAGAATATATTACTAAATATTATAAATAGCGAGTGTGGAATAATGGCGGATCGGTGTGCGGAATTGTCCTAGGCAATTGTTAACAAGACTGATAGTCGTCATTGCAATTTCATATGAGGGAGAGGCATAAGCTAACATACTTTCTCTACTTGGATCATATGCACTTATGATTGGAACTCTAGCAAGCATCCACAACTACTAAAGATCATTAAGCTAAAACCCAACCATAGCATTAAAGCATCAAGTCCTCTTTATTCCCATACGCAACAATCCCTCTTACTCGGGTTTGTGTTTCAGTCACTCACCAACCCAGTATAAGCGAATCATGAACGTATTGCAACACCCTACAGGGGGAACCCCTCACGCTTGCGCGACACAGAGGGCACCATAGGACAGCATCAAAGTAAAACGTACAATTCATACCAATCTAGATCATTAATCAACCCAAAGACAAAAGATATCTACTCAAAACGTCATAGGATGGCCACACACCAAGGATTACTGTGGGATGCGGGAGAGTGGACCGCGTAAAAGAGATGAGGATGGTGATGATGATGGTGATGTTGATGAAGACGATCACCGCGGCGATGATTCCCCTCCCGATGGCACTCAGGCGCCACCGGAAGAAAGGAGGAGAGGTTCTCCCCCTTGTGCTTCCTCCTCCATGGCCTCCCCCCTAGATGGGGAGAGGTTCTCCCTCTGATCCTTGGCCCTCATGGCGATGATGGCCTCTCCGGGATACTCCTCCATGGCCATCGGTGATGATGGCCCCCTCCGTGAGGTGCTTGGAGAGGGCCTAGATTGATTTCTCGTGGCTATGAGGCTTGGCGGTGGAACTCCCGATCTAGGTTTCTTTCTGGAAGTTTGGGTATATATAGAAGAGTTTTTTGGCGTTGATTTCACGCCGGGGGTCTCCGGGCTGTCCATTTAGGCAGCGCGCTACTGGTGGGCTGATACGTCTCCAACGTATCTATAATTTTTGATTGCTACATGCTATATTATCTTCCTGCTTTTGGACATTATTGGGCTTTATTATTCACTTTTATATTATTTTTGGACTAACCTATTAACCGGAGGCCCAGCCTGTAATTGTTGTTTTTTGCCTATTTCGTAGTTTCGCAGAAAAAGAATATCAAACGAGTCCAAAGCGGAATGAAACCTTCGGGGCGTGATTTTTGGAACGAACAAGATCCGTGGAGACTTGCACCCTACGTGAAGAGAAGTTTCCGGGAGGCCCACGAGGTAGGGCGCGCCTACCCCCTGTATGGCGCCCTCCACCCTCGTGGGCCTTGTTGCTCCATGGATGTACTCCGTCCTCCTATATATACCTACGTACCCCCAAACGATCAGAACAGGAGCCAAAATCCTAATTCCACCGCCGCAACCTTCTGTACCCACGGGATCCCATCTTGGGGCCTGTTCCGGAGCTCCGCCGGAGGGGGCATCCACCACGGAGGGCTTTCCTCTGACCTTCGGGTCCACAGTTAGTAGCTAGATGGCTTCTTCTCTCTTTTTAGATCTCAATACAATGTTCTCCCCCTCTCTTGTGGAGATCTATTTGATGTAATCTTCTTTTGTGGTGTGTTTGTTTAGACCGATGAATTGTGGGTTTATGATCAAGTTTATCTATGAACAATATTCGAATCTTCTGAATTCTTTTATGTATGATTGGTTATCTTTGCAAATCTCTTGAATTATCGATTTGATTTGGCCCGCTAGATTGATGTTTCTTGCAATGAGAGAAGTGCTTAGCTCTGGTTCAATCTTGCGTTGTCCTTTCCCAAAGCGATGAGAGGGGCAGTCGACACGTATTGTATTGTTGCCATCGAGGATAACAAGATGGGGTTTATATCATATTGCATGAATTTATCCCTCTACATCATGTCATCTTGCTTAAGGCGTTACTTTGTTTTCATGAACTTAATACTCTAGATGCATAGCTAAAAGGCTTTAAAGAAAAGCGCTTGTTGGGAGACAACCCAATATATTTCCTTTCTGTCGTTGAATAAATCTTTGATCTAGCCTCTGGTTAGATGTGTTTTTATGTTTTAATTAGTGTTTGTGCCAAGTTAAACCTATAGGATCTTCTTGGAAGATAGTTATTTGATCTTGTAGAAATTTCCAGAAACTTTCTGTTCTCGAAAACAATTTATTAAAAATCACCATAACGTGATAAAATACTGATTCAAATTGCTGCTTATCAATAAACAAATTGCCTAGGTCTTCCTATTTTTGCTGATTTTTTGGAGTTCCAGAAGTTTGCGTTAGTTACAGATTACTACAGACTGTTCTGTTTTGATAGATTCTATTTTTTCGTGTGTTGTTTGCTTATTTTGATGAATCTATGGCTAGTAAAATAGTTTATAAACCATATAGAAGTTGTAATACAGTAGGTTTAACACCAATATAAATAAATAATTTGTTCATTACAATACCTTGAAGTGGTCTTTTGTTTTCTTTCGCTAACGGAGCTCACGAGAATTTCTGTTGAGTTTTGTGTCATGAAGTTTTCAAGTTTTGGGTGAAAGATTTGATGGATTATGGAACAAGGAGTGGCAAGAGCCTAAGCTTGGGGATTCCCATGGCACCCCCAAGATAATCTAAGGACACCAAAAAGCCAAAGCTTGGGGATGCCCCGGAAGGCATCCCCTCTTTAAATCTACTTCCATCGGTAACTTTACTTGGAGCTATATTTTTATTCACCACATGATATGTGTTTTGCTTGGAGCGTCTTGTATGATTTGAGTCTTTGCCTTTTAGTTTACCACAATCATCCTTGTTGTACACACCTTTTGAGAGAGCCATACATGATTCGGAAATTATTCGAATACTCTATGTGCTTCACTTATATCTTTTGAGCTATATAGTTTTGCTCTAGTACTTCACTTATATCTTTTAGAGCACGGTGGTGGATTTGTTTTATAGAAACTATTGATCTCTCATGCTTCAGTTAGATTATTTTGAGAGTCTTAAATAGCATGGTAATTTGCTTAAATAATCCTAATATGCCAGGTATTCAAGCTTAGCAAAAACTTTCTTATGAGTGTGTTGAATACTAAGGGAAGTTTGATGCTTGATGATTGTTTTGAGATATGGAGGTAATAATATCAAAGTCATGCTAGTTGAGTAGTTGTGAATTTGAGAAATGCTTGTGTTGAAGTTTGCAAGTCCCGTAGCATGCACGTATGGTAAACATTATGTAACAAATTTGAAACATGAGGTGTTCTTTGATTGTCCTCCTTATGAGTGGCGGTCGGGGACGAACGATGGTCTTTTCCTACCAATCTATCCCCCTAGGAGCATGCGCGTAGTGCTTGGTTTTTGATGACTTGTAGATTTTTGCAATAAGTATGTGAGTTCTTTATGACTAATGTTGAATCCATGGATTATACGCACTCTCACCCTTCCATCATTGCTAGCCTCTTCGGTACCGTGCATTGCCCTTTCTCACATTGAGAGTCGGTGCAAACTTACCGTGCATCCAAACCCGTGATATGATACGCTCTTTCACACATAAACCTCCTTATATCTTCCTCAAAACAGCCACCATACCTACCTATTATGGCATTTCCATAGCCATTCCGAGATATATTGCCATGCAACTTTCCACCATTCCATTTATCATGACACTTCCATCATTGTCATATTGCTTAGCATGATCATGTAGTTGACATAGTATTTCTGGCAAAGCCACCATTCGTAATTCTTTCATACATGTCAATCTTGGTTCATTGCATATCCCGATACACCGCCGGAGGCATTCATATAGAGTCATACTTTGTTCTAGTGTCGAGTTGTAATCATTGAGTTGTAAATAAATAGAAGTGTGATGATCATCATTTTCTAGAGCATTGTCCCAAGTGAGGAATAAAAAAAAGAGAAAGGCCATAAAAAAAGAGAAGGCCCCAAAAATGAGAGAAAAAGAGAGAAGGGACAATGTTACTACCCTTTTGTGCTTCAAAGTAGCACCATAATCTTCATGACAGAGAGTCTCTTGTTTTGTCACTTTCATATACTAGTGGGAATTTTTCATTATAGAACTTGGCGTGTATATTCCAACAATGGGCCTCCTCAAGTGCCCTAGGTCTTTGTGAGCAACCAAGTTGGATGCACACCCACTTAGTTTCTTTTGTTGAGCTTTCATACATTTATAGCTCTAGTGCATCCGTTGCATGGCAATCCCTACTCCTTGCATTAACATCAATCGATGGGCATCTCCATAGCTCATTGATTAGCCTCGTTGATGTGAGACTTTCTCCTTTTTTGTCTTCTCCACATAACCCCCACCATCATATTCTATTCCACCCATAGTGCTATGTACATGGCTCGCGCTCATATATTGTGTGAAGGTTTATAAGTTTGAGATTACTAAATTATGAAACAATTGCTTGGCTTGTCATCGGGGTTGTGCATGATGAGAGCATTCTTGTGTGACAAAAATGGAGCATGACTAAACTATATGATTTTTAGGGATGAACTTTCTTTGGCCATGTTATTTTGAGAAGACATAATTGCTTAGTTAGTATGCTTGAAGTATTATTATTTTTATGTCAATATGAACTTTTATCTTGAATCTTTCGGATCTGAATATTCATACCACAATTAAGAAGAATTACATTGAAATTATAACTAGTAGCACTCCGCATCAAAAGTTCTGTTTTTATCATTTACCTACTCAAGGACGAGCAGGAATTAAGCTTGGGGATGCTTTATACGTCTCCAACGTATCTATAATTTTTGATTGCTCCATGCTATATTATCTTCTGTTTTGGACATTATTGGGCTTTATTATTCACTTTTATATTATTTTCGAGACTAACTATTAACCGGAGGCCCAGCCCAGAATTGCTGTTTTTTGCCTATTTCAGAGTTTCGCGGAAAAAGAATATCAAACGGAGTCCAAACGGAATGAAACCTTCTGGAGCGTGATTTTTGGAACGAACAAGATCCAGGAGACTTGGACCTCACGTAAAGAAGCTTTCCAGGAGGCCAGGAGGTAGGCGCGCGCCTACCCCCTGTATGCACCCTCCACCCTCGTGGGACCCCTGTTGCTCCACCGACGCATTCTTCCTCCTATATACACCTACGCACTTCAAACGATCGGAACAGAGCCAAAACCTAATTCTACCGCCGCAACCTTCTCAGACTTCCACGAGATCCCATCTTGGGGCCTGTTCCAGAGCTCCCATGAGTGGGCATCCACCACGGAGGGCTTCTACATCAACACCATAGCCCTCCGATGAAGTGTGAGTTGTTTACCTCAGGACCTTCGGGTCCATAGTTAGTAGCTAGATGGCTTCTTCTCTCTTTTTGGATCTCAATACAATGTTCTCCCCCTCTCTCATGGAGATCTATTCGATGTAATCTTCGTTTTGCGGTGTGTTTGTTGAGATCGATTAATTGTGGGTTTATGATCAAGATTATCTATGAACAATATTTGAATCGTCTCTAAATTCTTTTATGTATGATTGGTTATGTTTGCAAGTCTCTTCGAATTATCAGTTTGGTTTGGCCTACTAGATTGATCTTTCTTGCAATGGGAGAAGTGCTTAGCTTTGGGTTCAATCTTGCGGTGTCCTTTCCCAGTGACAGTAGGGGCAGCAAGGCACGTGTTGTATTGTTGCCATCGAGGATAACAAGATGAGGTTTTTATCATATTGCATGAATTTATCTCTCTACATCATGTCATCTTGCTTATGGCGTTACTCTGTTTTCACACTACTAGGAAAAGGCCTTCTAGTGGCGCACCTGTTTTGGCACAACATAGGAGTGCGCCATTACTAACAAATTGCTTTTCAATTTTTTTTTGAGAATTTTTTTTCAAATTTTTGTTAAAAAAAATCACATTTTTTTCATTTTTTTCTTAATCTCGGGTCACTGTGGCTTAATCTCGAGTCAATATGCTTAATCTCAAGTCAAATCGCACTCTATGGTCAAACTTCCCGGAAGGTCACCCATCCTCACACAAATTCAACCCTAGCACGCTTAACTTCGAGTTCTATCCAACCCAGCACCAGCTCACTTCAAAGGCACTTGTCGATATATCTATCATATCAATCCTATTAAACCTTGTTGATGTCTACGACTTTGTTCATGTTCATGACTGTGATGAAACTTTGAAAAATATTTCAAACTTCCCGGTCATATTACGTATCATATTTTCAAAAAAAAATCCAAAATTTGAATTTTTTTTCTGTTACTAGTGGCGCACCTAGCAAATGGTGCGCCACTAGTAAGTTTGATTTTTTTTTTCATTCCCCCCCTCTAGATCTTAAAAGCTCCGTATCTTTCGTTCTGTTAGGTTTTTGGGGATTTTGAAGATGTTGAACAAAGTTCCCCCCATTCAATTAGGATGTAACTTTTTGATTAGATGATTTTTCATATAGAAAACTTTTTAATCCGAGTTCGTATGCAAAAGTTATGCCCATTTTACTAAATTTCGTAGAGATTTTGCAAATAAAGTCGAAATTCATATTTGTAAATTTTCCCAACAACTAGACCACATATCACATGAGAAACTTATTTTCTTTTATTTTTTAACATTTCCATCATTTTCTTTTTATTTTCTAAAAGCTGAAAAGGCGGTCCAGGGTGCATTTAGCACTGTGGTTACTAATGGCGCTTTTGATGTGTGGTGCGCCATTAGTAGTTTTGAAAATAAAAAAAAATTGTTAGTAATGGCGCAACGTGGGATAGTGCGCCACTACTAGTTAAAACTACTAATGGCGCACTGTCCACTTGTGCACCACTACTAACATTTTTTTTTTCAAAACTACTAATGGAGCACGGTGGGTGTGGTGCGCCATTACTATGTCAACTAGTAATGGCGCACTATCCCATGGTGCGACATTACTAACAATTTTTTTTCAAAACTACTAATGGGGCGCCACACACCAGGTGCGCCATTAGTAATATGTCAATAATGGCGCACCTGTATCTGGTAGTGCATACATGGTGCGCCATTAGCATACATGGTGCGCCATTAATGTCCATATCATCTATAGCCCTTTTCCTAGTAGTGTCATGAACTTAATACTCTAGATGCATGATGTATAGCGGTCGATGAGTGGAGTAATAGTAGTAGATGCAGGCAGGAGTCGGTCTACTTGTCTCGGACGTGATGCCTATATACATGATCATACCTAAATATTCTCATAACTATGCTCAATTTCACAATTGCTCAACAAAGAATTTTTTCACCCACCGTAAAATACATATGCTCTCGAGAGAAGCCACTAGTGAAACCTATGGCCCCCCGGGTCTATCTTCATCATATTAATCTTCCAACACTTATTTATTTCCTTTGCTTTTTTACTTCGCTTTTATTTTACTTTGCATCTTATCATATCTATCAGATCTCACCCTCGTAAGTGACCGTGAAGGGATTGGCAACCCCTTATCGTGTTGGTTTCGAGGATTTATTTGTTTTGTGTAGGTACGAGGGACTCGCGCGTAGCCTCCTACTAGATTGATACCTTGGTTCTCAAAAACTGAGGGAAATACTTACACTACTTTGCTGCATCACCCTTTCCTCTTCAAGGGAAAACCAACACAGTGCTCAAGAGGTAGCATGGGCGCGCCCCCCACCCTCGTGGGCAGCCCGGGACTTTTCTCGCCTGCTTCTGGTACTCCGTGGGCTTCTTCTGATCCAAAAATGATCTCCGTCAAGTGGCACGTCAATTGGACTCCGTTTGGTTTTCCTTTTCTCCGATACTATAAAACAGGGAGAAAACAGAAACTGGCACTGGGTTCTAGGTTAATAGGTTAGTCCCAAAAATCATATAAAAGTGTATAATAAAGCCCATTAAACATCCAAGATAGATAATATAACATCATGAGTACTTTATAAATTATAGATACGTTAAAGATGTATCAGCATCCCCAAGCTTAATTCCTGCTCTTCCTCGAGTAGGTAAATGATAAAATAAATAATTTATGAAGTGTGAATGCTAGCAAGTGCATAAGTTTCATCAATGATAATTCCAATCACTTCTTCTAGCATCATTATATGTCATAACAATAGCTCATCTCATAAAACTTTTCATGGTCAAGTAACAAGCAAATCACATGTTTAAAGTATAGAACATAAACTTTCTTGAAAACTAACAAACCGTGTTATCAGTCATCAAACAATTACAATTCATCTTATTTTCAGGAAAAGCTTTGATTTAGCAAACTCCACAGACTCAACTATCATTTAGTCTTTCACAATTGCTAACACTCACGCGATATTTATGGGTTCAAAGTTTTAATCAAACACAGAGAAAGATATGGGCTTATAGATTCGCCTCCCAACCTTTTACCTCAAGGGTAATGTCAACAATAATAGTTCATGATGCCTTACATCCAATTGGATATATATATATCAGAATCTTTCCAACACAAATGTGCTTGCCAAAGGATAAAATGTAAAAAGGAAAGGTGAAAAATCACCATGACTCTTGCATAAGGGTAAGAGATAAAAGTAAAAGATAGGCCCTTCGCAGAGGGAAGCATAGGTTGCCATGCGCTTTCGGGGTTGGATGCACAAAATCTTAATGCGAAAGAACGTCACTTTATATTGCCAGTTGTGATATGGACCTTTATTTTGCATTTCGTCGCTTTTATTTCTTCCACATCACAAGATCGTATAAATCTTATTTCCTCCACACTAATCAATCATACATATTTAGAGAGCAATTTTTATTGCTTGCACCGATGACAACTTACTTGAAGGATCTTACTCAATCCATAGGTAGGTATGGTGGACTCTCATGGCAACACTTGGTTTAAGGATATTTGGAAGCACAAGTAGTATCTCTACTTAGTGCAAAGAATTTGGCTAGCATGAGGGGGAATGGCAAGCTCAACATGTTGGGCGATCCATGACAATATACTTTATTTCAGATATAAGAAAACATAACCCATTACGTTGTCTTCCTTGTCCAACATCAACCTTTTAGCATGTCATATTTTAATGTGTGCTCACAACTACAAAAGATTTCCAAGATAGTATATTTATATGTGAAATCCCTCTCCCTTCAATATTCTTTCATGAATTGTTCAAGTGACCAATTCTATGTTTGCTAACTTTTAATAAGTTTACTACCTATACTTATTATGTGTGAAGTCATTACTCCCCATGTTATAAGCATACGAAACATATATAAATTCAGATTTATGACATTCAATTTATTCAACCATTTACTCATAGGATATACATGAAGCACATGAGCAAATGACAAACTACTCCAAAAGATATGAGTGAAGAACACTGAGTAGTCAAATAATTAGCTAGCCATGGGAGGATTCTTTTTCATTCAATATTTCAGATCCAATGATCTTACTCAAACATCAAGTAAAATTGAAAATACACTCCAAGCAAAACACATATCATGTGACGAATAAAAATATAGCTCCGAGTAAGGTATACCGATAGTTTTGAAGACGAAAGAGGGGATGCCTTCCAAGGCATCCCCATGCTTAGGTACTTGAGTCTTCCTTGAATATTACCTTGGGATGCCTTGAGCATCCCCAAGCTTAGGGTCTTTCCACTCCTTATTCTCCTCATATCGATATCTCACCCAAAGCTTGAAAACTTCAATCACACAAAACTTAACAAAACTTCGTGAGATAGGTTAGTATGATAAAGAGTAAACCATTCACTTTGGTACTGTCAAGGACAAGTTTCATAATTGTTCTCACACAATTCCTACTGTACTATATCATTTCTACAATTTATATTGAGAAATATAAGTCATAGAAACTACAAAACAAGCAAACTATGTAATGAAAACAGAATCTGTCAGAAACAGAACAGTCTATAATGATCTGAACATAAACCATACTTCTGCTACTCCAAAAGTTATGAAATAAATTGGTGAACGTGAGGAATTTGACTATTAATCTTCTGCAAAAAGAATCAACTCAAAAGCACTCTTCTGTAAAAAGTGACAACTAATCTCGTGAGCGCAAAGTTTCTGTTTTTTACAGCAAGATCACATTGACTTTCTCCCAAGTCTTCCCAAAGGTCTTACTTGGAACTTTATTGAAAAGCTATAAAACATGATTAATACAGTATCTTAATCATGTAAACACACAAAAACAGTAAGGGTAAATATAGGGTTGTCTCCCAACAAGCGCTTTTCTTTAATGCCTTTTAGCTAGGCATGATAATTCCAATGATGCTCTCATAAAAGATAGGAATTGAAGCACAAAGAGAACATCTTGAAAAATATGACTAGCACATTTAAATCTAACCCACTTCCTATGCCTAGGGATTTTTTGAGCACACAACTTATGGGAACAAGAATCAACTAGCATAGGAAGACAAAACAAATAAAACTTCAAAACTTTAAGCACATAGAGAGGAAACTTGATATTATTGCAACTCCTACAAGCATGTATTCCTCCCGCATAATAATTTTTAGTAGCATCATGAATAGCAACGTTGTTCTCATAATCAATTGGAACCTCTTCCGAAATAGTGGAATCATTACTAGCTAAAGTTGACACTCTTCCAAATCCACTTTCATAAATATCATACTAAGATTCAACACCTCCAAAATAGTGGGATCACTAATTCCTAAAGTTGATACTCTTCCGAACCCACTTTAAATGATAGTATTATTCATGCTCCAAAATATATAAGTGAAGTTCATGGAGCATTCTACAATTAACATAGACTAACCAATATCCTAGCTGAAAATATATAAGTGAAGCACACGAAGCATTCTATAAAACCATACTCAAAAGATTTAAGTGAAGCACAAAGAGTAATTCTATAAGATCGTACTTAAAAGATATAAGTGAAGCACATGAAGTATTCTATAAATTGATGAAGAGACATCTCATACTAGCATGGTTCTTAAAGGAAAAACAAAAACACAAAAGACACAAATCATGTGAACAAACCAAAAACCGAGGTATACCGATACTGGTTGAAGAAGAAAAATGGGATGCCAACCGGGGCATCCCCAAGCTTAGATGCTTGAGTATCCTTTGAAATATTTACTTGGGGTACCTTGGGTATCCCCAAGCTTGAACTCTTGCCTCTCTTTATTCTTCTCATATTGATAGCTCCTCGACCTTCGGACACTTTCCACACAAAACTTTAACAAAAACTTGTGAGATCCGTTAGTATAACAAAGCAAATCACTACTATAAGTACTGTTGCAAACCAATTCATATTTTGTTTTTGCATTGTAGCTACTGTAATATAAATTTTAAATGGCTTAATCCACTGATAAAAATCGATAGTTTCATCAAAACAAGCAAGCAATGCATCAAAAACAGAATCTGTCTTAAACAGGACAGTTTGTAGTAATCTGGAAGTTTAGCAAACTTCTGTAACTCCTAAAATTATGAAATAAATATGACAATTTGAACAATTTGTACAGACCCATTTGATTTTCCAGTAAAAAATGTAAATTCACGCACTACATCCAAAGTTTCTGTTTTTGTTCTGCACATAGCAAACAAGCAATCTAATAATCCTAAAACCAATGCTTGGCACATTATTTTTATAATACAATGGATATATACAAGGGAATAATTATTTACATAGAAACTTTCATGAAAAATTCTACATTGTTTCCGTGAGCATGAACACAAGTGCTCATGGTCGACCCTCACTTCTTCAATGCATAACTTTCCAATCGCTTCTCTTTTTGAAAAACTTTTTAGGCAAGAGAGGCAAGTGAATCTTTTTGTATTTTCATTCTTTAATTTTTTTTGTATGTTTCACCCACAACTAAACAGAAACAAAAAGTAAAAACAAAATCTACTTAGTTAAGAAAGCAAACAAGTATACACAAGAATATCAACCCCACGCTATTGCTCCCCAGCAACGGCGCCAGAAAAAAGCTTGATAATCCCCAAGTGCAGGGAATCATCGTAGAAATTTCCAAAGGTGGAAGTGATAAGTATGGAGTGTCGAACCCACAAGGAGCTAAAGGTAAGATCAATGTTCTCTCAAGCCCTATCGCCATCGATACGACTCTACGTACATCGAACGTTTGCTTCCAACTATAAACGAGAAATAAAACTACGTTGTGGGTATGAAGAGGATAACTTTGTATGATATCAGAGAGCTAAAATATAAAAGTAGGTGTTGTTATCATAAAGTTAGAATATGTTACTAAATATTATAAATAGCGAGTGTGGAATAATTGTGGATCGGTGTGCGGAATTGTCCTAGGCAATCGTTAACAAGACCGATAGTCATCATTGCAATTTCATATGAGGGAGTGGCATAAGCTAACATACTTTCTCTACTTGGATCATATGCACTTATGATTGGAACTCTAGCAAGCATCCGCAACTACTAAAGATCATTAAGGTAAAACCCAACCATAGCATTAAAGCATCAAGTCCTCTTTATTCCCATACGCAACAATCCCTCTTATTCGGTTTGTGTTTCACCACTCACCAACCCACTATAAGCAAATCATGAACGTATTGCAACACCCTACAGTAGGAACCCCTCACGCTTATGGCGACCTGAAAGGGCACCATAGGACAACATCAAAGTAAAACATACAATTCATACCAATCTAGATCATTAATCAACCCAAAGACAAAAGATATCTACTCAAAACATCATAGGATGGCGACACATCATTGGATCATAATATGTGGCATAAAGCACCATGTTCAAGTAGAGATTACAGCGGGATGCGGGAGAGTGGGCCGCGTAAAAGAGATGAGGATGGTGATGTTGATGAAGACGATCACCGCGGCGATGAGTCCCCTCCCGATGGCACTCCGGCGCCACCGGAAGAGAGGAGGAGAGGTTCTCCCCCTTGTGCTTCCTCCTCCTCCATGGCCTCCCCTAGATGGGGAGAGGTTCTCCTCTGATCCTTGGCCTCAAGGCGATGATGGCCTCTCCGGATACTCCTCCATGGCCACCAGGATGATGGCCCCCTCCCAGGTGCCGAGAGGGCGAGATTGATTTCTCGTGGCTACAGAGGCTTGCGGCGCGGAACTCCCGATCTAGGTTTCTTTCTGGAAGTTTGGGTATATATAGAAGAGTTTTATGTTGATTTCATGTCGGGGTCTCCGGCTGTCCACGAGGCAGGTGCGCCCGGAGGTGGGCGCGCCCACCCTCGTGGGCAGCCCGACTCTTCTCGCCTGCTTCTGTAGTTCGTGGGCTTCTTCTCGATCCAAAAATGATCTCCGGCTAAGTGGCACGCCAATTGGACTCCGCTTGGTTTTCTTTTTTCGCGATACTTTAAAACAAGGAGAAAACAGAAACTGGCACTGGGCTCTAGGTTAATAGGTTAGTCCCAAAAATCATATAAAAGTGTATAATAAAACCCATTAAACATCCAAGATAGATAATATAACAGCATGAATACTTCATAAATTATAGATACGTTGAAGACGTATCATATAACATCTCCACAGGAGCATAATCCCTCCTCTTTTTATCCCATGCAGCATCATCATCAGTGGCCTCTCTGACTGGCTCTGTAGGTCTGACCGGCTGTGGGGTGTCCACAACCCAGTCCAGCTCAGCATAGACAAATGCCAGTTCTATTTTCTTCCACCACTCAGTGTAATTGTCACCTCTGAGTATTGGAACATCTTTTAGGCAACTCATCAAGTGGAAGCCTCCTGAAATCACAATTTAAGTCAGATCAGTATAACAATCATATGCATTAATCTAACGTTGGTCAAATTAAACATACAATTGTCTATGCAATTAAATCTATATTATGTTGGGAAAAATATTAGAAATAAATGCACCTTTAAATATCAATAATAAAACATGATCATGTTATTAACAACGTTGGTCATAAAAATAACATAATCATATTCATTTTAATAATCACTTGAACATGCTCTTAAAAACTTTTATTTTCTTTATAAAAAAGAGCACTATTAATTATTTACGCAGCGGAAAACATGAATTAAAAATCCATGAACTTTTTACTCTTTACAGAAACGTTTCTTTGACCGAATAAAAAATCATGAACTTTACTATTTTCTTTATAAAAATTCATGAACTTTTCTTTCGGAAAATTTTCTATTCTCAGAAAAATCAAAATTAGCTGCAGCAGAGCCCAGCGCGCGCGGCCCGCAACGGAAAAAGCCGGCCCACGGCCTGGTCTGCGCGCCGCCCGCGGTTGTGGCCTCTGCACAGCGTCCGCACGCGCGCCGCATCTGCTGGCCTCGTCCACTTTCGGTCCATCGGCCCAGCTACTGCGCTAGGGTTTCCATCGCGTCGCCCATCGAGATCCGACGGCCACCTGCTCATCTCGCCCGAACAAAACAGCTCGGCGGCCGCTCGAACAGAACCCTAACACCATTCTTTCCCAGCGCGCCGCTCCTGCCTCTCGCTTCGCTGCCACACTGCGTGCCAGTGGCGGCGGGTTGGGGCCCTACCGGCCACCGGCGACGGCGTTGCCACGGTGCCGCGAGTACTTTTAACTCCTTTTCTCCTTCAGTCTACGTGCTGCTCTTGCCGCTCGCTCCTCTCTCGCCCACTCGCTCGGTATTGGCCCCGCGAGCCACGTCGGTGCGGCGAGCCAGGGCGGCGCCCTTTGAGCCAGCCCTTCCTCCCCTCAAGCGCCGTTTCGCTGCTGCGCGATAGAGAGACGAGAGGCGCGTCGAGGCTCCCCTTTCCTTTTCAGCGTGAGGAAGAGGAGCGCTGCCAGATCGCGCCGTGGCCATCCTCCTCGCTGGTCGCGCATCTTCCCTAGCGGTGAGCGCCGCCGTCGAGGGATTTGGTCATGTGCTAACCCTCTTCTTTTTTTCCTTTCTTTTCCGTGAGCACTTGCGTGCTCCGGTGGTTCTTCTTCCGGACGCCTCGGCTTGCCGATGCATGTCCGAATCGAGATGAACGGCGCCGCCTTGCGGCGGCGTGATTTCTTTGCCCTTTGCCCCTCTTGTTCTTTTAGGGTTAGGGTTCATGGGGGAAAGACTTTTCTTTTTCTGTATAGCCTTTTCTACCGAAGATCTTAGCCTTCATGGCTCTGAAACCATTGTTAGATCCTCTGGATCGGGGTAGGCTAGAGACTCCGGTAGCCCTACCTTCTCCTTGTGCTGACGAGCTCGAGCCGGAGGCCATCGTGGTGCTGTGGCGCACGGTGATGGCGGAGAGTGGGCGAGGTGGTGGCGGTGCTTCACGTCACTACTGCGAGAACCCTAGATCCATCTTCTTTTAGTAGAAAACAACATCCAGTTGATTTGACCATGACTTCAGTGAACAAACCAAAAATAGTATAAGTCTCGAACTATATATGATCCGTTATTCAAGATGAAAGCATACCCACCTACATGGCCAAGATTTGAGATCCTACAATCTAGGAGAGGAGGTACAATAAACCTGGGTACATGTACACTGAACTATGAAAATACAAATGTGTTTATCACTCGACACTTTTCCTAAATTGACTGTTCGACCCAACTAGTTCAGTTTGCTTTTCAGCAATCCTGGAGCAAAGTTCGCTTCTATCGCTCGAGCAGCTTTGGGTTTCGAGTTTTTCAACTCCCTCTCAAGTTACTCTTAATGAACGATTGGAATTCCTTTCCAAAAGAATTAAAAAAAGAGGAATACAAAAGAATGCGTGAAGATGTTTTGTTTGATGTGTTCTCGATCAGTAGCTGTATACTCTTGATAATCTCTGAAAAACTTGAAGATGGTGCGTTTATACATGAGTGAGTAACTGAGTACATCCACATGCCTACTCAGTAAGTGGCTATATAAGTTATCTGCCGAGACTGAGGCAACTTGGGCGCAGATTCTTCGTAACAAGTATCTGTACTCTAAGACCTTGTCGCAGGTGACAGCTAGACCAACTGATTCGCCTTTCTGGAAGGGGCTAATGAGGGTCAAAGCTACTTTCTTTAATAGAACAAAATTTATTGTCGGTGATGGCAATAACACTCGATTCTGGAAGGATACTTGGCTAGGTGATACACCGCTGGCACTTCAAAGATCCGTCTGCTATATCGTATTATTGTAGCTTATTACATGATGCTCTGGTTGCAACGAAGTTTGCAATCCACTCCTCTTAACATTCAATTTAGGAGGGTACTTGTTGGTGACCGTGGGAGGCTTGATTCATCTCGTGAGTAGACTGATGGAGGTTCAGCTTACTCATCAGCCCGATCAGTTGTGTTGGAAGCTTACTAAATCTGGTGAATTCACAGTTAAGTCGATGTACATTGATGTCATCAACTCTAGTGTTATTCCTAGTTCCAAACATGTCTGGAAAGTTAAGGTTTCTCTGAAAATCAAAGTGTTTATGTGGTTTGTACATAAACAAGTCGTTCTAATGAAAGATAATTTGATTAAGCGCAACTGAAAAGGTTCTACTAGGCGTAGTTTCTGTGATCGGGATGAAACTATCAAGCATCTTTTCTTTGGTTGCCCGTTGGCGAGGGTGTTGTGGCGCTCGGTGCAAATTGCCTTTAACATTACTCCTCCGAATTCGGTCAGGTCGTTTTTTGGAACGTGGCTTGTTGGTATAGCCGAAACAGCTAGACAAATTCGAATAGGAGCATGTGCGTTGTTATGGGCAATTTGAAACTGCAGAAATGATTTGGCTTTTAACAGAACAACAACTATTCATTTTTTGCAGGTTGTATTCCAGGCTACTGCGCTAATCCGTATGTGGTCATTACTCACTCCGACGAAGGCCGTAGCTGCTTTTGGTTATCGAATCTGTCCGGTGGGAGATGCTCGCGCGGGATATCTTCAACCGGTTTGGATGGCGGTCATGTAATAGGATAGGCGATTAGTTTACCTATCTCTCTATATTATGCCAGCTGGTTGTGGCTTCTAGGCCTTGTTTTATTTTGCTAGCTCTTTGTGAGCCAGCCTCTTTGTTGCAGCACATTGCAAGACATTGTTGAACTACTTTATTTATTTATAAATGTGGCCGTATGCATCGCTCTGATGCAGAGGCCGGGGAGTCCCCTTTTCAAAAAAAAAACAAAGACGAATATTCAAGGATATACAATATATACACATTAAGACAGAAACGAAGTATTAAACTACAATGTAGCAAGAACATACTCCAATTAACAGAATGGCAGCTCCAATGCACCAGGTCTGCTACTGCTTCTCATTGCAGAACAGTTGCCCAAAGGCACCCCTGATCGCTGCTACGGCTGCCAGGTACTTGCTCCTCTGTTGAAGGTACCTTTGTTCTCTCACCAATCGCTGTGCTGTGTCATCTAACTCGAGCAACCATTGCTGCTCTGAGCGATCTTCGACAAACAACCGAGCGACGACCAAGGAGAAAGACTCCGGAGAATGCATCCTGCTGAGCTGCCTAGCCTTGTCTCCCACTAGTTTCCAGCTGAGTTTGTCTGAAAGCATTGTCACGTCCTTCAGGTGTCCTTCCACCTGCTGCATCAGGCTCCCCAGGTTACTTGAATCGGGCGACTCTCTGTCTTTGAGTACCTGGACTCTTGCGATGACATAGGGCTTTGTTCTGACGACCTCCAGGACACAGAACCGATCACCGCCGACGCACGTCAGGAAGAAGCGGTCATTGACGAGCTTATGGCACTGAACGATATGGACCATGCATCCAACATCGGCCATCCTACTATCTTTCCTGCTGGAGTAGATGATACCAAAGCTGTGGCCTTCCTGGAGTAGTAGTGTCTGCATCATGATGCGGTATCTGAACTCAACCGTCTGCATCTGCAGCGTCTGGCCGGGGAAAACGACCGATTGGTGCAGGACTATGGGGATCTCAGTAGTCTGATGATCCTGATGGGGCTGGACAACCTCGTCGATGCGGCCACGTGTATTGGCTCTGCATTTCAGGACTGGTGAACTCTGAAGGCGATTCTTCATGGCGATTCTTGCTTGCGGTCTTGAGTGAGGTTTTCGCTGATAACAACAAGACTTGGAGTTGGTGGGACTGAAACTGCAACTGTCTGGCCTTGCCAAACTGGGTGGAGCTTGCAGAGTCTTAAAGGCCATGTACTTGAAGTCCTCTTTCAGTGATGAGCCTGTTAAGACACATCCAAAGACAAAGAAAGTGATGTCTTCAGTAACCCTCTGGCAGCAACATGAGTGCCTTGTACCCAGTTATTTGGCTACTAGGCAATCTTCAAACATCAATGAGTAATGAAGTCGATTTCAGATATATTAAACATGCGCAACAGCTAAAAAAATTTAAATCGACGCGCTGAGAAAGACGTTAACACTCTCATAATATGTTTCCTGAAAAGGCATTAACACTCCCATAATTGCAGTGGAAAAGCTCTGCAGCAGTTACACTAGAGAGTTGGATAAAAGCTTCTGCTATTTCCAAAGAAAATCGGTCACTATGGAGTACACATACTAATCATCTGAAGCAAGTTTATGCTCATGATCCTGGCAGCTGTAACAAGAATAGCTTGTAATGGAACAGATTCAAAGTGCTTCCTAATAGTACTACCCCTCCGTCCCAAAATAAGTGTGGTTGATTTAATACAATTTGAGGTATTTTCTAACAGAAGATAAACAAAGAAAGAAAAAAAAACTACTATTATAAACTCTGGCTCTCGGAGACGCAGCTCGCAGCAACAGTTTGACGGACCAGGTGTGAGTGAGAAGATCCACTTGAGAAAGACGGCGGTGGATGGATAAGACGAGGAAAAGCCGCCGGATCATCTCTTTATACCATGGCCAACAAAGGAGGCAGAACACGCGGAGAAGAAAGCGATCAGCATGCAGGAAGGAAGGGATGCAGCGCCGCCGTTTACCTTTTATGGCCTGGAAAGTTTCCAGGAGGAGCAGAGCAGCAGATCGGGGTCGGAGAGCAGCAGGGGAGGCGGCCGGCAAAGGGGGGAAGAGGATAGAGTGATAGAGCCTACCGCTTATATCAACTGAATATGTTGTTTATAAGTGGATGGACTGCGAAAGCCCATCAGATCTAATCAATCTTCTAGACCAGGGTGGGTGGTGGCTCCCACGCCGCACCTAACTGCCTGCCTGGTCGATTGAATAGTTATACTCCTTCCGTTCCACGGTACGGTGCTTATAGATTTTTTAAAAAGTCAAGCATCACAATTTTTGATTAAATTTCTGAAGAAAAAATATTTACATAGAATGTCAAACTTATATCATTAGATTCATTATAAGATTAAGTTTCATACTTTATATATTGATATTGTAAATATAAATAGTTATTTTTATGAACTTGGTCAAATTTATAAAGTACGGCATCTCAAAAATCTATATGCACTACATTATAAAATTGATTTAATAAAATTTGACGTCATAATAAAATTGATTTCGACTTCTCAAAAAATCTACACGCATTACATTTTAATAAACTTGACCAAATTTTATAAAGTTTGACTTTTTAAAAAATCTATACGCACTACATTATAAAACGGGGAGTACTCATCCTGAGATGATTGAGTTGATGCCGCCAAAATGCCCATATCACCATTTGTTTATCATATAGCACCCTAACGCAACAGACAACGCTTGTTATACATAACTTCAAGTAGGTAGCTACCAGCAAGCGAACAACAGTGCGCCGCACATTGTTTCCAACGTACAGCTAGAGCTAGCACCCCTTTCTCTTGAGGATAAGGGAGTGGTGGCGAGGTGGATCTGGAGAGGAGTGGAGTCTTGCACTTGCCTCCTCGTCGGGACATCATTCAGATAAGATTAGCCAAGGCGGCATCACTTGTCGCACACGCACACGCTTGATCCTTCTTAGCCATCGTGCGTGCGTAGCTCTAACAAGAAACGGCTTGGGACTCTGCTAGTGGCAACTTCCCGGAGATTTAGAACGGCGCTTCCAAGGCATTGTCACGTAAAGTGACCAAATGCGTTAAAGCATCTCCAACAAGTCCCCTTTCCGTGGAAAGATAACACTTCTCGTAAACATTCCACTAAACTTCACGCCTCATTTTGATACGTCGTGCGAACTAACCCGTGGATGGATGGTTAGATGGACAGTAGTATCTTCAGCCTATCGAGATTTAAGTCCTAAACTTGACATTGGTACTCACATTATTTCTAAATTTATTTGAGGCTTTCGGTGATGTCCGTTCAGTGGGAGTAGACGCCCAGACGTCGACCGCGTAGGGGTGTGTGATGTCCTCGTAAAATCTCAAGATGCTATACCGTCTCTTCGAGGTGCTCGTAGGGGTATGGTTTCATGAGACAAAATTCATATAGGAAATTTCTTTAGAGCCTTTTTGTATGTAGGAATGGATTCTTATTCTTATATAGATTTGGTTCCTGCTCTTCACATTTCAAAGGAAGAAAAATCATTAGCTCGGATATAATTGAGAAAATCATATCCTATGAACCAAATGCCATCTTTTTAAATATGATTTGGCATTTTTTTTGTAACTCTAAATCCTATCGTGCTAACCAAATGACAACATTTTTCTATATGATTTGACATTTTTCCTATTCTTATGAACCAAAGAGTCCCGAATGAAAACGTTTTCGTCGGCATATGTAGCCACATACCATGTTCTCAATGAAGCCAGAAGGTTTAGCACAGTAGACCGTCTCATGTAAGTCACCATGGAGGAAGGCATTCTTAACTCCTGTTGGTGGATGTGCCAAGAATTGGACATGGCAATACTTAAAACCACTCGAATGGTTGTAGGCTTGACCACCAGACTGAATTTCTCATCATAATCAACCCCCTCTTGTTGTGTAAACGCGTGAACGACCCATCTTGTTGTGTTCCGCACCAAGGATACATCCTTGTTGAATTTCTGGCCAAAAAAATCCACTTCCTAGTGAAGGCATTTACACTTGTAGGTCTAGGAACCAATGACCAAGGCAACTATTTGCTTGTCGCCAATGGGGATCTTTGAGAGCAGACTGGTAGGTAGAAGGGATAGGAGATGTGGGTGACGATGAGTCAACTTCGAGGATTAATCTATGGGGCATAAAATACCCATGTTTGGCACGGGTGGAAATCTTGTGGGTGTTCCTGGGTGGCTCTACGGGAATTGCATGGCGAGGCAAATGTGGCGAAGGAGTAGAGGGCAGGGTGGAAATCAAGAATGACTGGGTAGGGTTGTGGCCGCGGATCGATCAAGGCGGACATGTAAACAGAGGACAATCTGAAGGCATACGATTGGGCATGGAAACAGAGGAATATCCCGACAAATCTAGGACAGGGGAGGCAGACGTGTGGATATAGGGTGTGCTGGTCTCCTGGGCGGTCTTGCGACAGATGGAACGACGCATGGACGAAGTCGGCAGCTGGGCTGATGGTGGGTGGGAGATGATTGGAGCGGATGCAGCTGGGGAACCGGGGTGGGGCTCGTACGTGATTGGGATTTGGTGGGATCCCTGGAGGATCATGGTAGGTGGGATAGGAGTTAGCTGATCCGGTGCAATGGGAAGGTGCGTGGGTGACGATGTGGGTGGGGTATAGGAAAACGTTGATTCATCAAAGATAACTTGCCGAGAAACGATCACCCGTCGCGAGAGTCAAAACACCTATAGCTCTCGCATTTGAGAAGGTAGCCATGGAAAATGCATGGAGTGGAATGAAGCTGATATTTGTGAGAAGGACAATGTTAAGAGGTGGGTTGCGGTGTGGAGGGCCTCTACCCAAAAGAGTGGAGGGAGGTTCGTGTAGAAGTAATGTTTGAATGACATCATTGGTGGTAAGGATCATAAGTTCTACTTGGCCATTTTTGGGAGAGGTGTGGAGGCAAGAGAAGCGATAAGCGACTCCGCTAATAGAGAAAAATGTATAGAGTGAAGAGTTGATAAACTCAGCACAATTGTCACATTGCATGCTTCATATAGTAAAATTGTATTTATGCAGAACAAAAGAGAAGAAATGTAGTAGGGTGGTGGACGTGTTGGATTTTTGTGTAAAGAAAACGACCAAGAAAAATGTGTAGTCATCGAGAATAATAATGTAGTATTGAAAACCGTAAAAGCATACAATCAGAGAGGTCCACATGTCAAAGTGAATTACGCCAAACGGTTCAAAAGAATTGCTAAATGAGGAAGGAAAAGAAAGGCGGAATTACGCCCTAATTGATAGGTGGTACATGTAGTATGTGGGGCTTTATTACATGATGAAAGAAAATCTCTAGCTTAGATAGAAAGAGATTGGGTGCTTGGGTGACCAAGTTGTCACCATCTTGTAGGAATGCTCTAGCAAGCGGGCGCCAAAAGCCCAATAGTGACAAAGTAGCCTCTTTGAGCCGCCGTGAGTGACCTCCCGCCACTACTAAAGTGACAGAGTGGCGTGGCGTCAAGTTGCCCGCTAATGTAATCAATTTTGTAACAAGGCGGGCATCGTGTCAATGGCGGGCATGTTGTAATGCGCGCCATCGCTATGTAAAGTATGTGCGGCGGGCCTTATTAGCGGTCGCCACCGATTGCTACCCAAGGCTAGAATAAAAAAACCCTGCCATGGCACGGATATGCTACATGACAAGTTAGCTGATGCAAATAGAGAACCATTCTCAATAAATGGGAGCAAATGAGGAATACAACTAGTGGTAATAACTCGTAATAAAGAAGGAGAAGTAATGCTAAGAATAAATGAGTAACACAAAATACATCGTCATCAAATATAGTTTGCAGATAAAGTTAAACAACATAGTTAATAGTCACGCTGCGCTTGTGCACACTGCAATAAGCTAGGTAAGGCTCTTTTGTTGGTTGGACTCATCTTCTTTCTTTGTTATTATAGAATAGGCCGGACGCATTTAGCGGACCTCCTTGTTTATGATGTATTCTATCTCAACAGTGAAGGAGCCATGGATCCCAACCGATCGCCGGAGGCGTTGGTGGCGGATTGGTGCAAAGGATGAGTGCACTACTACAGGATGTCGCTAACGCATACATGAATCGTAGACCCTTCGACGAAACCGTATGCGATGCATGAATCGTAAACGGTATTGTAATAAAACCGCTATCAATAAGATGAACTGTAATGCGATGGTGAAAACGCTACACGCGATTCATATTAGAGTTGTGTGTGCGACACATGGCTTATAGTTTATCCATACAAATCGTTTACGATGAGGTAGAACAACATAAATGTTCAGCCAAATCAAGGCGTGTTCGATATACAGCATATGGTTCATTCGGATGAACTGTTTGTGATTAGCAAACACAACAAAAACGGTCAGCCAAATAAAGGTGTGTGCGATAGATGACATATAGTTCACTCGGATGAACTATTTGCAATGAGAGCCATAAGACCACAAACGATTCATCTTAACAAGATGTGTGTGATATCCAGCAAACAAGCTAGTAATAAGAAATGTGTGGGAAGACTGATATAACACAGACAATTCTGCATAATAGGTCATGTATGTTGTGCGTAAACGCTTGCTGGTATAATTGTCAGCGATTGATGAAATCATCATCGACGGGTTCCCAAGATTAGTCCATATGCGATGTGATTTGCTCAGCATGCACAATATCTACACTCTCTGTACAAAACAATATTCTTTAGTGTGAATAGTCTGCTTTGTTAGGCACACGAGTATATGGATCACACCCGTGGACAAGCAATGTGCGTGCACCAGTCGTGCTTGCTCGTGCTTCCTTATATGCTAAGTTTCTATTAATTGATGGTGATTTATGAACACGCTATTGTTTCCCGCCATTTCCCCATCGGTTTCCTGCCGCCTCCCAGCGATTGTGCGTAAGCCTAGGCGGCGCGTGACACACCAAGGCACAAGGGCAGCCTATAGCCCCTCTAGATACCTTTTCTAAGCATGCCAACCTACTGAAAGCGCAGCCTCCGCCATCAACCACCTCGATGAGGAAACCGAGCTGGCGCCACGGCCCGTCGAAGCCGAGGGCGTCCCCGGCAACTACACTTCACCGTCGGGATTGAGCAAGGTTGAGCGTCTGTGCGTCATCGTCAGGGTTGAGCAGACCCTTGCACTACTAGGGAAAAGCCTAGCAGCAGCGTGGGTTTTAGGCCTATTAGTAGCGCGGGCAGGAGCGCCATCGATAAAGGCGCCATAGTTTAAAGCTTAGCAAAGAGCGCCACCGACCCGCCATCGCTAAAATGATCTAGTAGTAGCGCTTCTCCTGAAAGCAGCTGTTGTAATTAGTAGTAGCGCCTCCTCCGCCAAGGCCTTACTACTATTATTTAATATTTTATTTCTTTTTTTATATCATATTGTATATCATACACCTTTACACAAATTTTCATACAACAGGAATTTAGAGATTGTTTTTACATCATAATGAGTAGGTGAAACAATCAGGACTAGTTTCAAGTGGATGGACATCCACTTGAAACTAATCATGTTCTTTCACCCAATGATATAATAAATATCATATCATATCATTAACAACTTATCATTATAATACATCATTGTCATATAACACCTCAAGATCGTCAGCTTTCATCAATGAGACATCACATAACAAATTGGTCACTAGTCGTAATCACAAGTACTCCTCATCATCAACTCTAACACATTGTATCACATAATAAACATATTGTACCTCATAGGACCTACTACATTCTCTTAGGAGCTACTATATTCTCTAAGGTAGAATAGCAAAAACAAGATAGCCCCGACTCTCCATTATGGAGAATGGAGATTATCCTGCCTCCAATTCTTGCCTTTCACTTAATGTTACTTCCAAGAACCTCCTTAAGTAATGTCCAAACATTTTTTCCATTCTTTGATTAGCATGTGTTCACCGGTTTTAGAAATCTGATATGCAATGTGAGATCCAGAGGATGACCTGGCTGTATGTTCGTAACTTCAAGGCGACCATTGTAATACATCGGATGAGGCACACAATTCATCGGGATTTTTGTTGAAAAACATAGTAATAACTTCGTAGTTAGCAATGATGTACTAGTTTTGGAAGTATGCAAAATATGCACAGATGTCGTAATAGTAAAAATCTTACCAGGGTATCTCCATAGAAGTTATCGTGGTTCAACACGTGCACTAGTGGCACGTATTCACCATAATTTGGAGGAGTTCGATAATAGGTATTGTAATTCTCAAAGAAAGTACAATAAGCAATCCGATGATTTTTCTCCTTATACGTTAATTCGGAGCCATCGGTATATTGGGTTTTGTCTACCATCTTCTGCACATTCTTTGAAGATTCAAAATAAGTCACAATGGAAATAAGCTATCAACAATTTTGAAATAAACAATATAAATTAGTTAATAACTATGTTTGAGAAACTCACATTGTGGTAGAATCGGAAGCGTATCAACAAGGACCCAAATGTCCATATTGTCTTGTTTCGATGTCGTGATCACCAAGATCCATGGTGACAATCATACCCTCATAAAAACCATACATTTTGCAAAGTGCTTCTCAATTTTGGCAACCAAAATGGGTTACGCCCGAGCATTGCACAGATTTACTTCAAAATCCATATCATGATGGGTCCTTAGGTGTATTTTCTTTGTTTCAAAATTTTCATGGTCTTCAAAACCCATCCTCTCCAAGACATAGCGCCTTGCATGGCATGGTATAAGATAGTCGAATTGTAAAATGAAAATTAGACGTTGAAATAGTTGAAGTCATGCTTAATTACGAAAAAAACACTTGTCGTTGTTATGCATCGCTTTCACAATCGAAGGTCTCCTCGAGCTTAATGCTCAAGCGCCCGATCTTTGTCCAAATTAACGAACTCATCGCGACATACCTCAATCGTCAGGGCACCAGCTACACTCCCCTCAGAGACCTGTCAGTCCGAAAGTACCTACATTTCCTACGCTCATAATTCAAGATTAAACTTGTACATATTCTAGCACAAGTCATGCCATAATTCACGAAAAAATCTGGCATGACCTTTGCTAAAAAAGGACATATCGAGCGCTGAAATTTTCTTTGGAACGGAAATTAATCAACACTCCGCAAAACATAGGCCTTTGGAGATGTAAACTGAACATAAACGGCCACTTGGGCAACCACATATCCTATTTGAGCAACAACACAAGATATACAAGGATATTTGGCTGGTCTCACCTCGATGTCGGAGGGGGTCGGTGGCGGGACAACGCGGGGATGTCGGAGGGGGTCGTGACTGGGACGAGCAGGGGATGTTGGAGGGGGTCGGGGGCGGGGACGATGGTGGTCACCTGAGAAACCATATAAGTTATCACTAATACATCCGGAATAATTGCTTAAACTAAAAAAAAAAACAAATATGACATGTTCAACTAGTTTTATTTATTCAACTAGTTCTTACTAAATATAAACTTACTATAAATAGAAAAAACTAGTTCTTTCTAAAAATAAAGTAGTTCAACTAGTTATATTAATTTACTTAGTAAACTAGTTCAACTACAACTAAAAATCTAGTACTAACTAAGCAACATCTAGTTAACTAGTACCATCACTACTAGCAATTAACATCTACTACTACTAAAAATCTAGTACTAACTAAGCAACATCTAGTACTAGCTATGAACCCTAAATTAACATCTACAACTACTAAATCTAGTACTAACTAGTGGCAGGGGTGGGGGCGACGGAGAGGTAGCTAGGGGCGGGCGAGGTCGAGGGCAAGGGAGGAGGGGCCTGCTGGAGGAGGGAGGAGGCGGCGGCAAGAAAGTGAGGGAGGAGGGCGGTGGCGGAGGAGGGAGGCGGCCTTGCAGCAGAGAGGAGGATGTGCGAGGAGGAGGAGGAGGACGGAAGGAGGAGTACTCAAGGCGGCGGATTTGACGACATGGCGGCATGTATTTATGCACGATGCACCATTTACTCAAGTATCGGCACGGGCGAGAGTGAGAGTGTGAGTGAGGGCCATCGTGCTGTGGGGATAAGGTAGGGATAATTGTAGCTGCTTGCCAAAAAGTGCTACAGCTAATCTGAATAGCAATGGCGCCTTGCACATAAACCGCTACTGCTAAGTGTAACTATACAAAAAATACGTCAATGTAAAATACATTGGCCATCAATGATCTTTTTGTGTACAATCTGAATTGTCAATATGGAGTCCTATCCGCAGGGAACCGGAGAGGACTCATATTGCGGCCACAAATTTTACACATAGAGTTCAAAGAAGACCAACCGTTGTGGTAGTTTCAGAAATAACATATTTAAGGTGGTAAACACCCTGCTCACGAGCGAGGTGGGACTAAACTTGTAGGCTGATCTTAGCGATGCGGTTTTTCTATAAGCGCCATGTCGCTAACTTCTATAGTAGTAGCGCCGTTTAGTATAGAGCGCCATCGCTATAACTAGCGGGGGGCGAGGTCATGGCAATTATAGCAGTAGCGCTGTTTGTGGTGGACGCGCTACTGCTATTTTCCCGTCAGCAGCGCGTTTCTCTAGTAGTGTTGGCAGATAGCGCTTCAGCGCCGCGGATCAAGATAGGCAAGTTGGCGTTGAGAGGCTACAACTCAACCCACAACATGATCGGTGGTGTGCCACAACCAAGATAGGCGCGTCCGTGCCGATAGGCTGCGGCTCGCTGCATAGCGAGACTGATGGACCGCCGCAGAGCGAGAGGCGCGGTGCGCCGCACAGCAAGAGCAATTCCATTTGCGGTGCTTCTTGTCGACATGGCATCAGGCTGGGTACACGGCCCATCAAGAGCCCCAATCCTCGCCAAGAGTGGGTAGAGGCGGTGTGCATCTTTAGTACTACAGCGTCAAGGCCGCTGCGTGTTTGCACGGACACCGGCCAGTGCCATTTTCATGGGTCACGCTGTTTGCCTTGTCTGGTGACTCCGCTCGATGCGTAACGCATCGGGTCTCTAGGATCAAGCACCTCCTTGGCCAGTGTGTCCACATAGTGCTGAGAGGAACATGGCCGTCGCGTCCTCGAGCTGGTCATCTCCGATGAGATAGCCAACTTGGAGATTGAGACCGCGCTCCAGATGTAACATGAACGTGTCAGCTTCTTGGATGAACGCCTCCACGAGTTTAGGCAGAGGCAAGAGCTACCATAGGCAGGGGTGGTGGTCATGGATGTATTTTATTTTATTGAGTTGTTTCGACATTGATCGCTATGCATTCCCAGGAAAATATCTGGTGCTCCGGGAGCACCTAAGCTTAGGTGCTCCCGTGCGACCTCGGCCGTTGGATTTCAAATCCAACAGCTCCTGTGAGATGGTAAACATTTTTGCAAGAAAGCCCTCATAGAATCTGAAAAATGCGCGTAAGTACAGCAGCTACAGCAGCTTCTCATACACCGTTGGATCTGAGATCTGATGGCCCAAAAGCCCGTATCATGGGAGCATCTAAGCTCCCGTAACACAGTATACTCTCCCATGCATTCCCAACAATCATAATATTGTTCTGTTTATTGCTCTCTTTCAATATGTGTATTCTGTTTTCCATTCTTATATATTGTTCTCTTTCAGTGCGTATGTTTTCCATTCTGTACATGTGGATGGTAAACAGCTAGATAGAAATCAGTACGAAAAAAGATAGAAATATGAAATTCATAATATATAATAATTATTCAGTAGTTCATCACAACACACACACACTCATATAATATCATCCCATATGCGTGATGATACTTAGCTACTACGTACAATGCATAAAAAAAGAACAATACTAAAAATAATTATCGCTCCTTAGGGGTTATTATTAAGCAGCCCTCACTAGCAGCTCCCTGTTGGGCGGCGACTTCCCAGCGCAGAGTGAGTTCTCCGCTTCCTCTGCCTCGCAGTGCTTGACGTGCCGATCTACCTCTTGTTGTTGGAAGCGCGCGAACGATCTTGCCTTTTTGTTGGGCGCCCACCGGAGCTCATCGTCGGTAGCATGCTGGAACTTATTGGCCCACCTCCAAGCAGCGATGCGGCGCCTAGCCCTTGGCCATCCGTCATCAAGTACCGATCGTCTTCGTACACCTCGTCCACACGCCGACGCACCCGCCGCTAAAGCTCCAGCTTCTCCTTTTCCCAGCGGCCTCCACGGGCTTCAAGCGGCGCGTGGTACCGACATTTGCTCCGCCAACTTCTTCTTGAACGCTAGTTTCTTGGCATTCTCATCTGGCGGCGATTCTTTCCACGCATAAGGATTATACTTGCACAAAGCCACTCCAAAGCTGGGGTTCCAGCACAACCTCGTCTGTTGGCGCAGAGGGATCATCCTCGCCGCTTCTCTTCCGCTATGATGTCCTCGCGGGGTGGTGCCTCCTCCTCAACGGGTGGGCGAATCGGCTGCTTGGATGGCGAGAGTTTTGTGTGAGAGAGAGAGAGGCGAAGCGAGGAGAGAATGTAGATGATAATGCAGGCGGCACGACGTGGCACTAAGGCATAAAAGCCTAGCTATGGTGTGCCAAAAAAGCCTTGCCGGGTATAGGAGCCCGACACCACCAATATGGCGCCACCGTTGGGAAATAGTGGTGGCATTGGAGGCTACGCCATTAGTATTTTTAATATCTATGGCGTTGGTTAAGAATTGCACGATGGCAATATCATATGTACATATGGCTACCGACTTCTCCACACGACATAAATATGGAGAAACCATGGAGGCGTTGCATATCCTTCCCATGCCATTACTTAGTTTGAAAGCATCGGAAAAATGCTGCCATGGCAGCCTAAAAACGGTGTCGTGGCAGCATTTTTTAAGATCAAATATATTTAGAACTGGGTTCGCATGCCAGAATAAGGAAACATGTAATATTAATTAAAATACATCCACGATAACTATGTGAAGCACTTAATTAAGATAGCTAGGCAAAGTTTTGAAGTACGATAAGACGATGGAACGACTTGTGTAGCTGGTCGAGTAGTTTACGTAACCACAACATCATAGCTAGCTGTCACTATCCTATTACATCAATAATAAGGATCATTAATGTATTTCTTCTTGGATCCGCATAGCACGGCGGTCCATCAAAGATCGCGACCCTGCTGATTAAAGCGAGCTTTTATCTCCTTCGAGCTGGTAGGTGCGCCACCGTTGAAAACACCAGCATGGTCGAGGACATCCTTGTTGAGGATGGTAGCAAACTTGAACTCGATGCGTCTGAACTCATCTCTACTATCTCCCGGGCTAATTTCCTCCATTTTCTTCCCCCATGCGATGACATTGGAGTTCCTTTTACATGCGTTCTCCTCCCGTAAGTACTCCTCCATGAGGTGGACGCCGTACTAACCCGTCTGAATAAGTGTTTTCCGGCTGCTGCATGCAACAAAAGTCAGTTTTGTGACTCAAGCGTATCGATTTAAATTTGTCGAACTTGCGATATCTGTCTCGATCACTCCTTCCCGGCTAGTATAATCGATTTAGTGCTTCATCGAGAACCTTCTTGATGCCTCTGTAGTCTTTCTTCACTTTCCTCGTTGAATCCAAGAAATAAGTTTCGCAAATTTCGGGTAATAAAGATGAGGACAAAATCTCTGCGTAAAAAGTAGAGAAAAACCAATTATTCTCAAGTATAGAATTTTTTGACGTGGAAGCAGAACGAGATTGTATGAGGGAATAGTATGTACCGAGTACCAAATGACTTACTTCAAATAGTAGGGCAGTAGAAGGGCAATCTTTTTCCATGTTGGCAAGCAGTCTGTCAGGTAATTCCTCATAGCTTGACAGCGATCTGGGAGATTGACGTTGGTCTCGTGCATGAGGTAGGGTTTCCCTACCGCGGCAACCTTGTTGAGCTCACATTTGGCATTGTAGGCGCTATTGATTGCCCATGGGCGTATTAAGGAAGGATCAAGCTTGTATTGGTGGAATATGTTGAAGATGTCTTCGAATGGCACACGTAACTTCTGTGGCAGGGGAAAATGTCGCACAAACCAATATTAGGTGGCACCATCACTTTGTGAAAAACAGGCGATGTCCACCTCCATAAGAAAATGTGTAATTCTCCCTCTGCGAGAATTGTGTCATGCGTAACCATCAATTATGTTCAGTAGAAGATCGCTGAGCTCCACTACGTGAAATATGTCAACTTACGACCATCACTATTGGTTGCGAAAGGTCATTGTTTTTAATTTGTGACCTTTTCCGATAAAAACAATTGGTCAAAAGCTGACCATCTTTAATGAAACTTAGCGACCTTCACTGTGATATGGTGCGTGAAGGCAACAACCAAAACCAAAGGTCATTGGTCCCTCTGATCTTTTGTTTTGTTCATCGGTATGCCTGTGCCACGTCGGATCCAACGTGGCAAGGCGATCGTGGCAAAAGTGCGACCAAATGAATTGGACGTAGATAAGAGTCAGCCCGGTCCAGTCTAGCCGTCCCCTACGGGTGAACCCAATATTTCATACCATTTAATTTATTTTTTTCTATTAATTTTGGCAGCTACATGAGCCAAGCCCAACCATTCGGCATTTTATTTTCCGATTCCTGGCCTTTCATTGTCCATTTCTTTCTTGGGCCTCAATCTTTATGCAGTCCAATTCATTTTTTCTTCAAAGCTTCGTTCCTGCCAATATATTTTGGGCCATAGCCTTTTCAAAGCCCAAATAAATTTGGTCCAATAGAGATTTCAGCCACTTACTGATTTGCGCCATGCCTCTTTATGTCAAACAATAATTACATCACAAATACAATCTACCCGGATTCAATGCAAATATATTTTTTAGTCCAGAAATCCATTTAAAATAAACATAGAACAGTATTATAAGAATATGTACATAACTCCTAGGATTTGAATAACAAATTAACCCAGATTCTCAGCAAAATTAAGAGTACATCAAAAGTCCTAAAAATTCACATCTCCACAGGGGGCACAAGCGAGATCTTGCATGATTTGCTTCTTCCAACTTCATCCTAGAGCTCACGTCTAAACATGAATAAAGGCCATCATCTGCATATTATAAAACAAGATGGTTAGGAACAGAATAAAAGCACATCTATCAACATGTAACTTGTAGGCAGTCTCTGCATAAATAACAGTAGAACGACGGTCTCCGAGGCTCGCGTCGGTGCCGTGGCCTTCCTGGTGGCCGGAGACACGGCGTCCCTCAGCAAACCACACATGCGTCGCGGTCCGGCCGGCTCGACGGAGCGCAGCGGAGTGATGGATTTTCAAACGGGCATAGGAAATTAAAAAAAATTAAAAAATTGGAAAACCTTCGCATTGTGTCATTATATGTGACCCAGCTACCAGGAAAAACAATAAACTTGTAATACAACAATTATTTTTAAAAGTGTTCTCAGAAACGAACTATCATGTATGAAGATCCATGGCTTTCAAGGCCAATGGCCAATGTTATGGCAACATTCATGCTATAGTTTGTTCAAATGATATCATATTTTGCACTAGTTTGCATCTTGGAATGACAAACAATGTTGCCTAAGGAAGTTTTCATTTTGTTGCACGGAAACAATTGTTTTCCATTTTTGAGTGCCCAACATGAGTTTTTTTTCTTCTGAAGAACCTACCAAATATTTGCTGGAAAATTGGATCAAATCAATTTTATAAAATATTAGGTGATATTTAATATAAAATTGACCAGATGGTTGGGTGTCAAAAGCTTTGAGCCAGCTCTCGTGAAAAAGACAAATTTCCACCGATTCAGTTAGAGGCGGGTCAAATTTGAACTACAGTTCCCTCATAGGTTGATCTTTATTTTTCCAAAAATCATTTTTAGGTACATAAGTATCTATTTAATCGTAGAAACACCAAAACTTTTCCAAGATTCAACCGGTAGCTAGGAATTGTCATGCCGGTGTTTTGATTTGCATTTTGAACGGGCATGTATTTTTTAATTTTTTTCAAAAATCAAAAAACTTCGTGATTGTGTCATTATATGTGACCAAGTTACCAAGAAAAATAATAAACTTGTAATACAACAATTCTTAATAAAATGTTCTCAGAATGAGCTATCATGTGTGAAGATTCATGGCTTTCATGCGAAATGATAAATCTTATGGTCCCATTCATGGCATAGTTTCTTCAATTGATATAATATCGCAAAATCAAGACCCACAAGTATATGGGATCAATCGTAGTCCTTTCGATAAGTAAGAGTGTCGAACTTAGCGAGGAAGCGGGAAAAGGGAAATGACAAGTGGTTTCAAAGAAGGTATTCTCTGCAAGCACTGAAATTATAAGTAACGAGTAGTTTGATAGGAAGATAATTTGTAACAAGCAAATGTAACTTGAACTTGGTAACAAAAGTGCAGCAAGGTAGCCCAATCCTTTTGAGGCAAAGGACAAGCCTAAGTGGTCTCTTATGATAAGCAAAACGTTCTTGAGGGTACATAGGAATTTCGTAGTCACTTTCGTCATGTTGGTTTGATTTGTGTTCACTACTTTGATAATTTTATATGTGGGTGGACCGGTGCGTAGGTGATGTTCTTACTTGAACAAACCTCCTACTTATGATTAACCTCCTGCATAAGCATCCGCAACTACGAGAAAAGTATTTAGAATAAATTCTAACCATAACATTAAACTTTTGGATTCAATCGATCCCTTACGGAATAACACATAAACTAGGGTTTAAGCTTCTGTCACTCTCGCAACCCATCATCTAATAACTACTCCACAATGCATTCCCTTAGGCCCAAATATGGCGAAGTGTCATGTAGTCGACGTTCACTTGACACCACTAAGGGAATAATAACATACATACTATCAAAATATCGAACACATATCAAGTTCACATGATTACTTGCTACAAGATTTCTCCTGTGACCTCAAGAACAAAAGTAACTAATCGCAAATAGCATATTGGATCTGAGCATATAATCATCCACCAAATAAACCATATAGTAGTCAACTACAAGATGTAATCAACACTACTAGTCACCCAGAAGCACCAATGTATAGTTCGGTCCAAAGATTGAACTCAAGAGATGAACTAGGGTTAGCGAGGAGATGGTGATGTTGAAGATGTTTATGGAGATTGCCCTCCCCAACATGGGACAGTTGTTGGTGATGATGATGTCGATGATTTCCCCCTCCGCGAGGGAAGTTCCCCTGGCGGAATCTCTCCGCCGGAGGGCAAAAGTGCACCTGCCCAAGTTCCGCCTCGAGACCGCGGCGCTTCATCCCGAAATTACTCTCCTTATTTTTTCTAGGTCAAAATGACTTATATACCCGGAAGATGGGGTGCGGAGGTTGGCCGAGGAGGGCACAACCCACTGTGGCACGCCTGGCTCCCTAGCGCACCTGGGGTGGGTTGTGCCCTTGCAGGGCCCCCTCTGGTGCTTATTGGCTCCAATATTTCTTATATATTCCATATAAAATCTCCGTGAAAGTTTCAGCTCATTTTGAGTTGTGCCGAATAGGTAGCCTCACATAGTTTTTTCAGGTCCAGATTTCCAGCTACCAGAATTCTCCATCTTTGTGTGACCTTGCATATTTTGAGAGAAAAGGCATTAGAATTATTCCAAAAAGCATTATTATACATCAAAGCAATATAAATAATACTAGGAAAACATGATGCAAAATGGACATATCATGCACAAGGTGCATCTTGGAATGGCGCATAATGTTTCCTAAGGAAGTTTTCATTTTCTTTGGACGGAAATTTCATTTTCCATTTTTCGAGTGCCCAAAATGAGTTTTTGAAGGGCCTACCATATATTTGTTGCAAAATTGTACCAAATCAATTTTATAAAATACTAAGCCATATTTAATGCACAATTGACCAAATGGTTTGGTGTCAAAAGTTTTGTTTCACCTCTCGTGAAAAAAGACAAATTCTCCGTCGATTCGATTAGGAAGCGGGTCAAATTTGAACTACAAATGCCTTATAGTTTGCTCTTTATTTTTTCCAAAAATCATTTCTAGGTACATAAGTATCTATTTAGTCATAAATACATGGGTTGATGGGGATACGCCGAGGTTTGGACGGTGGCCGAGGCCCAACTCTAAAGTGTAAACTCACATGCCCGCCAAGCGTGGTCACCACGTGACCGTGACATTATCACGCTGCTCGGGGTAGCCTAGGCATGTCTAGTGGGTTGGGAACTTCCCCGGTAGGTGTTACGAAGAAGAAGGCAATAGAAGAATCTCACGAGGAGACTGAACTAAGCTCAAACATGAATTAGCAGCCTTAGTGGTGGGGAAAATGCACATGGGCAATGGGCCTGAGTTTTGTCCAAGGATGATCATCTACTAAGGACATTATCGTGGAAAATTTGCAGCTCAAATGAAGGATTCTACGTGTCACTTGCTTTGCAAAGTACCACACTGGACAGAAATATGAATGTTGAAGCTGGACTCAAATGAATGAACGGACTAATCTGAAATTTGGAGGAGGGTGATAATTTGGGCATATGAAGGCACTGTAAAAAATTTCATACCATTTGGATAAATAAAAATGGTACTTCCTTCAAAGTGCTCTCCACTGAACAGAAAATTGGGAAAAATATTGAGGGAAATTGGCTTGATTAAATGAGCTAAAATTTGGTGGAGGGAGGTTCTATGGGCAGGTTCATGTCCTGGTAATTTTTCACCAATTATAAATTAACATAAAATATAGTTACTTCACAAACTGAAAATATTACCAGAACCAAAGATTGGATGGTGAGCTCACATGGATTGTTAGATGGGGCTCAAATTTTGTGGAGAGCGATGATTTTGCAATATAGAAGATGTGACAAAAATGCAGCTCATTTGGGTATGCCTAGCTAGTACTTCCTTCACAACGGTTCTAGCTGAACAAAAACTATGGAAATTTGCCGAGGAAGATTTACTAGGCAAATGGAGCTGAATTTTGGCATGAGGCAATGATTTGGATAGTAAAGAATGCCCAATTGTTTTGGGAATTTTGGGAATGACATAAATATAGGCTGCTTCACGACCTAGGGAAAATTTGACACATAGCTCTAGTAGAAAATGTGGCTTTGGTCGAGGTGGGCCAGCCCATTAGTCCTTGCTTGGGCCCCGACTGGGACCCATGGGGGCGACAGTCCCGGTTCATGAGGCCAGGGGGCCGAACGGGCCTCGTGGGGCATTGGTCCCGGTTCGTCTAGACCGTTTGGTCCTAGTTCCATACACGAACCGGGACCAATGGGCCTCGCTCCTGGCCCACAACCATTGGTCCTGTCCTTTAGTCCCGGTTCCAACCACAAACCGAGACCAATGAGATGCCTATATATACCCCCTCGCCCGCGAGCAGAGCACTCCACTGCTCTGTTTTTCTGGACGGCCATTGGAGAGCTTTGTGGTGCTCTAGCTCACCTCTTATGCACATGAGGTGCTCGATCAAATGCTCGAGCCATACTTAAGCTTTCTCCTCTCGAAGCTCCTTGTCCAAGCTCCATTTTCCTCAAGATTTGTCTAGGTTTGGCGGTTTGTCCTGTCCTGTCCCCGTCCTCACCACCGTCGATCGCCCGCACCGATCTCGTCGCCGGCACCACCGTGGTGAGCCTCTTGATCTTATCTTCTTTTTAAAATAAAAAAAGTTCTTGTATGGTTTACATAGATACTTGTGTAATTTTCTTACTTTTATTATTGTTTGTTATTATATAGTGTGATGGTTTTGGTATCCGCCTCCGTCGGCCCTCGTCTTGTCTATGATTCAGATGTGGTATATATTATCTTTTATAACTATTTGGTTCATTTAGTGTTTAAGACAATTATGCCGACCAACGTGACATAGATTTTTTTAATTTAGGAGGTATTTTTAACGGGTGGGCAGATCGGCTGCGCGATGGCAGAGTTTTGTGTGAGAGAGAGGGGGCGAGCGAGGAGAGAATGTAGATGATAATGCAGGCGGCACGACGTGGCACTAAGGCATAAAAAGCCTAGCTATGGTGTGCCAAAAAGCCTTGCTGGTATAGGAGCCCGACACCACCAATATGGCGCCACTGTTGGGAAATAGTGGTGGCATTGGAGGCTACGCCATTAGTATTTTTTAATATCTATGGCGTTGGTTAAAATTGCACGATGGCAATATCATATGTACATATGGCGCTGGGACTTCTCCACACGACATAAATATGGAGAAACCATGGAGGCGTTGCATATCCTTCCCATGCCATTACTTAGTTTGAAAGCATCGGAAAAATGCTGCCATGGCAGCCTAAAAACGGTGTCGTGGCAGCATTTTTTAAGATCAAATATATTTAGAACTGGGTTCGCATGCGTAATAAGGAAACATGTAATATTAATTAAAATACATCCACGATAACTATGTGAAGCACTTAATTAAGATAGCTAGGCAAAGTTTTGAAGTACGATAAGGCGATGGAGCGACTTGTGTAGCTGGTCGAGTAGTTTACGTAACCACAACATCATAGCTAGTCATCACTATCCTATTACATCAATAATAAGGATCATTAATGTATTTCTTCTTCGGATCCGCAACAGACGCCGGTCCATCAGCATCGCGACCCTGCTGATTAAGGCGAGCTTTTATCTCCTTCGAGCTGGTAGGTGCGCCACCGTTGAAAACACCAGCATGGTCGAGGACATCCTTGTTGAGGATGGTAGCAAACTTGAACTCGATGCGTCTGAACTCATCTCTACTATCTCCCGGGCTAATTTCCTCCATTTTCTTCCCCCATGCGATGACATTGGAGTTCCTTTTAAGGCGTTCTCCCTCCCGTAAGTACTCCTCAATGAGGTGGGCCGTCGTACTAACCCGTCTGAATAAGTGTTTTCCATTTCTTTGCATGCAACAAAAGTCAGTTTGTGGTGACTGGCGTATCAGTTTAAATTTGTCGAACTTGCGATATCTCGCTCTCCGATCACTCCTTCCCGGCTAGTATAATCGACGTAGTGCTTCATCGAGAACCTTCTTGATGCCTCTGTAGTCTTTCTTCACTTTCCTCGTTGAATCCAAGAAATAAGTTTCGGCAAATTTCGGGTAATAAAGATGAGGACAAAATCTCTGCGTAAAAAGTAGAGAAAAACCAATTATTCTCAAGTATAGAATTTTTTGACGTGGAAGCAGAACGAGATTGTATGAGGGAATAGTATGTGCAGTACCAAATGACTTACTTCAAATAGTAGAGGCAAGAGAAGGGCAATCTTTTTCCATGTTGGCAAGCGATGCTGTCAGGTAATTCCTCATAGCTTGACAAATGATCTCGGGAGATTGACGTTGGTCTCGTGCATGAGGTAGGGTTTCCCTACCGCGACAACCTTGTTGAGCTCACATTTGGCATTGTAGGCGCTATTGATTGCCCATGGGCGTATTAAGGAAGGATCAAGCTTGTATTGGTGGAATATGTTGAAGATGTCTTGAATGGCACCACGTAACTTCGCTACGGGAAAATGTCGCACAAACCAATATTAGGTGGCACCATCACTTTGTGAAAACAGCAGGCGATGTCCACCTCCATAAGAAAATGTGTAATTCTCCCTCTGAGAATTGTGTCATGCGTAACCATCAATTATGTTCATAGAAGATCGCCGAGCTCCACTACAAGAAATATGTCAACTTGCGACCATCACTATTGGTTGCCGAAAAGGTCATTGTTTTAATTTGCGACCTTTTTACGACAAAAAACAATTGGTCAAAAGCTGACCATCTTTAATGAAACTTAGCGACCTTCACTGTGATATGGTCGTAGAAGGCAACAACCAAAACCAAAGGTCATTGGTCCTACGATCTTTTGTTTTGTTCCTTTGGTTGTCTGCCCGAACCACGCTTCGGATCCAACGTGGCAAGCGACGTATAAAAATTGCGACCAAATGAATTGGGCGTAGATAAGAGTCAGCCAGTCGATCTAAGCCGTCCCTCACGGTGAACCCAATATTTCATACCATTTAATTTATTTTTTCTATTAATTTTGGCAGCTACATGAGCCAAGCCCAACCATTCGGCATTTTATTTTCCGATTCCTGGCCTTTCATTGTCCATTTCTTTCTTGGGCCTCAATCTTTATGCAGTCCAATTCATTTTTTCTTCAGGCTTCGTTCCTGCCAATATATTTTGGGCCATAGCCTTTTCAAAGCCCAAATAAATTTGGTCCAATAGAGATTTCAGCCACTTACTGATTTGCGCCATGCCTCTTTATGTCAAACAATAATTACATCACAAATACAATCTACCCGATTCAATGCAAATATATTTTTAGTCCGTAAATCCATTTAAAATAAACATAGAACAGTATTATAAGAATATGTACATAACTCCTAGGATTTGAATAACAAATTAACCCAGATTCTCAGCAAAATTAAGAGTACATCAAAAGTCCTAAAAATTCACATCTCCCTGGGGGCACAAGCAGGGATCTTGCATGATTTGCTTCTTCCAACTTCATCCTAGAGCTCACGTCTAAACATGAATAAAGGCCATCATCTGCATATTATAAAACAAGATGGTTAGGAACAGAATAAAAGCACATCTATCAACATGTAACTTGTAGGCAGTCTGCATAAATAACAGTGATGAAACGGCGGTCTCCGAGGTTTCGCGTCGGTGCCGTGGCCTTCCCTGATGGCGGAGACACGGCGTCCTCAAAGAAACCACACATGCGTCAAGGGTCCGCCGGCTCGGCGGAGCCGCGTGAGTGATGGATTTTCAAACGGGCATAGGAAATTAAAAAAATTAAAAATTGGAAAACCTTCAGCATTGTGTCATTATATGTGACCCAGCTACTGGAAAAACAATAAACTTGTAATACAACAATTATTTTTAAAAGTGTTCTCAGAAACGAACTATCATGTATGAAGATCCATGGCTTTCAAGGCCAATGGCCAATGTTATGGCAACATTCATGCTATAGTTTGTTCAAATGATATCATATTTTGCACTAGTTTGCATCTTGGAATGACAAACAATGTTGCCTAAGGAAGTTTTCATTTTGTTGCACGAAAACAATTGTTTTCCATTTTTTGAGTGCCCAAAATGAGTTTTTTTTCTTCTGAAGAACCTACCAAATATTTGCTGGAAAATTGGATCAAATCAATTTTATAAAATATTAGGTGATATTTAATATAAAATTGACCAGATGGTTGGGTGTCAAAAGCTTTGAGCCAGCTCTCGTGAAAAAGACAAATTTCCACCGATTCAGTTAGAGGCGGGTCAAATTTGAACTACAGTTCCCTCATAGGTTGATCTTTATTTTTCCAAAAATCATTTTTAGGTACATAAGTATCTATTTAATCAGAGAAACACCAAAACTTTTCCAAGATTCAACCAGTAGCTAGGAATTGTCATGCCCGGTGTTTTGACTGCATTTTGAAACGGGCATGTATTTTTTAATTTTTTTTTCAAAAAATCAAAAAAACTTCGCATTGTGTCATTATATGTGACCAAGTTACCAAGAAAAATAATAAACTTGTAATACAACAATTCTTAATAGAATGTTCTCAGAATGAGCTATCATGTGTGAAGATTCATGGCTTTCATGCGAAATGATAAATCTTATGGTCCCATTCATGGCATAGTTTCTTCAATTGATATAATACTGTGCACTGAAGACCCACAAGTATATGGGATCAATCGTAGTCCTTTCGATAAGTAAGAGTGTCGAACCCAACGAGGAGCAGAAGGAAATGACAAGTGGTTTCAGCAAGGTATTCTCTGCAAGCACTGAAATTATAAGTAACGAGTAGTTTGATAGGAAGATAATTTGTAACAAGCAAGTAACGGTAACGGTAACAAAAGTGCAGCAAGGTAGCCCAATCCTTTTGAGGCAAAGGACAAGCCTAAGTGGTCTCTTATGATAAGCAAAACGTTCTTGAGGGTACATAGGAATTTCGTAGTCACTTTCGTCATGTTGGTTTGATTTGTGTTCACTACTTTGATAATTTTATATGTGGGTGGACCGGTGCGTAGGTGATGTTCTTACTTGAACAAACCTCCTACTTATGATTAACCTCCTCGCAAGCATCCGCAACTACGAGAAAAGTATTTAGAATAAATTCTAACCATAACATTAAACTTTTGGATTCAATCGATCCCTTACGGAATAACACATAAACTAGGGTTTAAGCTTACATCACTCGCAACCCATCATCTAATAACTACTCCACAATGCATTCCCTTAGGCCCAAATATGGCGAAGTGTCATGTAGTCGGCGCTCACTTGACACCACTAAGGGAATAATAACATACATACTATCAAAATATCGAACACATATCAAGTTCACATGATTACTTGCTACAAGATTTCTCTGTGACCTCAAGAACAAAAAGTAACTAATAATCGCAAATCGCATATTGGATCTGAGCATATAATCATCCACCAAATAAACCATATAGTAGTCAACTACAAGATGTAATCAACACTACTAGTCACCCAGAAGCACCAATGTATAGTTCCGGTCCAAAGATTGAACTCAAGAGATGAACTAGGGTTAGCGAGGAGATGGTGATGTTGAAGATGTTTATGGAGATTGCCCTCCCCAACATGGGACAGTTGTTGGTGATGATGATGACGATGATTTCCCCCTCCGCGAGGGAAGTTCCCCCGGCGGAATCTCTCCGCCGGAGGGCAAAAGTGCACCTGCCCAAGTTCCGCCTCGAGACCGCGGCGCTTCGTCCCAAAATTACTCTCCTTATTTTTTCTAGGTCAAAATGACTTATATACCAGAAGATGGGGTCTGGAGGTTGGCCGAGGAGGGCACAACCCACCAGGGCACGCCTGGGCTCCCTAGCGCACCCAGGTGGGTTGTGCCCACGTGGTGGGCCCCCTCTGGTGCTTATTGGCTCCAATATTTCTTATATATTCCATATAAAATCTCCGTAAAGTTTCAGCTCATTTTGAGTTGTGCCGAATAGGTAGCCTCACATAGTTTTTTCAGGTCCAGATTTCCAGCTACCAGAATTCTCCATCTTTGTGTGACCTTGCATATTTTGAGAGAAAAGGCATTAGAATTATTCCAAAAAGCATTATTATACATCAAAGCAATATAAATAATACTAGGAAAACATGATGCAAAATGGACATATCATGCACACGGGTGCATCTTGGAATGGCAGACAATGTTTCCTAAGGAAGTTTTCATTTTCTTTGGACGGAAATTTCATTTTCCATTTTTCGAGTGCCCAAAATGAGTTTTTTGAAGGGCCTACCATATATTTGTTGCAAAATTGTACCAAATCAATTTTATAAAATACTAAGCCATATTTAATGCACAATTGACCAAATGGTTTGGTGTCAAAAGTTTTGTTTCACCTCTCGTGAAAAAGACAAATTTCCGTCGATTCAGTAGGAAGCGGGTCAAATTTGAACTGCAGCTGCCTTATAGTTTGCTCTTTATTTTTTCCAAAAATCATTTCTAGGTACATAAGTATCTATTTAGTCATAAATACATGGGTTGATGGGGATACGTCGAGGTTTGGACGGTGGCCGAGGGCCCAACTCTAAAGTGTGTAAACTCACATGCCCGCCGCGTGGTCACCACGTGACCGTGACATTGTCACGCGTTCTGGGTAGCCTAGGCATGTCTAGTGGGTTGGGAACTTCCCCGGTAGGTGTTACGAAGAAGAAGGCAATAGAAGAATCTCACGAGGAGACTGAACTAAGCTCAAACATGAATTAGCAGCCTTAGTGGTGGGGAGAAAATGCACATGGGCAATGGGCTGAGTTTTGTCCAAGGATGATCATCTACTAAGGACATTATCGTGGGAAAATTTGCAGCTCAAATGAAGGATTCTCGTGTCACTTGCTTTGCAAAAGTACCACACCGACGTAAATATGAATGTTGAAGCTGGACTCAAATGAATGAACGGACTAATCTGAAATTTGGAGGAGGGTGATAATTTGGGCATATGAAGGCACTGTAAAAAATTTCATACCATTTGGATAAATAAAAATGGTACTTCCTTCAAAGTGCTCTCCTTGAATGTAAAATTGGGAAAAATATTGAGGGAAATTGGCTTGATTAAATGAGCTAAAATTTGGTGGAGGGAGGTTCTATGGGCAGGTTCATGTCCTGGTAATTTTTCACCAATTATAAATTAACATAAAATATAGTTACTTCACAAACTGAAAATATTACCAGAACCAAAGAGTGGATGGTGAGCTCACATGGATTGTTAGATGGGGCTCAAATTTTGTGGAGAAGCGATGATTTTTGCAATATAGAAGATGTGACAAAAATGCAGCTCATTTGGGTATGCCTAGCTAGTACTTCCTTCACAACGGTTCTAGCTGAACAAAAACTTCGGAAATTTGCCGAGGAAGATTTACTAGAAAAATGGAGCTGAATTTTGGCATGAGGCAATGATTTGGATAGTAAAGAATGCCCAATTGTTTTGGGAATTTTGGGAATGACATAAATATAGGCTGCTTCACGACCTAGGGAAAATTTGACACATAGCTCTAGTAGAAAACAGGGCTTTGGTCGAGGCTGGGCCAGCCCATTAGTCCCGGTTCAGTCCCGAACTGGGACCCATAGAAGCGGCAGTCCAGTTCATGAGGCCGAGGGCGAGCGGGCCTCGTGGGGCATTGGTCCTGCCTGCCTAGACCGTTTGGTCCTAGTTCCATACACGAACCGGGACCAATGGGCCTCGCTCCTGGCCCACAACCATTGGTCCTGTCCTTTAGTCCCGGTTCCAACCACAAACCGAGACCAATGAGATGCCTATATATACCCCCTCGCCCGCGAGCAGAGCACTCCACTGCTCTGTTTTTCTGGCCGGCCATTGGAGAGCTTTGTGGTGCTCTAGCTCACCTCTTATGCACATGAGGTGCTCGATCAAATGCTCGAGCCATACTTAAGCTTTCTCCTCTCGAAGCTCCTTGTCCAAGCTCCATTTTCCTCAAGATTTGTCTAGGTTTGGCGGTTTGTCCTGCCCCTGTCCCGTCCTCTCACCACCGTCGATCGCCTCAGCACCGATCTCGGCCGCACCACCGTGGTGAGCCTCTTGATCTTATCTTCTTTTTAAAATAAAAAAGTTCTTGTATGGTTTACATAGATACTTGTGTAATTTTCTTACTTTTATTATTGTTTGTTATTATATAGTGCGATGGTTTTGGTATCCGCCTCCGTCGGCCCTCGTCTTGTCTATGATTCAGATGTGGTATATATTATCTTTTATAACTATTTGGTTCATTTAGTGTTTAAGACAATTATGCCGACCAACGTGACATAGATTTTTTTAATTTAGGACGTATGTGAACCGGAAATTCCAACCGACCCTATTGTCGAGAGGTTAAATTTAGTTGAAAAGAAAAAATTACTTGAATGAAAAATTGAAAAAAATTAAGCAGGAGAAGATGATATTGGAGTTGCATGTTGCGGATGTCGTCGATGATCACAAGATAAAGATTGATGCAATGCACTTGAAGATTAGAAAGATTAGAAAATATGCCATTCATACCGAGGCTTGGTATCATTATGCATTTGGATCAATTATTACCTTAGTTGCGATTATGATCCATTTGTTGTTGCATTGAAATGTTTTACATAGTTTCAATGTATGGTTTAATTATTAGATGCTCTGGAGAGCTATATGTTGTTTAATGAGAACTATGTATGTACTTTGGTTTTAATATGATGATGCACCACTGGTGCGTGTCGGTCCTAAACAAACGGTTTTTAACCCCTTTCCGCGACGGCATTTGGAACCGTCGCCAAGTGAGTGTGGGCGATAGGGGGGGTCCTCCCCACATGACCCAGAATTACATAAGCACCAAATAAAGAATGATGTACCAGGGTTCTATAATTGTACTATTATAGATGGTAAAGAAAGAGGTGACCGACATTCCTGTTGCCGAACCAGGTGAAGCGGAATGGCCCTATTGTGCTCTCCTAGATGCAGAAGGCATGCAGGACTCTAGTCCAACCCCTTGTGATGGCCGGCCACCAATCATGTAGTTTGAGAGGTAATCTTGAGTAAACTGCTTCAGGATCCACTGCAAAATAAAAAATATTCAGATATTTTCATCTAACACAACTCATTACGGGCAGTAAAAAGAAGGCTACAGGGTTCTTACTTACCATCCTGTAGTTCACTATTGTCTTGCATAAAGTGTACAAAAATAGTTCGATTGACATCTTTTGACCCATTTTAATAACAATCTGTATCTGTTTCCTCACTTGATGCTCGTTCATGAATATCTCATTGCCCCATACGCAGAAAGTGTCGAAAAGTGGATCTTTGGTAATGGTATATGTACCTAAAAGCACCAAGTTAATATTAGAAGCTGAATAACAATTGAAAAATGATGTAGTGAAACACTCCATCCATCCCATTATATAATATTTTATTACATGTATATCTAGACATCATTAGAACATTAAGCTAACACTCTTCCTTGTTGCTATGTAGCCTGGGATTGCATATTTAGTCATTCAGTACAATGCATGTTGCTAAACAACAATTGAAAAATGAAAAGGCATGTTAAGCGCAATATCCTTAACAACAACCAAATATCGTAATTCATAGTGGTATTGTTGAAACTGTTATTGATGAAATTGAACTGCACGGCAAATAGTTGCACATATAGAGCATCACGTTGTGATGAACTGAAATAAACAAGTCATAAGGACATCTCTAGGAGATCTTTAAAAATTTAAAGGACTAAAACCCTTAGTGGATGTATATACTCCAGCAATTTTTGGCCTTTCCTAGTCGATCCCCTAAACTTAAGGCTGTAAACTTCAATTTGATCAAGTTCAAAGAAGGTTCAACCGAAAGTAGCATGCATTCAAACATAAACATAGATATTTTTGCATAACCGAACATAAAACATAAATTTAAACTAAGCTAAACTACTTTTCGGTCAAGTAGAGGTCGAGCCAATCCTTCCTCGTCATGTACGGTGTCATGAAGCCGGGTCCGCAGTACCATTGTCGGGGTCATCGGGAAGTCACTCCTCCACTCGTCAACGTTGATCTCCTCGTCCTCGGGCCCACCTCGACGCTTCGCGCCCATGCCGTCGCCGCCTTCGACCTCGTCGCCGGAGGAGGCCGATAACCTCGCCGCCTTCTCTGCCGCTGCCTCGCCGCCTTTGACCTCGTCATCAGAGGAGAGCGTGATAACCTCGCCGCCCTCCGCGCTGGCAAAGATCGCCCGCTCCGCCTCCACGAGCTCCGGGTGCTGCCGGCGGAGCTCTTGCATGTAGGCCTTGTCGGCGGCCTCGGCCTCCAGGCCCTCACACGCCTCGCAGCCCTCCCGTGCCATAGCCGAGCTCACCACCCCTGGCTCCGATGGAAGAGGTGGACCGGACATGTGGCGAAGGGGAAATTGAGCCTAGCCGCCGTGCCGTGGTAGCAGACCTGCCAGCGGCCGTACTCCATGGCCGTGATCTTGGCCGTGTGGAAGCTACCGAGCCGCCGGCGGGTGTGGGTCTCTCGATCTGTAATCTCGGCGACTCACATCCCCCACCGCTGCTGCCGGACCCCGAGGTAGGAGTTCGTCGGCTGCCGGGTCAGAGGGAGGATGTGACGCCCGGATATTTAAGCTACAGTGAACCTCTACTAATGATGCCACGTCACCTAGATTACTGTTGCTAATCTCGCATTAGTTTGAAACCGGTTTCGAATTTAAATTCAAAATCAAGCAAAGAATAAAAGTTTTCAAATATTAAAACTAAAATGTTCGGGTTGTGCCAAATAATCCTAGGTAATTATAGAGAAGAAACCACACTTCTGTAAAGTATTCATATGCACTAAAATAAATAAAAAACAGCTAAACCTATTATAAATGCCCTTTTGAAATTTATAAAAATGCAAACTAAATAATTTAAACACCAAAATATATTGTGGCGGTGGGCTAATTTGCAACCTCCATTTAGCTATTGTTCTTATAATTTTACAAAACTAATAGATATTAAAACTATAATAGAAAACAGAAAAGTGAAAATAAAATAAAAACAGAAAAGAATAAAAAAGAGAAACAAAGCTCCTCACTGAGGTTGTGGCCAGTAGCCACCCGTGCCAACAACTGGCTGGCCCAGGCCCCTCGCCTATACCTCCGGACGCACCAACCCCTAGCCCGTGACCACAACTTCCCCACCGTAAACGCTAACCCCACGCACTCGCCCTCCCCCAAGTTCGCTCCCCTCTCCCCCCAATCTAGATCGGGGAGGGCTCGATCCCGTCGTCGCGCCCGACGCGCACGTCGCCGCCCTCGGCGGCTCCGTCGCCCGCCACCTCACGCTCCCATCTCCCGCTCCCTCGACGGATCTGCCTTACCAGGGGCCGCCGTCCCCCATCGCCGGAGCATGCCGCCCGTCGAGCCTCCTCAAGCTCACTTTGTTGCCCACGCCCTCTGAGGGCCCGGTGAGGCCCCATCCTTCGCTCCCCTCTCGTATCCCCCCTCGAGCTCACCACACCCGCACCTATCCAGCGTCGTCATCACTTCAACCGGCCATCGCGCCCCAGCTCAGTCGCAGACTCACCCCTGCCTTGTCCGGCTTGCCCGCCTCCCTTGGTTGTGCGCTGTCTGCGTGCTCACGCCTTCGCCGCCGCCAAGGCCCAACATGCCCCGCCTGGCTCTGCTTCACTGCCTGCCCACCGGGCTGGCTGCCGCTCGCCCCTAGCATTCTCGTACCGCGCTTGGCCGCCGCCCCCCTCACCTCGCAGACCCGCTCCGGCCACGGCCGCAATTTCGCCGTGGTCAGCCGGCCAGCTCACAAGGCCGGGTTCTAGGCGATGGGCGCTCGCGCCAAGAATCATAGTCGCCGCTGCCGATCTCGCCCCTATCGGGCGCCCGCTCCTAGCGCCCGCGCCCGTTTGCACATCAGCGCCCAAACTCGCTAGGCCTTCCTAGGGCCTATGACAAACGGGCCCAACCCCAGAACGTTTTTAGAAAATAAAATAAAATTAGAAATGAATTAATAAAATAATTAATTAATTAGTTAATTAATTAAGATAATTAATCATGTTTAGTTAATCTAATTAACTAGTTAGCTTAATTAAACAGTAATTAGATTAGCTAAATCCTGATTAATCTAAACAGAGTATGACATGCGGGACCCACACGTCAGATTGACCTAGTCAACACCATGTTGAGTGCTGACGTCATGCTGACATCATGATGACGTCAGCAGACACTATTCTGGATAATGTTAGAATTAAATAGATAAATAAATTCAGAAAATAATTAAAACTTTAGAAAATCATATAAAATAATCCGTAACTCGGATGAAAATACTTTGTACATGAAAGTTGCTCAGAACGACGAGATGAATCCGGATACGCAGCCCGTTCGCCCGCCACACATACCTAGCATAGAAAACACACAACTTTCCCCCGGTTCATCTGTCCAAAAACGCGAAACATCGGGAATATTTTCCCGGATGTTCCCCCCCCTTCGCCGGTACCACCTCCTACCGCGTTAGGGCACACCTAGCACCACGCATTGTCATGTCTTCCATCGTCATGCTTATGTTTGCATTATATTTATTGTTTCTTCCCCATCTTCTCTAGTTAGACACCGAAACCGATGCCACTTCTACCCAGTACGACTACGGTGTTGATGACCCTTCTTGCCAGAGCAACCAAGCAAGCCCCCCCTTGATCACCAGATATCGCCTATTCTTTCTCTCTACTGCTTGCATTAGAGTAGTGTAGCATGTTACTGCTTTCGGTTAATCCTATTCTCTGCATAGTCTGTCATTGTTGTTACAGTTGTTACCCTTACCGCAATCCTAAATGCTTAGTATAGGATGCTAGTATTCCATCGCGGGCCCTACACTCTTGTCCGTTCGCCATGCTATATTATCGGGCCGTGATCACTTCGGGAGGTGATCACGGGCATATGCTATATACTTTATAATCGTTACATTACTTATGATGTCTTTGTTGAAGATGGAAATTTGAAGGGGCAGGTGGCTCCATCCCAGTAGAGGTGGGACCGGGTTCCCACGGCCCATTTTGGTTACTTTGTGTGAGCGACAGGACAGGTTGAGACCACCTAGGTGAGAGGTGGGCCTGGCCCTGGTCGGTGTTCACGGTTACTTCATAATAACACGCTTAACAAGATCTTGGTATTTGATCTGAGTCTGGCCACTACCTTATACGCACTAACCAACTACGCGGGAACAGTTATGGGCACTCGACGTCGTGGTATCAGCCGAAGCCTTCGTGATGTCAGTGACTGAGCGGCGCGCGGCCGGCTTGGAACGTAAGCCTGCTCTTATATTAAGGGGGCTAGTTCCGCCTCCGGCCGACCTCGCAACGTGCAGGTGTGCAATGGGCGTTGGGCCCAGACCGCTGCGCCATAGGATTTAGACCGGCGTGCTGACCTCTCTGTTGTGCCTAGGTAGGGCTGTGGCGTGTTGATATTCCGAGTCCAGGCATGACCCAAGAAAGTGTGTCCGGCCAAATGGGATCGAGCGTGTTGGGTTATGTGGTGCACCCCTGCAGGGAAGTTTATCTATTCGAATAGCCATGTCCCTCGGTAAAAGGACGACCCGGAGTTGTACCTTGACCTTATGACAACTAGAATCGGATACTTAATAAAACACACCCTTTCAAGTGCCAGATACAACCCGGTGATCACTCTCTCACAGGGCGGCGAGGAGGGGATCGCCGGGTAGGATTATGTTATGCGATGCTACTTGGTGAACTTAGCATCTGCTCTCTTCTACATGCTGCAAGATGGAGGCTGCCAGAAGCGCAGTCTTCGACAAGACTAGCTATCCCCCCTTTTATTATGGCATTCCGCAGTTCAGTACACCGATATTGCCTCTTTACACATATACCCATGCATATGTAGTGTAGATCCTTGCTTGCGAGTACTTTGGATGAGTACTCATGATTGCTTTGCTCCCCCTTTTACCCTTTTCCTTTCTTCCTGGTTGTCGCAACCAGATGCTGGAGCCCAGGAGCCAGACGCCACCGTCGACGATGAATCCTACTACATCGGAGGTGCCTACTACTACGTGTAGGCCGCTGACGATGACCAGGAGTAGTTTAGGAGGATCCCGGGCAGGAGGCCTGCGCCTCTTTCGATCTGTATCCCAGTTTGTGCTAGCCATCTTATGGCAACTTGTTTAATTTATGTCTGTACTCAGATATTGTTGCTTCCGCTGACTCGTCTATGATTGAGCACTTGTATTCGAGCCCTCGAGGCCCCCTGGCTTGTATTATGATGCTTGTATGACTTATTTTATTTTTTAGAGTTGTGTTGTGATATCTTCCCATGAGTCCCTGATCTTGATCGTACACGTTTGCGTGTATGATTACTGTACGATTGAATCGGGGGCGTCACAGAGGATGGGGAAGTCCTCGAACCGACATAGGGGCACGGCGGCGGGCGGATCGGGGGACCGGTGATCGGGCCTGCGGAGGACAACGGGGACACCTCAGTGGCCACCTCGCCGGTGCCGGGCGAAAAGGCCGCGATAAAACTCTTTTTGGCCATTGGCTCCTCGAGCTCCCCGGCACACGGGCAGAGGTTGAGGATGGAGGCGCCGGCGATGGCGGCGACCTACCAATGGTTTCGTGGGTTGTGTGTGTCTGTGTGAGCGGAGGTTTTGGGGTGTGTGTGGAGGGGGGCAAGGTTGTGTTTGAGGAAGTACTGCGACAACTGATAATTTTACTAGAACGGAGTAACAAGGCGGGGCTACTAAAAATTTGGATCAAGGGCGAGGAGATATTTTTGAGATTGCGAGGGATGCAGAGGCGGGAGTAAAATGCCGGGGCTACTGAAAATTTGAATCAAGGGACTGAAGCAGAGCGGGAGTAACAGACATCACACACGGTCCTCACGTACTAATCGTGTGCTATCAAACATTAAAACCTTCCATGCGGTAGATATTTTCGAGATTGCGAGGGATGCAAAGGCGGGAGTTTTTGGGAAGTGCGCTAGTGTGCTTGACATGCCGGCTGTGGACTGCAGCCGATGCACCTTCTCGAAAAGCCATAGGCGCATTTCATATAAACACGGTGCTCCAAGATATTTTGTACTACATCTCAAACGGTTAGTGATAATAAAATGTGTGGGATATACTTGATTTGAATTACAAAATGGGGTCACAGCGGCAATGGATGCCGTTTGAATTGCTAGACCTTTTATCTGCAGTGAACATGCAACTATATGTGTGTCGTAAAAGAATTGGAATTATTCAGGGTTAGTTTGGACATTTTATACAATAAACTGGTTTTCTAGCCATTTCACTTGCACAATTCAAAATTAAACTACATGCACATGCTCCGGTGCATACAAATTGGTTGAAAAGTCAAATTTGTGTCCTTCAGTGCATGCTTAGGTCCCATGTAAGAAATGGGAATGTATTTTTCGGGGTTCGTTTGGCCTTTTTTATACATTAACTGGGTTTTCTAGGCATTTTATGTGCATAATTAAAATTTGAACTACAAGCACATGCACAAATGCACCAAAGTTGGTTGAAAAATCACATGTGTGTCCTTGGGTGAATTTCTAGGTCCCATGCAAGAGATTGGAATGAATTTCAAACACCAAGACACTGTTGATTGCCGGCAAAACATTGAGATGCCTGGTTTTTAAATTCTAGTAAATCCAAAACTCGCCTGAAATTCATGAAACTTGTCATGCTATCATGGAGGGGCATCAACATGCCGTGGTAAAAAAATTATCCCATTTGGGGCAGGTTCGGGTATAAGATTCTCACAAACCAGAGCTTCTCACAACAAGCATGATGGTTTCGATATTGAACGTCCCACCTTTGGGGACGAAACTATATCCATTGCCTCTTATTGCTTTCAATTTTTTTTCTAGTGTCAACATAGAACAACAGGAGTCTTGTGTCAAATTTTGTGATTTTTCGGGGTTCGTTTGGACATTTTTATACATTAGTTGGATTTTCTAGGCATTTTATGTGCATAATTCAAATTTGAACTACAAGCACATGCTCCAATGCACTAAAGTTAGTTGAAAAATCAAATATGTGTCCTTGGGTGAATTTCTAGGTCCCATGCCACTACTAGGGAAAAGGCTACTAGCAGCGCGGGTAAAATGGCTACTAGTAGCGCGGGTACTCGCGCTACTAGTATCGCACTACAGCTAAAAGTTAGTAGTAGCGTGGGTCAAACCCGCGCTACTACTAACTTTGTTACTAGCAGCGAGGATTCAATCCACGCTACTGCTATTATGAACCGCGCTACTACTAATGAAATAGTAGTAGCGTGTCTATAGTCCCAATGCTACTAGTATCCTAAATACTAGTAGGGTGACATTTTATCCCCACGCCACTACTAACTTATTAGGAATTAAAAAAAATAAAATCAACCAAATTCATTCTATCACACAGTTATCGTGTCTTCTCCAGTTCCTCATTGTAGCAGAAACTCATGTATAATTTCATTTTATCGCACAATTACATAAGCAACTACGTTCCTCCTTATAGCAGCAACTCATGTATAATTCCATTCTATCGCACAATTACATAAGCAACTACCCACGTAAGTTGTTATGGCCCGATCCAAAAATTGGACCACTTTCATCAATGTCGGGCGCTGCCCTTTGATCTCGGCCCGAACTCACGACGAAACACATTAGTTAGCCTCGAAGAGCCACACTGATCGACGGCAGCCGCTGTTTTGAGTTGCGACGCACCACGCCCTCGCTTTGGCCTCGGCTCCAACTGGACCGGGTCGATGTCGTTCTTGTGCCTCGCCACCAATGAGCGGAGGTAGAGAACGGCGGCGGCTTCTGCAGACGTCGGCAGCCACGACACCGTCCGATCCCACGAACCTCTCGACGACCATCATCGTCGCTACGTAACCCTGCAACATTACAAACAAAGGTTCAGGAACTTCAGATTCTTCGAGGAAGAATGGCACGAAAAAATGCGATACATGTAGATGCCAGTGCAACATTTTTTCCGTAGATTCTTATTTAAGCCGTAATGCACAATTGAAGCTATAAGCTATTTCCTAGTAGTGAAAAGTGCGAGAATAGTTATATAAGAACGCATATAGATTTGACAAGTTCATAGAAAAACATAAAGCCCAAAAAGAAACACGTAATCGTGCAAATCATGCAATCACATAATCAGGTTAACTTATATTTACTCACAAATCAAATGACATCAAAATCAACATACTGGCATTGGTCCTCGACACAATGGGTGCGAAAGAGGCTGACTGAGATCATAAAAATAATAATATAAGGACCAAGACACTCATATTTCAGTCCAGACATATACGAGGACATATTATAAGGCACATACAAAGTAGCAATGGATAGATAAGACATGTTGGATCGGTTTTCCTTAGTTAAATATAGTAACTGTTATGGAAGCAGTCATAGTGTACATTTTACACTAAAGCAATCATTTCTTTCAGCTTGAAACAGGGACACCGAAAAAGGAGGAAGTATCAGGCACACATTTACCTTGTCAGAAATCAGATACTCGGCATGCAAGCAATCTGAACAATTTCCTTATCAATGCCAAGTTCCCTACCACCAAACTGGTTGCATGGGAAAGCAAAGATCTCAAAACCAAGTGCCGTCGGCTCAATGGGTCCACCTCCATGAAGTTTCTCGGCCTGGTCCACCAAAGGGTGACCATATTATTATCCACAATCTGCTGATCACTGGCCATGCTACTTACTTGTTGAGGTCATCAAAACCTCAGTAAAAATCAATGCTGGCCTAATTCATAGGTTGGGATGAGACACAGATGTTGAAGTGCTACTCACAACATAACCATCAGGAGTCCACGACATAATATCCCATTTTATGGTGATGTTCCCGTTCGGATCTAGCGAATCGTACGCCTCTTGGTTTGTTTGGACATTTTTATGCATTAAACTGATTTTCTAGGCATTTTATGTGCATAATTCAAATTTGAACTACAAGCACATGCTCCAATGCACTAAAGTTGGTTGAAAAATCAAATCTGTGTCCTTGGGTGAATTTCTAGGTCCCATGCAAGAGATGAGAATGAAATTCAAACACCGAGCCTTTGTTGATTGCCTAAGAAAACGTTGAGATGCCTGATTTTTTAGTTCTAGTAAATCCAAAACTCGGTTGAAATTCATGAAACTTGGCAGCTATCATGGAGCGGCATGAATATGTCGTGGGAAAAAAATGGTCCCATTCGGGGCAGGTTCGGGTATATGCTTCTCAGAAACCAGACCTTCTCACAACATACATGATGGTTTCGGTAGGGAACGTCCCACCTTTGGGTACGAAGTGATATCCATTGCCTATTATTGCTTTCAAAAAATTTCTCGTGTCATGACAGAACAACAGGAGTGTTGTGTCAGTTTTTTGGATTTTTCGGGGTTCGTTTGAATATTTTTATGCATTAACCGAGTTTTCAATGCATTTATGTGCATAATTCAAATTCGAACTACATGCACATGCTCTAGTGCATATAAATTGGTTGAAAAATCAAATATGTGTCCTTGGGTACATGCTTAGGTCCCATGCAACAAATGGGAATGAATTTAAAACACCAGGGCACCATTGATTGCGGGCAAAACATTGAGATGCCTGGTTTTTAAATTCTAGTAAATCCAAAACTCGTCTGAAATTCATGAAACTTGGCATGCTATCATGGAATGGCACCCAACATGCTGTGAAATTTTTCGTGTCCATTTTGAGAGGAGGCGCACTCGAATAATGACATCCAACAAAGGCATTTTGAAAAAATAGCTGCCACTTTAATATCTCAAACGTTTGTAGAATTCAAACCTTGTGCATTCTTTTAACCATTAACGTGAAGCCACGTGTCTTGGTTTTAATGGCTATAGGAGGTGCCGTGCGGACATCTGCTTGACCTTGATCAACAGGGCGGCGAAATGTAGTCCGTGCACAGCTCGACAGAGAGGCGTAAGCTGTCCTCCAATGCGCAGCTCACTGGAAGCATGCGAAGTCAGACACTGAGCTCACTTGGAAGCGAGCCCTTTGAATTCCATTGCCGCCCGCATTCCTCTCCATTAATGGCACCCGGGCCGCTTTTTAATACGGGCGGCCTTACTGTTCGCCTCCCATTCCCCTCCCTCCCGCAGACCTCCACCAATGCCAAGGCGCAGAACGATCATCTGCCAATAGTCTTCAAGTTTGGGGAAGTCGACTCCGAGCCGGAGGACATAGAAAATAAGGAGGAATGGGACCTCATGAAGATGGCCAAGAACAAGCTGGCCGCGGCGGTTGCTTCCCCCGCTCTCGTCCCAGCTCCCATACCCGCGCCCGCGCCAGCGACCATCCCCTAGCATTGACGGGCTGGTCGCCGAGCACTATCGCAGATCTGGAAGCCGCGGGCGTCAGCGAGGGCTCCACGGACCCGCGCGAGCTCGTGTACATGCCAACACCATCGCTTGTGCCCGTGCACGCCCCTCCACCCACCGTGGCGCCGGTCCCCGTGCGTTTGGTTGCACCAGCCGTGCCCGTGCTTGTGTGCGCGCCCCCCTCAGCGGCATGGGACACTGTCGTCGACCGCTACCTCTCAGTGGTGCCAGTTGCCGTCCTCCCGCGCCTCTCCCATCGATCGCGCGATGACATGATGTTTGATTTACAAGTGAAGAACATTTTGTGCTGCCTTGAAGACTTCAACAACGGTGTCCCGGAGGACGACAACGACAACGACGGCGCGGCACGCCGCCTCCGCCGCCGCTGGAAATAGTTTTTTTTGGGTTTAATACTGTATCTCGAATTCTCGATCATATTAATATAAATTCGCAGTGTGACTGAATGAAAGATATGGTTTGAACGAACTTGTGTTTTTCTCCCTTAATGTACAGACTTATCAAATGATTTTCTTTTTAAAAAAACGTCAATGGTTTTTAAATATAAAACACTCATCGCAAATGTTTTAGTTAGAACACCCGGATGCCAACCGACAGCTTACCCAGAAAGCCAAGGGAATATGTGCGAGCAGGATTTCTGCATCCCTTCAACGCAAACAGTTGTTTTGCATCACCCGTGTGCAACCACATACAAACAATTGGGTAAGATTTGCATATATGTCATTTTGGGTATGTTGCCATTTGTCAAACTGGAAAGATTGACATTTGTTTATCTAGTAACATTGCCATTTGTCAACCTTGTAACACTGCGATTTGTCAAAATATGCAGCTAAAAATCACTAGCACTATCTAATTTTTGCAACTAAAATCACTATCACCGTTCATATGGACACCACTAGCAGGTGTGACTTGATGGACGCATATGCAAATGTACCATTGATTACATACAACAAGTCATGAACCCACAACGACAAAGAGGATACACGTTGGATTATAGATCATTTCCAACAAAAGATTCTAGTAAAGTTTTTCTCACACAACAAATAACCAAGCGATGAAATGAACTTTAGCTCAATCACTCATCAGCGTTGGAAATGCTTTCTTTGAACCAGAAGTGATTCTCTAGGAAGGGCCAGCTACTGTCAATCTCGAGACCAACGCAGGACTGATCATCCAGGCTAAAGCGTCCTATGTCAGGACCCATATTGGGACGGTAGGGAAGCATAGCAATGTCCGAGGTATAGATAAAGTTGCTTCTCATAAATGGTAATAACGTTGTGTCAACAGCAGCTGGATCACCTTCCACCATCATCGGATAGTTTTGTTCAAGGAAGAGCGAGTTTCCTCCAAGAGTTTCAATACTGAACCAGGGAGAAGGTGTTGGCGCTAGTACACCAGTATCCATCCCGAATACCCTGCAACGGATGTTGGAATAGCTCCGGAGAGTGCGACCATGCGAGGCAACACCTGCTTCCTTAGTAACATCAGCAGTGCCCTGTATACAGACAAGAAGTGGTGATCCATCGGAATAAGTTTCCAGGCGCCACTGAGTATATGGGTCCAGCTCGTCCTCATGCTCGTGATCATCAACATCGTCATCTCCCCCTTTGTTATAAATTTTTTGAGGTATAGGTGGTGGAATGTTCACAGGACCTTGGAAACACAAGAAGGTTAATTAATTAGTAAAGGGAAACTAGCTAACCCGCATGCATGTGGATGAAACAATTATAATTACGGTGGAAGACAAACGCATCAAAGCATGATGATTCCATGCAAAAAGCGATTGCCATGAGTGGTGGCAGCAAACACAAGACCCTCGTATTGAATTGCATCACAGTACTCATCCGTGTACAGAAATTGATTTTTTAGCAATATCCATCGAGGCGTGGAAGTAAGGAAGGCAACAAGCTTGTCGAAGATAGCAACAACTTCATAGTTCGAGTAATCCCAATAGTGGTTGGGAACTCGACAAATTGCTATCTTCCGTGAGACGCATACCACCATGATCATATTTGAACTCACGAGAATACCGATGTACTCAACCTCGTAAGGCCGTCGAGATTTTCGGAAGTGGAACCCGGTGACTGGTGTACACATTCACAAGTTCCCATTCGCAGTTGTACCCAATATAAACAACCCAATCTCCATTTGCGCGTGCCCAAGCCTTGCCCGCAAGTGATGGCATCTTAACATAATACGTATCATTATCAAGCGGCATCAACTTGCACAAGGCGAGGCTTCCTCGTCCCAGCGCCCGATCGGCCGGTCATGACAAAGAAGATAGGGGAGATCAAACCGCTCCTGGACCCTTGGGTTCCATGTAATGATGTTTTTAGTTGAGTCGAGAATGGTCTTGAACAAACCTGCCATGCTAGCCGAGGTGATGACGTCGCACCGATCAATGAGTTCCTCCACCGCGTCATCATTCAGATCGGGGCAAGGATAACGGGGTCGTTTCCGGCCTGTTCCCTCCATGGAGAAGACGATCGAACAATGTCATAAGGAAGGGTGAAGGCAAATGGAGGAGGGAGGAAGAGCGTGCGACAACAGTTCCAAATCAAGAGGGAAAGGTGAAGAGGCGGTGGACGGTTGCCACGATACACGAAGAGGCGCCTGGGGAGCGAACGGTTGCCACAGAGGTCATACACTAACGACAAGGGCCGAGTGAACCGCATGCATATATCGCACACACCTTGATCTAGATGACCGTTTCTTTTGTGTTGCCTAATCACAAACAGTTCATCTGAGTAAACCATATGATGTATATCGCACACACCTTCATCTGGCTGCCCGTTTCTTTTGTGTTGACAAATCACAAAAAGTTCATCCGAAAGTGAACCATATCTTTATGTATCGCTTTCACGCCTTCATCTCTGCTGCCCATTTCTTTTGTTCCTCCTCATCGCAAAAGTTAATTGAACTAAATCTGTATGCCCTTCATCGCCATTAACGCAACTAAAACCTGAACCGTGTTTGATGCATCCATCATCGCCATAAGCGTTTTATACATTTTACGGCCGGTTTTCATACAGCACCGTTAGCGATTATTGCATCGCACACAGTTTCTTGAAGGGTCTCTGATCGTAGTGTCGCGTTAGCGGCATCCTGCAGTAGTGCACTTCTATTAATTTGGTCACTTATCTATTCATGATGTTCTGTAATGGATTTTGACACACTTAATTATATGTAATGCATGAAAATGAACCGGGAATGGATGTATGCGATGACGCATTTACATCTTCGAGTACATCAAGGCATGCATAATTTTTTTCGAAGTGGCTAAGGCAAACAAGAAGAATGGTTTTATGTGTTGTCCATGCCCAATATGTGGGAATACGAAGTCTTACTCTGACTCGAAAACCCTTCACACCCACCTGCTATAATGTTTGGACCAAGCACGGAGAAAGAGGGGTTATGATGGAAGACAGCGAAGAAGAGGAGGATGATGACAACTATGTGACCCCTGAATACGGTGATGCTACAACAGGGGAAGCAGAAGATCAAGAGGAACCAGACGATATGCCTGATGATGATCTTCACCGGGTCATTGTTGATGCAAAGAGATAGTGGGAAAGTGAAAAGGAGAAGCTGAAGTTCGATCGCATGTTAGAGGATCACAAAAAAGGATTGTACCCCAATTGCGTAAGATGGCAACACAAAGCTTGGTTCCATACTGGAATTGCTGCAGTGAAAGGCAGAGAATGGTGTACCTGACAAAGGATTTGAGAAGCTACTGAAAATATTGAAGAAGAAGATTCCAAAGGATAACGAAATGCCCGACAATACATACGCAGCAAAGAAGGTTGTATGCTCTCTAGGATTGGAGGTGTAGAAGATACATGCATGCCTTAATGACTGCATCCTCTACCGCAGTGCGTATGAGGATTTGAATGCATGCCCGATATGCGGTATAAGATCAGACGAGATGACACTGGTGATGTTGATGGCGAGCGCCCCAGAAGAGGGTTCCTGCCAAGGTGATGTGGTATGCTCCTATAATACCATGGTTGAAACATCTGTTCAGACACAAAGAGCATGCCAAGTTGATGTGATGGCACAGAGAGGACCGTAAGAAAGACGGAAAGTTGAGAGCACCTACTGACGGGTCGCAGTGGAGAAAAATCGAGAGAAACTACTGGGAGGACTTTGCAGGTGACGCAAGGAACGTATCGTTTGGTTTAAGCGCGGATGGCATTAATCCTTTTGGGGAGCAGAGTAGCAATCAGAGAACCTGGCCCATGACTCTATGTATCTATAACGTTCCTCCTAGGCTGTGCATGAAGCAGAAGTTCATTATGATGCCAATTCTCATCCAAGGCCCTTAGCAACCCGACAACGACATTAATGTGTACCTAGTTGAAGAACTTTTACATCCGTGGAATGGAAAGGGTGTACGTGTGTGGGATGAGCACAAACAATAGGAATTTGACCTGCATGCGTTCCTGTTTGTAACCATCGATGATTGACCTGCTCTCAGTAACCTTTTAGGACAGACAAACAAGGGATACCACGCATGCACACATTGTTTAGATGACACCGAAAGTATATACCTGGACAAATGCAGGAAGAATGTGTACACAGGGCATCATCGATTTCTTCCGACTAACCATCAATGTCGAAAGAAAGTCAAGCATTTCAAAGGCGAGGCAGATCAACGAAGAATCCCGCCATCCGTACGGATGATCACGTACTAACTATGGTCAATGATTTACAAGTAATCTTTGCAAAGGGTTCCGGTGGACTATCTGTTCGAATAATGACCGAGGGACGTGCACCCATGTGGAAGAAGAAATCTATATTTTGGGACCTACCCTACTGCAAAGACCTAGAGGTCCACTCTTCAATCGACATGATGCATGTGATGAAGAACCTTCGTGAACCTTCTAGGGTTCTTAGGCGTGTATGGGAAGACAAAAGATACACCGGAGGCATGGGAGGACCAGCAATGCGTATACGAAAATGACGACATGCCTCCAAAGCAGTATGAAGGTCCTGCCAGCTACGCTCTTACCAAAGAAGAGAAGGAAATCTTCTTTGAATGCCTGCTCAGTATGAAGGTCCCGTCTGGCTTCTCGTTGAATATAAAGGTAATAATAAATATGCTAGAGAAAAAGTTTCAGAATCTAAAGTCTCATGACTACCACGTGATTATGACGCAACTGTTTCCGGTTGCATTAAGGGGGCTTCTACCGGAAAACGGTCGACTAGCCATTGTGAAGCTATGTGCATTCCTCAATGCAATCTCTCAGAAGGTGTTTGATCCAGAAATCTTACCAGGGTTAAGGAGTGATGTGGCGCAATGTCTTGTTAGTTTCGAGCTGGTGTTCCCACCATCCTTCTTCAATATTATGACGCACGTCCTAGTTCATCTAGTCGATGAGATTGTCGTTCTGGGCATTATATTTCTACACAATATGTTCCCCTTTGAGAGGTTCATGGGAGTCCTAAATAAATATGTTTGTAACTACGCTAGGCCAGAAGGAAGCATCTTCATGGGCCTTCAAACAGAGGATGTCATTGGGTTTTGTGTTGACCTCACTCCTGACCTTAAGAAGATTGGTCTCCCTCAATCGCGGTATGAGGGGAGACTGACTTGAAAAGGCACACTAGGAGGGGACTCAATAATATGTAGGACGGGCATTCTTGGTCTCAAGCACACTACACAGTTTCTGAGAACTCTACCTTGGTTACCGCGCATGTCGATGAACACAAGGACATTCTGCGCTCCAAACACCGAGCAAAGTAGTGATTTACTCAGATTACATGTGAACACATCAGGACTTTTGGCGCTTGGTTGCAAACACATCTCGGGGGTGACAACACTGCTTTTTGATGAGTCTGTACTTTCGTTGGCTGTGTGGGACCATCTTCTATATTGACTTATAAAGGATCTGAGATAAATGGGAATACATTTTACACGATCGCCCAAGATCAAAAGAGCACCAACCAAAACAGCTGTGTCCGCTTTGATGCAGCAACCAAGAGGGGAAAGGACAGATATTATGGTTACATAATGGACATATGGCAACTTGACTACATACATGATTTTAAGGTCGCTTTGTTTTAGTGCAAATGGGTCAATCACAGTCAGAGGCGAGGTACGGTAGACCCACAAAGATTTAAATGACAACAGTGGATCTAAACAATCTTGGGTACACAGACGAACCATTCGTCCTAGCCAATGATGTGGCGAGGTTTTCTATGTGAAGGACATGTCTACCAAAAAGAAAAGATAAGATAAGTGTCACGACCGGTTTTCAATAAAAATATTTATTGAACAACCCGACCTATGAATCCAATATGAGGAAAGTCCTTCATCTGGTTGACAAAACTTTGATACAATAAGCCGGTAGCATTTCAATATTACGAGTCGGACTGAAGATGCCCAACCAATTATTACAACCGCCAATAATTATACATAGAAGCGGACATGACTCAAAGGTGTGGGGTGGAAATACTCTTTGACTCGAGATATGAGTGGTTGGTGGAATAACACTGCGAGGTGGTTAATGAGTCTACTGCACGGCTCATCGGAGGCGTCGAGGTGAAGGCTTTCGATGAATATATTTGGGTGGCGAGCGGATATATCACAATGACTAATCCGATTGCATACGAGGCTATGCAGGATTCCTCTAAGCGTCGGACTCGCTATCGAACTCTTCATCCATGAGATAGCGCCTTAATCGACATCTGGCCAAATCAACAAGCGGTGAGTACTATGAAAGTACTCGCAAGAGCGAGTTGGACAAAGATATAACAAATGAATGCATAGAATGCGACATGGTTAATCTTAACATTGCTCAATTAAAAGCAGTATAGCAAAATAATTAAGAAGAGAATGCGGTAGTCTGCTCAAAAACCCAAAGAAGATAAACTCAAAACCGATCGTTAATATGCAGGCGGCGCCTCGAGGTGAATAAATAAGCAAAACATACCCACGATCGAGGCGTCTGGCGACACCACGAAAGGGCTTATAATGAAAATAAATAACACAATGCCGCGATCGGATATCGGCGACATCACGAAAGAACTTATAGTGAAAATAAATAACAACAATGCGCGATCGGACGTCGGCGACATCACGAAAGAACTTATAATGAAAATAAATAACAACAATGCAGCGATCCGGACGTGCGGCGACATCACGGGAAGGGCTTATAATGAAAATAAATAACAACAATGCATGGTAGGACGTCGGCGACATCCACGAGAAAGGGCTTATAGTGAAAATAAATAACAACAATGCAGCGATCCGGACGTCCGGCGACATCACGAAAGGGCTTATAGTGAAAGTAAATAACAACAATGCGATCGAGACGTCGAGAGACATCACGAAAGGGCTTATAGTGAAAATAAAATAACAACAATGCAGCGATCGGACGTCGTCGAGCAACATCACGAAGGGCTTTCATCACAAGATATAGCACTCATAATAAATATTCAACACATGAATATAAACTGGTTAGTCCATCCACGAGGAATAAACATTTAACGGACTTAGTACTCATGTGGATCACGGAGTATCTGTCACCATTACGACACTTGTCGGGATAAGATAATACTGAGAACTTGGACATGGATAAGGTGATTCAAGTTTATGACTCTGCGAGTTTGTACTAAAATTACCCACCAGCAGTTTTCGTAGTCCTGAAGGACTAGTTCCGTTTATGGTATTTCGGAAGAAACACAGCTAACCAGTACACACCATCCTACCTCACGAATGCAGGAATCACCCTAGACATCGTCCAAGAAAAACTTTTGAGGCAGGAGATCACAATCTCGAATAGCATGGGATCAAATTTATATTACATGAGCTCTAAAGGGTGCCCCCTCTCGGTCCCAACCGGAAACACCCATGCCCCTGACGGATGGTGGCTTTAATCCGAGGCCATGGAACCATCATCCACGACCTCTCCATTTGGTGTGTACCAGGAAGCGGTTGCCAACTCACTAAACCATATCCCTTGTGGAAAACATGTGGTAAAATACGGGAAGGGAAATGGATGGAAAACCCGAAGTCTGGGTTGACAGAAGTCAAACAGTCACGGCATAAGATTGGCATGCTACAACACTGCCATCTTACCCATTCTCATGTAACACATGGCCATGCACATTCACATCAACAATTATGGATTATCGAACTCACTTGCCTCAACTTTGCATGAAAATGACATTCATCGGTATGCTCACGAACATGCCATGAAACTACTCAATGCAAACCTGCCGAACACTCATCATATCAAAAGTTCAAACATGCTTGCACAGTTCGGAGTAGTCGGGGTCTAGCTTTCGGTGATTAGCTGATTAAAGTCACCTCCTTCGGTATCTATGGTGAAACAAAAAAAATACCGCAGCTAACGTAAATACATTGGAGTACAGAAAGTTGGTCCAAAAATTTTCAAAATAAATCCATAAAAACTAGACAAAATTATAAAACTGTCGGAAGAGAATCACTCAAAATCCCTTTTATTAAAAGTTATAAGGGTTTACATCCGAGGACTCATCTGTAATGAAACAGAAAAGTTCGAGAGGTTTAAGCGAGAAAAAGAAAAGCAGTTCGAATAAAGCCGCATAAGCCCAGGAAAACATACTCTGGCGAAGAAAGCATAGCGGAAAAAGCGTTTGCGGGAAAAGAAAGAGGCTGACATGGGGGTCCACATATATCGAGTTTGAAAGACCTCATGGCGCTTAAATGAAACTCTGAGTGTCGTCAGTCGAACCCACGGAGAATCGGGGAGATCGGGCGTACCAAAATGTCAGCGTGTCCTTCCACGTCGGTGGGTGGTGAACTTAGGCGTCAGGAAGCACCACGTCGTCGGTGACACTTTCTCCGACAGACGGCTCGGGCGATGGTGGATCTCTCGCCGAGGAGGGCTGCAAGGTCGAATTGAGGTGGGGTTTAGAGCACTAGGTGTAAGAAGGCTGCGGGCCGAGGTTTGGCGCCGAGAGGAGATGGCCTCACAGCAGTGAATCAAGCTGGTGGCCGAGGCGGATCAGTGGCGGAGTTGGGGAGGAGACCTCCTCGAGGTCCTCCAGTGGCTAAGCGAGGTCTTGGTGAAGTCTGAGAGGTGGTGTGTGTGTGCAGGCGAGCTCAGGCTCCTTTTATAAGCGATCCGAGGCGGTGGCGTGAGCGGACTTCTCCGGTGATGGTTCTGTTGGCCGAGCTTGGTCGAGGAGGTTTAGGGAGTGGGGCGTCGGCGTGGAGTTCGCTGAGTGCCGTTTTGGCGCTAAACAAGCTTGGATTAGGAACCACAGGTGGATTCGGCGAAGCAGGTGGCCTTGAGCCCGTCGGCCCGGCTGAAGAAACTGCTACTGTCGTCTTGAAACCCGATGACGGTGCTACATCGTCTTGGCGAGAATGTAGCCGCAGCGGAGCCACCGAGAGGGATTAGGCGGCGCCCGAGCAGGCGTTCGCCGCCGTTCTGCTCGGTCGGCCGATGCGGTGGATTCGGCCACCCTTAGAACTTGCCCGTAGCGGTGAGCGAGCGCCACCGGCGCCGAGGCAGCGCCAAGCAGCGTGTGAGGCTTCGGATAGGCAAGCTAGGCCGTGAGCAGCGTGCCAAAACACTTTGTGAACATGTGACTAGATTAAGTGACAAAGATCGACATTGAAGCGTGAACTTTACGAATTTAGCGAAGATGCCTGAAGCGATTGCATGCAAGGTGCTCGCCAGAATGATTACAGTATGTGAGAATTTTCCTTGAGCTGGTTTTTGGTGGAGTGGTCTCTCATTGCAACAGAGGTTGCCTGAATTTTGGTAGAATTTTTGGAGAAGTGTAGATATGAATTTCACCAAAAATGATGAAACTATCCCAAACTTGCATAGGTTGAATTTTGAAAAATTTGAAAAGAGGAAGAGTGGATCAAGATGGTTGGGTTGTGGGTACCAAGGACTATCCAAGGGAGTTAGTTTGGTAAAAACTCAAAAGCATTAGGGTACCTTGGCAAATCACTTAGGCTCAAAGAAAAGACAAATTATTTTGGGAGAAAATAATTGAAATAAAGTCCAAAAATGGGTTTTACTAGTTTGGACGGAATGTTTGAAGATTGAACCAAAAGTGGAAGGAGGGGTTTGGGAGAAATTTACCACAAGGGGCATGGTAAAACCAAGGATGGATCAAAACCAAAGAATAACCCAAAACCAAAAGGTTTCTTTTTAGAAACAAATAAATCAAGAAATGCTTTTTGAAAGAAAAACTCAGAAGAGAGAGGTTTTTAAGAAGGGTTTAAATGACCTTCTTGAAACCAAGCAAGGCTTTGCTGAAAACCAAAAACAACAAATTTTTGGAGTGTCACAATAAGGAAGCGAATACATCATCGATGAACCAAAAGCGCCACATAGTTCTTTCGGAAAAAGAGACATCATGGGATTGGAGGGCAAGACAGACATATGTCTGAAGATTATGAAAAGTTTCATGAAATTCCTCCACTGTAGTTACATGGTTACAGGCGCAATAAGCAAAGGACACCTTGTGAAGAACAAGTGAAGACCTTCTCTCCAAAACTATTATGATGATGCCTTTGATCTAGAATATCACTGCAGTTACATGTGAAGAAATGGAAATGCCTTTTATAGCAGATGAGTTTCCGTATGAAACACGATACTTGAAAGAGATTGTCGTTTCTTACGAAGTGCGTCCATTTTGCGTAACCCTCTCAACTTTTTAGCACATGCTATGTGAGTGAAATGATGATATCATGCCAATTTTAACCTTTTCAGGAGTTCATTTGTAGTGCTTTTCAATTTGAGGGTCATTTAGCTTACAAAAATCAGTAAATGCACGAAAAATAACGAGATGAAGTCGAAAGGGTTGAAAATTGATGATGTAACTATCAATGGTTCAATTTGAACACACAAAAGTCTGAGTTAAAATAAGTTCAAAATAGAATTCCCTTTGTAATAGATGAGTTTTAAATGCGAAACCCTGATACTTCGAAAGAGATTGTCCATTTTGTACACGAAGTGCATCGAGTTTTGCCATAACCCTCTCAACTTTTTAGCACATGCTATGTGGGTGAAGCTTGATGATACCATGACAACTTTCAACCTTTTAGGAGTTAATTTGTAGTGCTTTTCAATTTCAGGGTCATATAGCTAAAAAAAATCGATAAATGCATGAAATAACAAATGAAGTGGAAAATGTTGAAAATTGATGATAATGACTTTGAATGGTGCATTTTGAACACACACAAAGTCTGGAGGTTCAAATAAGTTCAAAAAATGAAATCCCTTTGTAACAGATGAGTTTTTAAATAGAAACCACGATACTTGAAAGAGATTGTCCATTTTATACGAAGTGCATCCAGTTTTACCGTAACCCTCGCAACTTTTTTAGCACATGCTATAATGCGTGAAATGACAATACCATGACAACTTTCAACCTCTTGAGAGTTCATTTGCGATTAACTTTTCAATTTTGAGGTCATTTAGCTCAAAAGAAAGAACTAACTACAAAAGAATGAACTAGAAATTTTTATGAAACTCTAATAGAAAAATAATGAAGTAAAGAATGAACTAGCAAACTTTAATGAAACTCTAATAGAAAAAAATAATGAACTAATAAAATTTAATGAAACTCTAATAGCAAAAGGAATCAACTAACAATCTTTTATACACCTCTATTATTTTTTAAACTAAAATTATATAAAATTTATGCAACTAAAATTATCAAAAGTATTTTTGTTCAAAACATTAATAGTAAAAATAATTTTCATAAAAGATTTTTTTGTTTAGAGCGTTAATAACAAACTAAAATAACAAAATTTGTTTTGATTAAAGCAGACACTTCAAATAACCTAAAAATTACCAAATTGAATATAAAAGATAAAACAAAGTAATATTAAATAGCAAGGAAAAGAATCACTTTCAAAAATCTATTTTTGTAGTAAAGTTATTCACAAACTAGTGATTCACACAGAATTTCAAAAATTCAAATTTAAACTATTCAAATTGGAAAACTAATGGCACTAACAGAAAGTTTATAATTTTATTACATAAAAAGCAAAAAGAGTCAACGAAAAAGCAGTAAGTATTTTTGTTATAAGTAGAAACAAAATAAAATAAATAAAGTAAAAATGAAAACAAAAACTAGAAAAAAATAAAAAAATGTCACCCTCTTGGGCCACCATGGCACTGAATCGACTAGAAACCCAACCATGGGCGAGATTGAGGCCGTGGCGAGCCAGTGAGCCTGACAGGGAATGAGCGATTGAGCCGAAAGCACTGCGGTTGAGAGGAACTCGAGGAGGGTGGGCGCGATGGCGCTTATAAAGCACTCTCGAGCTCTCTCAAGCTGGCCGAGGTGAGACTAAACATCCCACCGCATAGCGCCAACACAAGGTCTTTGGTCCCGGTTGGTAGCACCAACCCGGATGAAAGAGGTGCATATGTACCGGTTAAGTGGCACCAACAAGGACCAATGCCCCCTTTGGTCGGTTGGTGCCACCAACGGGACCAAAATCCTATTCCACGCCCTTTGGGCTCTTGAAAACCGACATTTGGTCACGATTGGTGGCACCAGCAGGACTAAAGAGAATATTGGTCCCGGTTGGTGCCACGAAACAGGACCAATGCTTTGTGTATATAAGCAACACGTACTTAGCGGTTTCCTTATCGATTGTTCGACCAATCTCCTCGTCCTCTCCTCCGGCGCTGCCCGCTTGCTAACAAGTGCATCGCCGCCCAAGATCAGTCGGCCTCGTCACCCAACCTTCCTGCCGTCGCCACCCCGAGCCTGCGCCGCCCCAATCCCGCACCACCCCTGAGTCCGTGCCTCCCTCGAGCTCGCGTTGCCCCGAGCCCGTGCTGCCCCCGAGCCTATGCCGCCGCCCCCGACCCCGTGCCACCCTCGAGCTCGCGCTGCCCCGAGCCCGCATGCCGCCCCCGAGCTCGCCGTCGTCCTCAACCCCTGCTGTCCGACGGCCTCCTCGTGCATCGCCGTCCCCAGTGAGCTCACCCCCTCATTTGTGCTCATGGTTGCCACCGACTGCGTGCTCTTCTTTGCTGCCGCCACTTTGCTCATATGCTCTGTTAGATGGATAGATAGATGGATTTTCATATGCCCGTGCTTTTTATTAAAAATTTATTAGATAGATAGATATATAGACATATGTTAGATGGATAGATAGATACATGTGCTCTGTTTGTTAGATGAGAGGAGATGAGATGTCATGTGGAAATGTGTTATGTTTTTTAAAGAATAGATATAGATGGATGAAATGTAATATGCATGATGTTTTAAGTTTTGGGAAATGTGCTGTGTTTTAAAAGAATAGGTAGATAGATATTTCGTTGAGATGACATGAGATGGAAGAGAATTTTTTTCATAGAAATTAGTGTGATATTTTTGTTCATGATGATATTGCTCGATGAATGTTCTATGTTAAAACTCATATTAAGTTTGTTCGATGATGATTTCTTTGTTCATAGAAATTTACGAAGGTCAAATGTTCTACCGTGTTGGGGGAGGAGTCCTCGAGACACATCAAGTGCACTTTATAAATTCATATGTTGAGTTAGTTGATTTAGGTTAGTGCATTTTAGGTTAGTTCATTTTAGGTTAGTTGTTGTTAGTGCATTTTAGGTCAGTTGTTGTTAGTGCATTTTAGGTTAGTAGATTTTAGGTTAGTGGAGAGGAAAAAGGAAAATAAGAAAAAGAAGAAAAGAGGAAGAAGGAAGAAGGAAGAAGAAGAAAAAGAAGTAGAGGGAAAAGGAAAATAAGAAGAGGAAGAAGGACAAGAAGAAGGAGAAGAAGAGGGGAGGAAGAAGAGGAGAAAAAAATTAAGAAGAGGAAGAAGAAGAAAAATAAGAGGAGAAGAAGAAGGAATAGAAGAAGAAGAAAAGAAGAGGACAAGAAGGAGGAATAGCTCCTTTTTCTTCTTCTTCCTCTTCTTATTTTTATCTGGAGCAGGGTGTCGAGGATCGCCCGGCCGGTTGAGAGTCGAGGAAATAGTGGAGGCGGGAAGGTCGAGGATCGCGAGGGGTTGAGGATCGAGGATCGTTGATCGAGGGTCGAGGCTCGAGGGGCGTCAAGGGGTCAAAGGTCGAGGGTCATCAAGGGGTCGAGGGTGAGGTAGATATTTATCAAGAATGCCCCCATTATGTATTTGCACAAGTTGATCCAATTTTTTCCAATCTCACCTATATATATATATTCTTCTATATGTCCGTTGTCTATCAAAGTATTGAAGAAATTCATGGGTACATCGTTAGCATGAAATGCAGGCGTATGATGCTTTCTGAAGCTCTTCAAAGTTATTTTGGAGCGGAGTTCGGATAGAATAATTAGCTTTTTATGCGAATTGTAGCAAAGACCTTCCTAATGGCGATATTCGGAAGGCTCTTGCTGAACCGTGCCAAAAAGCAATTATCTATCGAGACTCAGTTCAAACAATTTCGAACTTACGTGCCATTATCTTTGTTATCGACTAATGATGAAACCCTGTTATTCTTGAATCGCTTTGACACTGAACAACGTGACATGACATCTGAAAAGTAGATGAGACCAGGAAAAATATGGACCATTTCGCACATCCGAATGGCGCCTTTTTGTTAAATCCTTGTTTGACATTCATGAGAGGCGGTCAGGACGTCGGACATTAGTGAGAGGACTACGGTAACTCATCAACAAGAGGACATCGATCAAACCCCTCTCGCCCGACCAAACCCTAGAAGCATCAGCATACCCCAAACCCTCGAAGCGTTCTTAGAGGCCACCAAATTTACCAAGTTAAAAGAGCATTGTCGTCGAGCCACCCCAAACCCTAGAAGCATTATCGAGGCCACCCCAAACCGTAGAAGCGTGGATGCCATTAATTAATATTCCTTGTTGTGATTAGCTAGCTGGGTCTATGTTTTCGACTAATATATCCATATCTCATGTTTGTGTATTAATTGCCATGTTGTAATATTTGCGAAACTATGGAGCAAAGAGACTTGGAAATAGAATGGTTGTTAGGGACATAATCCTCAGCGGAGGTGATATCTTATCGTATCTCAATGCCAACCCACAGATGAGTGCGGAAGGAGAGGGTGAAGAGCTCGGTGATCGAACAATAGAGGAGGAAGGATATGATCATGATATCTCCGGTGAGCGAATGCCTTGGTGGAAGAAGGAGCACTGTGATGGCCGGCTCCGGTGACCCGAGCAGACGAGGGAGCTGTTTCAAAGTCCGACACGATATATATTAATTAACCATGTCTTTGACTAGCTAATTGTTGCATTAATTGTTTTGGTATGTACATATATTAACTCTTCTTTCTTCTTTTATAACCCTCAGGATCAAAGCCAAAATTGATGCGAGGCGAGGCCCGAAGAAAAGGTTGCGCCATGATGAAACCTTCACAATCACAGCAACCTCGGACGATGGCCAACAGATTCAACCCAGGCAGACCAAGGAAGCATTTTTTGCTTAGTGTGGGGCTATTGTTAGGGACATGATTCGATCAGCATCCGGCTATGGAATAAGCCTAGGCGAAGACCCTCAAGTTCCTTATGTCAATGATAAACAGGAAAGATGATCTTTGGACCTCGGCGAAGGCAAATTTCACCCCTACCGCCAAAGGAGGGTGGGATAAGCCGATTATAGAGACATTGGTCAAGGCGTGTGCTCTTAACAAGATGGCGAGATCTATTCAGGAGGTGGAAGAATGAGTTGAAATCAACATATATTGACAAAGGGAAGACTCTAGAATTCCTTTGGCGATTTAAGAAGATAAGAGATCAACGGCCCACATTTGTGGCCTACAAGACATCAGACGAGGAGTAAGAAGATGTTAGAGACAAACAAGAGCGAGTGCTGCAAAGAAGAAGTTTCACCATCGCCATGCGGGGTCGGTGGCTACCTCAAAAGCCCAGCCGTTGTGGGACAAAGTTGAGAATAACCTGATTGCTAAAGGGTCGAACGGAGACATTGAACTGGCTAGACCGTTCAAGGACTTGATTCTTGAGGTTAGGAACCTTGGACCTGAAGCGAGGGAAGTGCATTTGAACGGACGAGCAACTTGCAACACCCGTCAAGAAGCTTTATAAGTGTATCACCGCTTGGCGCAGCAAGGGACATTCATTCAAGCGAGAGAGAATGATGAGGTGGCCGAGGCCCTCGGGAATCCTAAGCACCTTGGATGAGCATGAGGCACGCTAGGCTCCGTTCGCGTGGAAGGTTGGGTTTCCAGTGCGGTGATTTACAAAACCGAGGAGATGAAGAGGAAACTAGGCGAGCAAATTGCGAAGCTGAATGCAAAGTACAAAAGCAAGAGGAACAAGTTGAGAGAGCCAGCCCGGAGCTACCTAGAATCTACCACCTGCCATCTTAAGCGGAGAAGCGGCGTGGCTTCCACCGAAACTCGTTCAACGGCTGACCTCCGGCTCCCTAGCTACCCCGTGGATGCTATCATGGAGGCTCAACATTGCCCGGCTTATGAAGCAATGCGGAACCTCAAAGTCAAAGCGTATCGGCTCTGTTGCACCTCCTCAACCCGTGGAACTTTTCACGGCCGCCCAATTCCACATGGTTATCTTTGTTGTGATGGTGGGTGAAATGTGAGAGGATTTGATGAGCTCGAGCTTGACCACCCCTACGGTGAAGGGTGACTCAGCTGGGTCTTGCTCTGAACACACCATGTCTATGGCGGAACAAGCACATCAAGCTTACAGGCTGGGCCTCACCTCCTCCTCCTCCTCCAGTGAGTGGGGCACTCTGCCTCCTCCTCGTCCTCGTGAGTGATCAAAACACTCTGCCTCCTTCTCCGGCTGCTCCGGTGTGTGAGAGTGGGCACTCCGCCTCCTTCTCCGGTTGCTCCGTGGCGTCCGGCAGTCCGCCTCCTCCTCCGCCTAAATCGACAGCGGTGGAAGACAAATGCCGCCGTTCCGGCTACTCCGGTAGCGTCGGAGCACTCCGCCTCCTTCTCCGCCTCATAAACAACGATGAAAAGAGACTACATGCCCGCTCGGCAGCTAGCGATATGGCCCGAGAGGTGGGAGGCAATCTGAATCTGATCCATCCCTCAAGAATCAGGAAAAGTTACCATCTGAGAGGACCGATGAGGAAAAGCGGAGATCTGTGAAGCCCAAGTGAGAATTTTTGCAAAGAAACCTCTACCTCCGAAGGAGCGATGAATCTGGTGAAATCGAGCGCACTATCGATGCCACAGGCGACCACCATCTCCTTTGCTTGGGATGACAACCATGTCAGCGCTCTTAAAAAAGAAACTAGAAGATGTGCGCGATTAGGAACTACTACAAGTGATAAAAGGTTAGCAGAACGAAGAAGTGGGAAAAAATTCCCCAGCTCGGCCAACAGGCGAACCAATCGTGCCCCCCGCTCAAAGGTGTCTAGCGATATCGTCACAAATCTGCCGGGGATGGTGCCCGGTACCGATCCTGGTGAGTACCTGGGCGATGATGTACATTTTGATACAATGGAGCTGGACCAATTCAGATACCCAGATGCGGAAGCCTCTCACCAAATATGGAAGTCCTCCTCTAACAAGCGATGATGTGAAGATTCCATCGATGGTACATGAAAACCTGCAGTGAGTCTCGGAAGGATGCTTTGACGATGAGAATTAAAGAGGGCACAACTTCATTGGACAAGATCTAATTACTGTTGATTTTGGCGAGTTTTTCTAGTTACGCAATCAAAGGCCATCGACAAATCACTCGTGACTTGCTTGCTCACATGCGTAAGTACTACTTCTATAATTAAGTCTCTATATATAGCTCAGCTCTTTTATTGCATGGATATATAATTATCCTCACTATATTATGCAGATTGAGGATGCGTCGAATGCAAAAAAGAACAAATCTATGACATTGGTTTCATTAACTCGAATGTCATACATGAATAGACAGTTAAACAGAATGTCTAGAAAGCGAGGACAACTTGCTAAAGTTGTTGCTCAAAAATCAAAAGCAAAGATGAAATACTCTTTCCTTACAACTTCAAGTGAGTGTTCTTTGTCTTGTGCATATTCTGTTTCCCTTATTACTCGAGTTTATAGAGTTATGCATGCATGCATGCTTCCACTTTATTCTCCTAGAGATTAAGCTTGAAGCGAGGGGTAATAACCGTCTTACACTCAAGACAAAAGATCCCGAGGGACTATCACGGACATGGCTCGAATGCTCGAGAAGTATGTTCAATAGATCATTATCGCACCATATCGGCAACTTTGTTCATTTCCTAATATCAAGTAATTATTTTCTTAAATCGGCAGGGTTTGCAAAAGAGTTCACATAATTTCTTGGAATTGCAGACCGGGCTGCGATTTAAACACCGAAAGTAAGTACTGCTACCTAGTTCGCGCATCTCCCATTGATTCTAGCTAGTTTCATCAATACCATTTAGCATGCTTGCTTGTCGGTTTGATTAACCTCTATTAATCGTAAAAGTGGCTGTGGCAGGAATGCAGGAATTATTTATGTGGATACTACGGTTGCGAGTTCATCTACAACTTGACTGACCTATAATAAGCGGGGCTACTCTACGAAAAAAGAATATGAAGTCGTGAAATAATATTCACAAGTTTATTTTTTACCATCATTTGTGTTGAGTTCCATTCATACACATGTATTGATCCTCTTCTTCAATTTAGATCTGGCGGTGCAGTATGAACTCTTACCAAAAGATGGGATCTGAGCAATTCAAGAGGAATTGGCGGGATTCTTTCTTGACCATGTCATGAGTGCAACTGGAGAATACCATGTGGAACTTGACTACAGATGTTAGGGATTGTAAGAGATCTTATATTGTATATATGTAGCTAGTAGCGTCGGATAGATGTCTGAAAACTTGTTGTTCGACCAATCTTTCGGAGAAGGAGAGGTCGATCACTTCTCTCATATCGTTCATGGCGATCTTGTGTACTTAATGGTTCCTTCATTTTCTTACTATAGCTAGCATGTCGAGTTCTCTCTATTACATTATAGTACCTAGCGTTGTACAAGCACGGAGATAAGAGAGGTCACTTCTCTCTATTAGCTAGCTAACACAATATCTGAAACCCCTAAATTAACCCTCCAAAACCCCCAAACCCCCCACCTTAAAAAACAAAAACCCCGGCTCCCGAGCTGCGACAGCGTGGATGCTTTTTGGTCCCAGCTGGTGTTACCAAGCCCCGGGACCAAGGACCTCTGCATGGGCTCGTCGCGGCTGACCCCGTGGAGCACCATCTGTCTGGTTTGTATGAGCCGAACCCGGGACTAAAGGTGATGGGTTTTAGTCGACCCGTCACTACTAGGGAAAACCCTAGCGATGGCGGGTTTAATGCCTATCGATGGCGTGGGGAACACGCACTACAATTAAGCGCTATAGCTAAAGGCTAGTAGTGGCGTGTGTTAACCACGCTACTGCTATGTCGACTTAGTAGTGGCGCTTTACGCAAGCGCTCTTGGTAATTACTAGTAGCGCTACCCCCAGCCCGCGCTACTACTATTATTCCGTATTTTACTTCTTTTTTATTTCATGTTGTATTCATACACCTTTATACAAGTTTTCATACAGCAACAATTTAGAGATTGTTTTTACATCATAATGAGTTATTACATCATTGGGTGAAAGAAGCGGTGGACTAGTTTCAAGTGGATGGACATCCACTTGAAACTAATCCACCAGTTCTTTCATAATAATCAATAAATATCATCATCATCATCATCATCATCATCATCATATCATTAACAACTTATCATCATTATACATCATTGTCATATAACACCTCCTCATGATCATTGTTTTCATCAATGAGACATCACATAACAAGTTGGTCACTAGTCATAATCACAACTTCTCCTCATCATCAACTCTAACACATTATACCACATAATAAACATATTGTACCTCATAGGACCTACCACATTCTCTTAGGACCTACTATATTCTCTTAGGTAAAATAGCATAAAGCAGGATAGCCCTAACTCTCCATTATGGATAATGGAGATTATCTTATCTCAATTTTTGCCTTTTTCTTAATGTTGCTTCCAAGAACCTCCTTCACATTGTCCATACATTTTTCCATTCTTTGATTACCATGTGTTCACGGTTTTAGAAATTCGATATGGGCCGGGTGAGATTAAATGAGATGACCTGGCTGTATGGTCGAAAATATCAAAGCGACCATTACGATACATCGAGATGAGGCACACAATCCTTCGGGATTTTTTGTTGAAAAACATAGTAATAACTTTGTAGTTAGCAATGTAGTTCAGTTTTAGAAGTATGCAAAAGATGCACGGATGTCGTAATAGTAAAAAAATCTTACCATGGCATCTCCACGTAAGTTACTGTGGTTCAACACTAGCACTAGTAGCGCGTATTGACCATAATTTGGAGGAGTTTGATAATAGGTATTGTAATTCTCAAGTTCGATTACAAAATGCGATCGGATGATTTTTCTCACGATAAGTTAATTAGGAGAAATCGGTGTAGGTTACATCTACCATCTTCCCCCATTGTTTGAAGAATGAAAATAAGGCATCAATGGAAATAAGCTGTCAACTATTTTGAAATAAACAATATAAATTAGTTAATAACTATGTTTGAGAAACTCACATAGCGGTAGAATTGAGCGTATCAACAAGGACCCAAATGTCCATATTGTCTTGCTTTCGATGTCGGGATCACCAAGATCGATGGTGACAAGCATATCCTCATAAAAACCATACATCTTGCAAAGTGCTTCCCAATTTGAAACCAAAATGGTTCACGCTCTGAGAATTGTACAGACTTACTTCAAAATCCATACCATGATGGGTCCCTTAGGTAAATTTTCTTTGTTTGAAACTTTCCATGGTCTTCAAAACCAATCCTCTCCAAGACATAGCGTCTTGCATGGCATGGGATAGGCTAGTGAATTATAAAAGATGAAAATTACATGTTCAAATAGTTGAAGTCGTGCTTAATTACGAAAAAACACTTTTTAAATGCGTTGCGTACCATTTCAACGTCGAAGGTCTCCACAGACTTAATCTTTGAAGCATCGATCTTCATCAAGGTGAGGCACTGTCGCACTAGCCTCGATCGTTGTTGCACGATCGCACTCCCAGGAGACTTTCATCGTCCAAAGTAGACATTTCCTATGTTCATAATTCAAAGATTAAACTTGTACAATTAAATATATGTACTACAAAACTAAATTAGATCATCATTATTCATCATGGGTTGACTATAGGTCTATCGAGTCTTTTCTTTAAAACTATCAGCTCACATGGTGTATACATTCGCCGTTGGTGATGGTCACTCCTCCTTTAGTTCCCAAGTGCATTACACTAAAATGTATAACACCGGGAGCGAAGGAGAAACGACCCATGACAACGATCGGGATTCTTCGATCCTCTCATATATGGTGGAGACTCTCCCTCAACTGATTCCTCTTTGACATTTGCGACCATCGGTGATGGTGCGTTACTCCTCTTTCCCTAATTGCATAACAAAGGTCTAGCACAAGGAGGCAGAAGGAAAGCTTGACCCCACGACAACGATCGGGATTCTTAAATCCTCTCTTATATGGTGGAGCCTCAGCGGACTTAAAGTCAACCTGAAATATCATTTAATTATCTTTCTAGAAAATCTAGGCCCTTGATATTTCCTACATATTCTAGCACAAGTCATGCCAAAATTCACGGAAAATTCGGGCATGACCTTTGCTAAAAAGGACATATCGGTAGCACGAAATTTGCGAGCAGAAATTAATCAACACTCCGACAAAACATAGGCCACTTTCGGAGGTGTAACCTCCTAGCATAACCAGCCACTTGGGCAACCCACATATCCTATTTGAGCAACACAAGATATACATGTTTTCATCTGCATCATATCTTATAGGACTCATATTGACATGGAGATTTGGCTGGTCTCCTTTGTTGGGGGCATTAGCAATAATTCAAAATTTTCTCGCATCACCAAGATCAATCTATGGAATTCTAGAAACAAAGAGAGGAGAGGATGAGTTGATCTTCATACCCTTGAAGATCGCGATCTTGAAGCGTTACAAACGCGGTTGGTAGAAGTCATTACTGCGCAATGATTCAGACAGCAGTCGATTCGATCTAAGCGCCGAGCAGACGGCGCCTCCGCGTTCAACACTGCGTACATCCCGGGGCGTCTCATTCTTCTTGATCCAGCAAGGAAGAGGAGAAGTTGAGGAAAACTCCGGCAACCTGACAGGCGTGGTGGCGATGGAGCTCGTGGTTCTCCGGCGGGGCCGCCAAGCACTACGGAGGAGGAGGTGGTGTTGGAGGAGGGAGGGGCTGCGCCAGAGGAAGGTGTGTGTGCCCTATCTCTCCCTCACTATATATAGGGGAAGGGGTGGAGGAGGCACCCTAGGGTTCCCTAGGGGAGGGTGGCGGCCACAGGGGGAAACCCTAGATGGGTTTGGGCGCCCCACCGTGGAAACTTGCCTCCCAAGCCGGGAGGGGTGGCTTCCCGTGGGGCGCCCCACCTCTCCACGTTACGTGAGATGGGGTGGGAGGGCCCACATCCCTTAGTGGGCTGATGTGCCCCCTCCCTTGGCCCATAAGGCCCCCAACGCTTGTCGGGGCCTCCAAAACACCTTTCGGTCAGTAGTGGTGGTCACCGGTACTCCTAGAACAATTAGGACTCAATACCCTTCGTCCAATATATCGATCTTCACCTCCGGACCATTAGGAGTTCCTCAAATCACGTCAGAGATCTCATCCGGGACTCCGAACAACCTTGGTAACCACATACTATTTCCCATAACAACACTAACGTCACCAAACCTTAAGTGTGTCGACCCTACGGGTTCGGGAACCATGCAGACATGACCGAGACGTTCTCCGGCCTATAACCAACAGCGGGATCTGGATACCCATGTTGGCTCCCACATGTTCCACGATGATCTTATCGGATGAACCCACGATGTCGAGGATTGAATCAATCCCGTATACAATTCCCTTTGTCAATCGGTATGTTACTTGCCCAAGATTGATCGTCGGTATCCCTAATACCTACGTTCAATCTCGTTACGGCAAGTCACTTTACTCGTTCCGTAATGCATGATCCCGTGACTAACTACTTAGCCATACATTGAGCTCATTATGATGATGCATTACGGAGTGGGCCGAAGATACCTCTCCCAGTCATCTGATGACAAATCCAGTCTTGATTAGGTACTTAACCACTTGAAACTTTTGGAGATGCATGAGTGTACCTTTATAGCCACCCGATTCACGTTGTGGACGTTTGGTACACGCAAAGCATTCCTAAAGTGTCCGGGAGTTACACAATCTCATAGTCTGAAATGATACTTGACATTAGAAAAGCTTTGTAAGCGAACTACGATCTTTGTGCTTCGCTTAGGATTGGGTCTTGTCCACCACATCATTCTCCTAATGATGTGATCCATATCAATGACATCTCATGTTCATGGTGGGAAACCATGACCATCTATTGATCAACGAGCTAGTCAACTAGAGGCTCACTAGGGACATGTTGTGGTCTATGTATTAGCATGATGTATTACGGTTTCAGTTAATACAATTATAGCATGAACAATAGGCAATTATCATGAACAAGGAAATATAATAATAACCATTTTATTATTGCCTCTAGGGCATATTTCCAACAATATCCCACTTGCACTAGGTCGATAATCTAGTTCACGTCACTATGTGATTTTAATGAATCCAACACCCATTGGGTTTGATCATATCTCGTTTGTGAGAGAGGTTATTGAGCAGCAGTGCTGAATCTTTCGGATCCGTTTGTGCTTCTACAAATCTCTATGTCATCTCCTACACTACAAAAAGACACATCAAGTGACATTTTGGGCGAGCGAAAAAATTTACATCATACATATGACACTTCTATAGCGATAATTGTGACAAAACCGGGTATCATCATACATGTGGTGGGCTCCTACTTCTATGACAAAAATCATGATAGAAAATGGGCTTTTAAGTCACAGGCGGACGGAGGCAGCTACGCATGACATTCTTTGGGCCGTCCATGGCCGGAATAAAGCGTGGTAGAAGCAAGGGGAGGAAAATTTTGGGAGTTCTTGGATTCGGTGGGAGGTCGAGGCGGCGATGGGCGTTTCTCTCGTACCGTGCGGTGTTGGCTCACTTGAACCCAAGCGGCGTTGGGCTCTAAGTGAACCCGGCGATTACCTTTGCAGGCTACCGTTACTAAACCCGGCGATCGATTGATGGCTGTTAGGCGAACCCGATGGAAGCGATTCGCCCAGCTGCTTCTTGCCTAAGCAGAGCGATCGATTGGATGAGCGAGTGAGAGTTGCGGGGGCTTCGATGAAAAGTGGCCCGGTGGCATTGCCTCTGGATGAAGCGAGGAACCCGTGGTGTGGAGGGCTGGATGAGCCTTAGAGGGTGGAGGGGTGGCGGTGGGCGGTGGTTGAGCAGGACCCGTGGTGTGGAGAATTTGGATGAGCGATGAGCCGGTGGAGGGCTGGATGAGCGATGCTTGATGGAGTAGCGGTGGAAATTTGGATGAACAAGAGCCGTGGAGAGTGGAGGAGGTCGACGGTAGCCCATGGAGGTGGAGGAGGTCAGCGGTGGAGATGAGCGATTATCCGTGGAGTCCGTTTTGCGATCGCCACACCCCTCGATGAACGGGACCCCGTTTCGGCCGTGGCGCTCCAACACAAGTCCGTTTAAATCACGTTTTGTGATGCGCCACACCTCCCGATCAACGGGACCCCCGTTTGATCGTGGGAGGTCCGTTTCCTCCGTTTTCTTGATGCGCCACACCCTCCCGATCAAGCTGTGGCCCTACATTCTTGTTACGTCTGCGGTGCTATACTATCGGGCCGTGATCACTCGGGAGGTGATCACGGTATATACTATATACTTATACATGATACATGTGGTGACTAAAGTTGGGTCGGCTTGTGGAGCACCCATGAGTGGATCTTTGTGGCGGAGGCGGCAGGCAGGTTGAGACCGCCTAGGAGAGAGGTGGGCCTGGCCTGTTACGTCTGTGGATGTAACTGCAGCTAAGCGAGATCTTAGCCATAAAGCTGGAAAGGAGGGAGTAGTAACTTTTGTCTCGATTACTATTTGTGGCCTTGTATAGATGCAAAATGTATTTTTTATAGTGGCCTTGTATAAGTAAATAGAGGAGTACTAACCAAAGTACGTGGCTTGAGGGCGAGGAGTAAATGGAGGGAGTAGTAAAATTTTCTCCTCGTCTTTGCGAGCCTGCCTTGGCGTGGGCGATGGGAGGCGGGCGTAAAGGCGTCTGAGTGGTAGTAGCTTCACCTCATCCTGCGAGCCACCTTGCCCGTGGGCGGGGGAAGGCAGCGTGCTAAGCAAGTTTCTCCTCGTTCTCTGAGTTGACGGGACATCAAAAGTACTCCAGTGTATAGAGCCTTGCCTCTTAGGCCCCACATGGTTTGCCTCTTTTTTAATTTAACATAGCAGCGTCAAGTGCATAATTTGTTTGTTCACCCGTGGTAGGCGATCCTCCCTCCACCAAGTGGACAACCAGTACCGTGCCAAATTACCATGTGGGCTGCCTTTTTTACAGAAATGAGTTCCACCGTGTACCCAGCAGGTGTGGTTGGGAAAGAGGCAGAATGCGTGCGCCAGGTGCGTGCACCTCTTCTCTTCGTGCACGTCCCCCACCCTCGTGGGTGTGTGTGAGAGAGATACAAACCTAGACATAACGTGTCGTCCATCCCCATGCCTCACTTGATCCGGTCAGCCAGTCACCACCATGGCACCACGCCCACTCCTCAGCCCATTTACATTTATGCACTAATTTGCGCCCACTCTCAGATTTACCCCTAAATTTTTTATGTGCTCGAATTTTGCCCTAAAAAAGCATTTTTAAAGTCACAGGAATGCCCTTCCATCTGGTCAAAGTTGTTTGACCAAAACTTTAGTAATTCATAACAAATTCATACGAAGTCGAAAAATGCAAATAAGATATCCAAAATGTTCATACAAACATCACCTACACAGCATGTCATTTCGTTTCCTCACCTACACATGCGGTTATTTGCATTCAACCTAAATTGTTTTAATGTTATAAACCCTAAAAAGCTTTAAAGAGTGATTTTGTCATGAACGTAAATGACATGCGCATATAGGTGTTGTTTTTATGAGCATTTTGATATCTTATTTTGCATTCTTATAAGTTCATATGAATTTGTTATGAATTGTCAAAATTTTGGTCAAACAACTTTGACCAGATGGAAGAGCATTCTGTGACTTAAAATGCTTCTTAGGGGCAAATTTGAGCACATCAAAAGTTGAGGGTAAATTTGAGTAGTGGGTTCGAGTTAGGGGCACAAATGTAAATGTCCCTTTATATACAAGGGCCACTATCAAAATTACAATTTGCAGATATACAAGTCCACTAACACTAATCGATGCAATATTAATGGTGTTTGCCCGTGGTAGCAAAGGAGGACATTAATTATCCCTTGCATGCATCGGGAGTTTGTAAAAAAATGCATCTTGATGTTAGTGCAATGCAGGCATCTTACTAGTCCATGAAAACAACACATGGCAAAATTCCACGATGAGCGAGGATTTGAATCTGTTGGGAGGGGCTGTTTTGATCTTGCCGGGTGTAGCCAAAATATTGGCGACCCTTTTGTCCACAGTGCCTTTGCCACCCGATGAACAAGGAATGGCTCGGGTGCTCATCTTTGTCATGCATCCTCCAATGGCCTTACGTTGGAGATGAGCTTCGCCGCAGCTGTGTTTTTAATCCCCAAAAGCCACCCGAGCCACCCATGAGTGATCGCGACCATAAATTCGCCATCAACGTAGCCGCACACATTATGGCAATGACTCAACCAACCGGACGAAATTCATGCAAACCGTAGACAAACTGATATTTCATATAAACAACGGCGGAAATCATATAAAATACTGTTTTTCACACAAACATGACAGATTTCATTACATTCAAATGAACTACGGTGCTAGTTACGGACAGCCGCAGTATATATTACCTGGCCTAAATGGTGCTTGCGATCAATTTGTGTTCCTCATGTCCGGCGACGATCACGAACTGCCGGGGAGCCGGAGGTATATGCCGATGCAAAGGGCGGCTCGCTTCCGCCTTTAATGGCCGATGTCATTGGCTGGTGCCAAAAGATGATGGTGGCGGCACCGGTTCGGGTTCATCACCGGCCACTACTTAGCCATGGCGGCAGCGCTCGAGTTCATCCTAACATTCCCCTCTTCCATGGAGCCCATGCGGTCGATGAAAGGTCCTCGCCAATAAAAGGATCCGACAAGACACCTGCTGTATGCGCCCGGCGGCGTCGCCTCATGATGGCCTTCATGGGACCCAAGCGGCAGCGGCCTCCCGTGTTCTACTTCTCCTCGATGATGGCGGCAGACGGGCGCTAACCACCGACTTCGTCGCTCTCCAGCGCACCCGGCTTCTGCCGCTTGCATGGCGGCCGCCCGGCATGAGTCTCGGCCATAGAAGCAGGAGGCAGCGATGCAATGACGTGGCGTGGACAAGCAACGGCGCCCGTCGCCCGCTCCTCGTCGAGCTGGCTTGGAAGCGGCGATTCTTGAACCGCGCCCGGCTTAGGCGAAGCAGCTCCGTCGGGCGAGGAGAGGAGGTGGATCGGCGAGCTGCATAGCTTCGTGTCAAACGGAGCTACTGGCAACGCTTGGATGTGGAATAACTACTCTTCGTAAGCCATTGTAAGAGTGGACAAAATGGTGGAGGAGATAGGGGGCGGTGGAGGTGTGCGATTCTTGGCGGCATTTGGCCTCGTTTAAATAGGAGATTAAATAGGCGGCCAGACGGGAGGAGCTGGTGGCGTTGCGTTGCCCGGCCGGTCATGAAACAGACGTGTGTCTAGAGTGGGTTTCTCGGCTTCCACAGGCGGGTTTCATGGGCGTTTGAATCTGCAACCTGAAAGGCGTGTTCAGCAGGCGTCTGCCTTGAGTGGCGCCCTCGACTGCGACCTAGGACACCTTGGTTCTTCCACTAACGTGTGGGCTCTTTGGGTGCATGGCCTGCATGTCGGTGGCCCATGTGACGGCGCCGCAGCGGAAGGAACCTTTGGTGAGGCTAGAAGCGGTCGAAGCGGGCATTTCATAAACCGATGATTGTTCATTGAGTGTGGCGTCATCTTTTTCATGTAGTTAAGCCTACTATGTTGATAGCCCGTTCGATCGTTGTGATTCATAAAGACCGATGCAAACATCAATGTTACGCTTATCACGAGATAAGATTGATTAATACCGTAACAATCCATGTCCTTCGTCGTCATGTGATGATGTGTGCATGCTGACGTCACGCGAGTGTTGCGTCGCGTGCAAGGGTGCGTTTCGATGTTGCATGCATGGGTGCGTGCGTGCGTGTGTTAAAGTCGATTACGTAATATGCGATGTCGGTGTTACGCCTTGACATGCGTCGTATTATGCGTTATGTATCACGATGTCGGTGTTGCCGCCTACATGCGTCCGTGTCTTGCGATGCGTGCATGTGTATGTCGCGAGGTGAGGCTACGTCCGGTCCAGCGACTTTTTCATCTACATGATCTTGAAGATTTTTATGAAGTCACCATAGGTGCCTGCGTGGTCAGTGGAGCGTCTCCTCCCACTGAGCGTACATCACTTGGGAAAATACTGAAATTAACACAAGATAAATGCGAGCAACGAGACTTTAACCTTGGTGGGCTCAAGAAACCGCATCCTCTAACCATCCAACCACATGTTGGTTATACGACAAAATGTATGTGGTGACCCGTGATGAGCTTGATACGAAGTCCGGTGACCATATCGTGCTTTACGGCTTCAAATACGGTGGCCGTAAGTGTAAGTGAACAAAATCACTGAGCATGCATCAAATGCAAAGTCCGTTAGTGTCATCAACAAAATATGGAGGCGTGTCGTGAGCTAGATACCATTGTACTATTGTATATGCTTATTTTTCTTAGTGGCCGATTAACGTGTGTGGTGTGGTGGGCACATCATTTTCTAGTTGTGGTGGGTCAACATGAAGACTCATGGGTCGGTTCCATCACGCACCACATATAGGTTGGACGAGGACATATTATCTGAGGAGACCCATGTGGAGGACTTCGGCGTACAACACGAAGCTACCGATCAGCGAGGACTCTATCCCCAGTGATAAGCCGACTATATTTGTTTTGTAACCCTAGGCCCTTAGTATGTTATATAGCTTGGGGGCTGAGTTAAATGCGATAGTATACACACCGCACAATGCACGAGTATTCCGCATTGTACTTTGTACACACCCCTATCACTAATACTCTGATTACCGAGTAGGCTCTTCCTTCAAGCTGCAAGGGTCCGATCCGAACTAGGGTAAAACTTTGCCTCGTATTACCATCCGACCCTAATAGCCGGGGATATCCTACCGAATGATATGATGAAATCATGTCACGCCAACTACTATTAGAGAGGTGTGTCGGGGGGGGGGGGGGCAATGTGTGCGAGAGAGGCCTAAAAGATAATGTGCGATGCGGGACACACGTGAGGCACATATATGTGCGTATCAGAGGCTAGTAGAGACCGTGCATGTGTATATATGCATGTGAGATAAATAGTGTTTTCCTCTGAGATTAGTGAAAAGAGTGGTACATAGTAGTCGAGAGAGAGAGAGAGAGAGAAATGGAGAGAGCATGTGCGTGAGACACCCAGAGCACCACGAGAGATTGTGAGCATGTGTGAAAGAGAAATCTTGGAGTGCATATAAAGTGTGTGCACTTATGAGTTAGATAGAGAGATATATAGCAGCGTTTGTGAGAGTGAGGAGGCATAGATGCATCTACGTGTCAAAAGGCGGTTCTACGCATTAAATTAAAATATAAATGGCATTATTATTTTTGGATGAGATCATGAATTTTGCAAAATTAGTATGGATGAAAATCGGTCTATCAGACACCCATACTCTATTGAATTCTAGCATGTGCATGTGTTTATTTCATATTATCGATCCATAGAGTGAGGCGGTTTGAAATACTGACAATGGATGCTTTTGCAATTCATATATAAACATTAATTAGTGCACTCCATGTTGTTAGTGTGAAGCACTTTATACATTTGACACTTGCATGGATACATTCAAATTGTTAGCTATGAAATAAAATACATGTCGAATTCAACATAAAGGGGGTTTCGAAGATTCGAATTCATAGGAAGTGCATTCATCTATTTGAATCCGAGATAATGGCATTTGTAAATCAGATGGAAAAGGGGGCATCAATCTTTGTTGTGAGTTTCAACATGCTATATATATTCATCGCATATCTAACTTTTTTTGCAACCAAGGAGATTATACAGGAACCATGCATGAACCGAGGTAAGTTGCATATTTTTAATATATACTTATGTACAATGTATATTAAAATGCACCCTCCATTCCAAAATAATCGTAGCTTTAGGATTTTCAAAGGTAAAGATTTGTGAAGTTTGACAAATCACTGAAAGTTCAATTCAAGAGAACCCGAAAAAGTTAATGTACGCTCCCAAATATTGAGCAGAGGCGCCAAATAGGCCTCTGGTCACCGAAATCGCCTTGAGACTAATGTTTTGGTGGTAGGAAATTACTGTCGACTCTGGCCCGTGTAGCCTATCGGCCGATTTCCAAAGGTCTAAATCGGGTAGGTTTGTAACTTCACCAAGGCGCTTGAGTCTCAACCGCCTCGAGAAGCATTCATACCCGTGGGTGCCTAAACACCCATCTGCATTTCGACCGAAATCTAACCCACATTTGGGACACGACATGGTGTCCTACCCCACCCATAATATGTCCGAAATTTTAGATGGGGCAAAGTTTGTAACTTTCCCCAAATTTCAAACAAAGCGCGTCTCAAAGCGAAACATTGTTCCCCCTTAGTTCCCCGCCTCCTCCGTTTCCCCATTCATACTCTTGTGGGCACGCAGCGCCCTCTCCACCAGCGGTGAAACCCCAGCCTCCCTCAGTCCTCCACCCCATAGCGGCCGATCCACATACCCTCCTCCATCACTTGCCGGGCCGGTACCCAGGCGTGCGTCCCAGCATAACCGCGACCGCAACACCCTCAAGGACTTAGCAGTGAAGCCGAGCTGCCTCCATGGCAGCCAAGCAGCCAGGCGATGCGCCGTGCAGAACCACTCCAGACCATGCCGTCCTGCGCCTCCTGCTGCGGCTCCACTATCGCAAATCCACCACTTTGAGCTGTTCCGCTTCTGTGATCGTTCGCCACCTCGGGATCTGATTCCCCGCCGACAGACGGCCACCTTTCACACTCAACAACAGCCATGGGTTCGTCCAAGGCTGCACCGTCCTCCGCAACTTCTGGTTTCGGCAAACAACAAGATCGTCGGAAAAATAGAAGGAGGACACAACCTTCTACCAGCAGAAGAAGTACTCCTCTTCCCTTATTCGTGCAAATCTTACGTCTCACGCTCACACGTATTCATCCCACGAAAAGAAACTAGTTGACGCTTCTTCTGCATCTTCTTCGTAATACTAAATGCACAAGGTTTCCTCCTTTTACTATTTCACCTTTGCTAGAGGTCGATAGCCAGCACTTTGGATTTCAATTGAGTCGGTCGAACCACATAATTAAAAAGAAGCGACACCGCTTAGGCGCGGAGCACCTAGTCACGCTGTTCCCGGGAAGCGGCGCATGCGGTTTCTATCATAGGGGTGTGGTAGCAGGGCAGTGCTACGTCTCGAGCTTGCATTGGATTTCCCGAAGAGGAGAGGATGATGCAGCACATTAAGCGTAAGTATTTCCCTCAGTTTTTGAGAACCAAGGTATCAATCTAGTAGGGAGACCACATAAGTCCCTCGTATTGCACAAAGCGATAGCTACTGCAACCAAGCGGCTTAGGGGTTGTCCAATCCCTTCATGGTCACTTACGAGAGTGAGATCTGATGGGGAGATAATATTTTTGGTATTTTTTGGTATAAAATATGCAAAGTAAAGTAAAAAGCAAAGCAAGTAAATAAAGTGATGGAGATTGATATGATGAAAATAGACCCGGGGCCATAGGTTTCACTAAGTGGATTCTCTCAAGAGCATAAGTATTCTCACGGTGGGTGAACAAATTACTGTTGAGCAATTGGCCAGAATTGAGCATAGTTATGAGGTTATCGAGGCAATGATCATGTATATAGGCATCCACGTCCGTGATTGAGGCCGAAGCGATTACGCATCTACTACTATTACTCACTCATCGGCCGCTATCCGGCATGCATCTAGAGTATTAAGTTAAAAAGCGAGTAACGCCTTAAGCAAAGATGACATGATGTAGAGGAATAAATTCATGCAATATGATAAATACCCCATCTTGTTATCCTCGATGGCAACAGCCTACAATCGTGCCTTGCAACCCTTTACATCCTTGGGTAAAGGTCACGCAAGATTGAACCCAAAGCTAAGCACTTCTCCCATTGCAAGAACTACCAATCTAGTTAGCCCAAACCAAGCGGATAATTCAAAGAGACTTTGCAAAGATAACAATCATACATAAAAGAATTCATAGAAGAATCAAATATTTTCCATAGATAGCGGGATCATAAACCCCACAATTCATCGGTCTCAACAAACACACATAAAAACAAGATTACATCGAATAGATCTCCACGAGAGAGGGGGAGAACATTGTATTGAGATCCAAAAAGAGAGAATAAGCCATCTAGCTACTAACTATGGACCCGAAGATCAAGTAAACTACTCACACTTCATCGGAGGGCTATGGTCGTTGATGTAGAAGCCCTCCATGGTGGATGCCCCCTCAGTGAGCTCGGAACAAGCCCCAAGATGGGACCTCGTGGATCTGAGGAGATTCTGGCGGTGGAATTAGGTTTTGGCTCCGTCCACGATATGTTGAAGTACGTAGGTATATATAGGAGGAAGAATGCGTCGATTGGTGCGTCGAGGGGCCCACGTAGGCGGGCGCGCCCGGGGAGGCGCGCCCCCACCTCGTGGCCCCGCTGGCACTCCTTGGAGTAGGGTCCAAGTCTCCTGGATCACGTTGGGTGAGAAAATCACGTTCGAAGGTTTCATTCCGTTTGGACTCCGTTTGATATTCCGTTTCTTTGGAACCTTTGAAATAGGCAAAAAACAACAATTACAGGTTGGGCCTCCGGTTAATAGGTTAGTCCCAAAATAATATAGAAGTGGAAAATAAAGCCCATTATAGTCCAAAACAATAGATAAAGTAGCATGGAGCAATAAAAAAATTATAGATACGTTGGAGGCGTATCGAGGCATCTAAGCTTAATTCACACTTTCGTCCTCGGTAGGTAAATGATAAAAAGATAATTTTTGATGTGGGTGATACTTTGGCATAATTTCAATGTAAATCTTCTTAATTGTGATATGAATATTCAGATCCGAAAGATTCAAGACAAAGTTCATATTGACATAAAAATAATAATACTTCAAGCATACTAATCAAAATAATTATGTCATCTCAAAATAACATGGCCAAAGGAAGTTCATCCCTACAAAATCATATAGTTAGGCTATGCTTCATTTTTGTCACACAAAGATGTTCCCAACTTCTATACCCCAGATGACAAGCCAAGCAATTGTTTCATACTTAAATAATCTCAAACCTTTTCAACCTTCACGCAATACATGGCGTGAGCCATGGATATAGCACTATGGGTGGAATAGAATATGATGATGGGGATTGGGTGGAGAAGACAAAAAGGAGAAAAGTCTCACATTGGCGAGGATAATCAACGGGCTATGGAGATGCCCATCAGTGATGTCAACATGAGGAGTAGGGATTGCAATACAACGGATGCACTAGGCTATGAATGCTCAACAAAAGAAAACTAGTGGGTGTGCATCCAACTTGCTTGCTCATGAAGACCTAGGGCATATCGGAAGCCCATCGTAGGAATATACAAGCCAGTTCTATAATGAAAAACTCCCACTAGTATATGAAAGTGATAACATATGAGACTCACTATATGAAAAACATGGTGCTACTTTGAAGCACAATATATGAGACTCACTACATGAAAGAGCAGTGCTACTTTGAAGCACAAAATATGAGACTCATTACATGAAGAACATGGTGCTACTATGAAGCACAAGTGTAGCCAAAGAGATAGTAGCATTGCCCTTTTCTTATCTTTTTTGGGCCTTTATTTTTTAATTTGGCCTTTCTCTATTTTTTATTTTATTTGGTCAATGCTCTAATAATGATAATCATCACACTTCTATTGATTACAACATGAGGGATTACAACTCGAAACTAGAATGAGGTGTGACTCTATATGAATGCCTCCGGTGGTGTACCCGTGATGGTGCAATGAATCAAGAGTGACATGTATGAAAATAATGCATGGTGGCTTTGCCACAAATACGATGTCAACTACATGATCATACAATGGCAATATATGACAAAAGTAATGTATGTCATAATAATGATGAGTGGAAGTTGCATGGCAATATATCTCGGAATGGCTATGGAAATGCCATAATAGGTGGAGTATGCTTTGGCTGTTTTGAGGAAGATATAAGGAGGGTTTATGTGTGATAGGCGTGTATCGTATCACGGGGTTTGGATGCTGCCGTGAAGTTTGCGCCAACTCTCAATGTGAGAAAGGGCAATGCACGGTAGAAAGAGGCTAGCAATGGCGGAAAGGTAAGAGTGCGTATAATCCATGGACTCAACATTAGTCAAAAGAACTCATATACTTATTGCAAAAATTTAGAAGTCATCAAAAATTCAAGTACTACGAGCATGCTCCTAGGGGGATAGATTGGTAGGAAAATACCATCGCTCGTCCCCGACCGCCACTCATAAGGATGCACAAACCAGGTACACTTCATGCTTCAAATTTGTTACACAACTTTAACCATACGTGCATGCTACCCGGGACTTACAAACTTCAACACAAGCATTTCTCAAATTCACAACTACTCAACCAGCATGACTTTGATATTATTACCTCCATATCTCAAAACAATTATCAAGCATCAAACTTATCTTAGTATTCAACGCACTCAAAAGAAAGTTTCACATATCTTGAACACCAAGTATACTAACATTAAGCAAATTACCATGCTATTAACTTGACTCTCAAAATAATCTAAGTGAAGCATGAGAGATCAAGTTTCTATAAAACAAATACACCACCGTGCTTTAAAATATCTAAGTGAATCACAAGAGCAAAAATTATCATGCTCAAAAAGATATAAGTTAAGCACTATGATCAAACTATCAAGCTCAAAATATATAAGTGAATCACATAGAGAATTCTATCAAATTTTAATTCATATATGGCTCTCTAAAAGGTGTGTACAACAAGGATGATTTTAGTAAACTAGCAAGCAAAGACTCAAATAATACAAGGCGCTCCAAGCAAAGCATATCATGTTGGTGAATAAAATATAGCTCCAAGTAAAGCACCGCTGGAAGTGGACGAAAGAGGGGATGCCTGCCGGGGCAGCCCCAAGCTTTGAATTCATGTTGTCCTTGGATTATCTTGGGGGTTCCATGAGCCTCCCCAAGCTTAGGCTCTAGCCACTTCTTGTTCCATAATCCATCAAAAGAATTCACCCAAAACTTGAAAACTTCACAACACAAAACTCAATAGAAATCTAAGTGACCTCCGTTAGAGAAAGAAAACAAAGACTACTTTAAGGTGCTGTAATGAACTCATTCATTTATATTGGTGTTAAACCTAATGTATTCCAACTTCTCTATGGATCTTAAATTATTTTACTAGCCATAGATTCATCAAAATAAACAAACAACACCATAAAACAGAATCTGTCAAAAACATAATAGTCTGTAGTAATCTGTAACTAACGCAAACTTCTGGAACCCAAAAAATTCTACCAAAATTAGACTGACCTGGAACCAATTTGTTTATTGATCAGCAGCAATTGGAATCAGTATTTTATCACGTTCTGGTGATTTAGCAACAATTCGGGCACTGAGCACAAAGATTCTGGAAATTACAGCAAGATCAAATAACTATCATCTAAGAAGATCCAATAGGTCCAACCTGGCACAAACAGTAATTAAAAGATAAAATCACATATAAACAGAGTCTAGATGGATTATTTTATTTCTAAACAGAACCAAAAACAAAAAACACAAAATAAAATTGGGTTGCCTCCCAACAAGCGCTATCGTTTAACGCCCCTAGCTAGGCATAAAAGCAAGGATAGATCTAGGTATTGCCATCTTTGGTAGGCAATCCATAAGTTGCTCTCATTATAGATTCATATGGTAGTTTTATTTTCTTTCTAGGAAAGTGTTCCATGCCCTTTTTAATGGAAATTGGAATCTAATATTCCCTTTCTTCATATCAATAATTGCACCAATCTTTCTAAGGAAAGGTCTACCAAGAATAATAGGACATGAAGGATTGCAATCTATATCAAGAGCGATAAAATCTCTGGGCACATAATTCCTATTTGCAACAATAAGAACATCATTAATTCTTCCCATAGGCTTTTTAATAGTGGAATCCGCAAGATGCAAGTTTAGAGAGCAATCATCAAAATCAGGTAAATCTAGCAAATCACACAAAGTTTTGGGAATAGTAGAGACACTAGCACCCAAATCATACAAAGCATGAAACTCATAATTTTTAATTTTAATTTTAATAGTAGGTTCCCACTCATCATGGAGTTTCCTAGGGATAGAAATTTTCAACTCAAGCTTTTCTTCATAAGATTGCATCAAGGCATCAACAATGTGTTCGGTAAAAGCCTTATTTTGACTATAAGCATGAGGAGAATTTAGCACGGATTGCAACAAGGAAATACAATCAATTAAAGACAATTTTCAGAATTAAATTCCTTGAGATAAAAAATAGTGGGTTTAGCAACATCTAGATTTCTATTTCTTTCAATCCCACTTTTATCAATTTTCATCATTAAAGATCCTAAAAAGCTCCGAAGATTCTTAGAAGCAGCCTTCCTAGGTAAAGGAAGATCATATTCAGTTTCATCAAGATTCATATTGCAAACAAAAAAGATTTAATAGGGCGGCGTATCAACAGCACTTTTAGATCTTCATTTTGATTTTCACTTAGGAATTAGAAGAACAACAGCTTTAATAAAAGGCATCCTTTGGAAGCCACGCATCCTAGTGAAACTCTTTCTTTGCACTCATCAATGGAAATTCTCCTTAGCTTTGAGAGACTCATTGATATCATGCTTAGGAGGAATAGATCTAAGCTTTAAAGAATCAACAACAAGAAGAAATTCTATCAACGTTCCTACCCAAATCATCCAACTTTAAGTAATTTATCTTCAATGCAAAAGCATTAAAAATTCTTTTGTAGAATTCATAAACTCTTTAACACTACTCTCAAATTGAGGAGGGCATCTTATTAAAGAATTTCACATAAAGAGTTTGTTGTAGGAATTTTCCATGTAATTATTAGAAAAGGATTACTAGTGATATAGGCCTAGGATTAAGAATTCCCTATATCTAGCGTTGTTTCCAAAACTATTCACTACCAACAAAATTCACATATATAGATTCATTATTATTCTCGATCCAAAAGGTAGATAAAGGCATATTATTGGGATCATAAAACACTCTTAGCAAATAAATTCATAAATTCATCCATCTTTTCCACTCAAAACATTGATTTCTTCTATAGCATGCACCTTTTTATTAGTAGTAAAGATCTTTACCAGTATGCCATTGCGAATAATTAACCATAATATTATCTAGGAGTTTTAGTAGCAGCATCTCCTAAAGTGATTTCCATAAAAAGAATTGCTGCCTCATGACCGGCGAATCTAAATGATTTCCTAGAAGCAAAAATTCAATCAGAGGCATAATTTTTTGTATACATCATCCATAACAAAAGTTCAAACCATGAGTAGGACAATTCACATTAGCATTAATTTCATTATCTCCCAAGCTTGTGCAACATGTTCATAATCAAAGTTGCTTAAAATTACATAATATCGTTCCTAAGAGAGATAATCTTACTTGAGCGGTAGGAAAATACTTAGAGATCTAAAAGCATCTTTGCACTTGTTTCAAGAATCAATACTATTTTTAAGGCAAAGATAGAAAACCACGCTTTATATACGATCTCTAAGTGAAAAAGAAATAGCTTCAATTTAACGACATCATTATCGACATCTTTTTCTGTTTTGCATATCACACTTTAAATCAACGAAGCCATTCAGATGAGTGGCGGCATCTTAAGCCCTAGGAAGGCCGACAAATTGATCTTTTTCATAACAAAGATTCCAACAAAGCAGTATTGATTTCACAAGATTGAACGATTATTGGCGAGAGGAAGCAATCAGAGTGCTAAGGAAATCATTATTATTGGTATTGGTGAAGTGCACACAATTTTGGTGGCATCTTGGCATTATCATGACCGAACAAACAGAAACTAACACCAGCGAGAGCAAACAAAAGGCAAAAGGAAAAAAGAGGAGAGGAGATTGGGAAAGAGAGAGGAAGCGGAATAAAGCGGCAAAAAGGGTGAAAGTGGGGGAGAGGAGAAACGCGAGGCAAATGGCAAATAATGTAATGCGGGAGATAGGGATTGTATGATGGAGTACTTGCCAGTATGTTGACTTTTTTGCGTAAAGCCTCTTTCGAGACATGACGAGCTTGCCGACAATTAAATCTTACTGCGTCCTCGAACTTGCGTTGGATTTCCCCCGAAGAGGAGAGGATGATGCAGCACATTAGCGTAAAGTATTTCCCTCAGTTTTTGAGAACCAAAGGTATCAATCCGATGGGAAGACCACGCATGGAAGTCCCTCATACCTGCACAAATGATGGCTACTACTTAACCAACGCTTAGCGGCAAGGGGTTGTCAATCCCTTCAAATTAAACTACGAGAGTGAGATCGATAGAGATACTATTTTTTGGTATTTTTGGTATAAATATGCAAAGTAAAAAGTAAAACAGCAAAGCAAGTAAATAAAGTGATGGAGATTGATATGAAATGAGAATAGACCGGGAATATAGGTTTCACTAGTGGCTTCCTCTCAAAGAGCATAAGTATTCCTCACGGTGGGTGAACAAAATTCTTTGTTGAGCAATTGTGAGGCCAATTGAGCATAGTTATGAGGTTATCCGAGGCAATGATCATGTATATAGGCATCACGTGCAGTGACAAGTGAGACCGAAGCGATTTTTGCATCTACTACTATTACTCCCACTCATCGATTCTCGCTTATCCGGCATGCATCTAGTAGTATTAAAGTTAAAAAGCGAGATAACGCCTGTAGCAAAGCAAGATGACATGATGTAGAGGAATCTAAATTCATGCAATATGGCGTAAATACCCCATCTTATTACCTTCTCGATGGCAATAATACAATACGATGCCTGTACAACCCTTTTACATCCCCTTTGAGGCAAGGTCACGCCACTTGGATTGAACCCCTGAAGCTAATTTACGCCTCCCATTGCAAGAACTACCAATCTAGTTGTGCTGACCGAAAGCAAGCGAGATAATTCGAAGAGACTTGCAAAAGATAACTTAATAATACATAAAAGAATTCAGAGAAGAATCAAATATTTTTCCATAGATGAAAGCTGGATCCCATAAACCCACAATTCATCGGTGTCAACAAACACACCTTGCAAAAGAAAGATTACATCGAATAAATCTCCACAGAGGAGAGGGGAGAACATTGTATTGAGATCCAAGAGAAGAAGCCATCCTAGATACCTAACTATGGACTAGGAAGGTCACTAGTAAACTACTCACGCACTTCATCGGAGGGGCTATATGGTGTGTTGTTGATGTAAGAAGCCCCTCACGTGGTGGATGCCCCCCTCCGGTAGAATCCCGGAACGACGAGCCCAAAGATGGGATCCTACCGTGGATGTCTGAGGAGATTCAATGGCCCGGTGGAATTACGGTTTTGGCTCAAATCCCACTGATCTCTTCATTGGGTGTGCGTAGAGTATATATAAGGGAGGGAAGGAGTACATCGGTGGAGGCGTGAAAGGGGGGCCACGAGGCTGAAGCGGCGTAGCGCCTAGGGGGAAGGGCAGCCCCCCACCCCTCGTGACACGCCTCTGGCACTCCTTGGAAGTAGGGTAAGTCTCTGGATCACGTTAAGTGAAAATCACGTTCACGAAGGTTTCATTCCGTTTGGACTTTTCCGTTTAGGTATTCCGTTTCTTCCAAGCTCCCCGAAATAGGCAAAAAAACAACAATTACAGGCTGGGGCCTTGGGGTTTAATACTGGGTTAGTCCCAAAAATAATATAAAAGTGGAAAGAAATAAAAGCCCAATATAGTCCAAAAACAATAGATAAAAATAGCATGGAACAATCAAAAATTATAGATACGTTGGAGCGTATCAAAGGGAGCTACTTGCGCCCGATCACACGGAGGATTGGCCGAGGGCTTGAATGATAGATGGCGGGGGGGGTGCCAAACTGCAGCGGTCTTGATCGTTGGAATTCGAGGGAGGCCTTGACGGCGGGGAGAATCTTGGAGCCGGTGGTCGGCTGGCGTTTCAAGGAAGATCGTCAACAGCTTGGCCCATTGGTAGGAGAGTAGATGATGGCGATCTGCCACTTTAGTTCTTTTGTACATCGGATGGTGCGAGAAAAAATGGAGTGACTTATTTAGCTTTTCGATCTTTATTGTTATTTTCATAGAATCTTGTAGTAATTGAGTGTGCCATGCATGTTGTAGAGCTATCATATGTCTCCAGATCATTTTATTCTCTCACCCGACCTCCCTATACGCTACCTTTACCTTTGTACTAATTGTGCACACACTTCACCCATACTCACACTACTTGTTTTTTTTTTTTTGCTGCATGGGTATTTGAGGGCTCACGGCCAGTGTTGATGAATCACGGAAAAAAGAAAACGAAAGAAATCGCTCCAGTGTAATTTAGAAGATAAGCACCCTTCTAGCGTTTTAAGCGCTCTAATGGGTGCAGCGTCAGTGATTGGAGAGCGATGGCGATAGATCTGCAGTTGATTGATCTCAATTGCCACACACAACCATCCCAGGTGCTTGCCTTTAACCCCATTGTGTCAAATGTAGGTTGCACATATTGCATAACTGGTGTCCTAAGCTTGTATGTGCTTCCAATTTGGTTAAATTGCATCACGCTTACTTTACACATTATACACTTTGATAATGGCTTGTGCCTTCCTATTTTTTATACATACTACATATGTCTATTAACCATGTTAGTACATCAAACTAATGCTCTTTTGTATCCCTCGTCAATCACTTATGATGAGAGCCTTGAGTCACCGGGTGGAGATTCTTGTGAGGCAGCCTCTACTCGTTTAAAGAGTGCGATGTCATCACTCCCACATGATTCTCAAAGAAGCTGGCAAAGGCTAAATGAAGATGATCAGCGTAGCTCTCTAGTTGATCACACTTAATTCCCCACACCACCATCGCGATGAGTGCTTTCTCTTACTTGGCGGTGTGATATGTGGTTTGCATGTTGCATATAGTGTATCTACCTTGTAATGCTTCTAATTAAAGGGTTAAATTGCATCTGCTTAGATTAACATCATACACTGTGAATGTAAGCGCATGTCTTCACATTTTTGTTTTGGTACACATCTTACGTATTTCCTATTAACCATGTTCTTACATAAAACTAATTTTTCTTGTGTAGCTTCCCTCATCAATGCTCCTAATTTGTTAAGAATTGCATCTCCTTAGCTTACACATTAATACATGTGAATATGACCACGCCTTCACTGTTTTTGGTACATACTACATCGCCTATCACACCATGTTCTTACATCAAACTACTTTGTTCTTGTGTATCCTGCGTCTATAAAGCTTATGATGACGACCAGTCCACAGCGATGTTAGGTTAATATGAGGCATAATACTCTTATAAAGGAAATGCAATTTTCATCACTCTCCACATGATTCTCAAGAAAGCAGCAGAAAGCCTAAATATAGAAGATATTGAGCGTTGCTTTCATGCACTGCACACAACACTTCCGCTACACCACCATCACGAGTGCTTGCTCCAACCCATGATGGGATATGTGGTTGCATGTTACTGCATCTGGTGACTAAGCTTGTAATAAGTTCTAATTAATGTAAATTGCATCTACTTAGTTTACACACTATACAATAATGATATATGACATGCCTTCCTATTTTTTGGGCTACACTACATCTATGTGTTAACCCTTGTTCTTACATGAAACTACCTCTCTACCGTATCTTGCATCAATCACTTCACGATGGAGTCACCTTTATTAGGTTGCATATTGCATATTGGTACATTTCTAACTTTGTTGCCAGCTGTATTTGCTTCTAATTTGTTCAGAATACTACATTTGTTAGGGCACCCTTTTAATTTGGCGAGTGATATTTGTTTTCATCTTTCATATGGTTTCTAGCTTGCATCTATTCTAACAAGTTTCAAGCACCTTTGTGTAGTTTTACACTTTTATACATCATACATGTCAATCAATGTCACGCCATCCTATTTTTCATACATATTCCATCCCCTCCTATCATGCGGCTGCCTTACATGCAGAAAGTAGTGTTAGCATGAATTATCATGCATCAATAAGTTACGAAGAGCAAATTTTATTCCTTTTTCTTGTGAGGTTTTGACTTGACCAAAGGCAAAATCAAGAAAAGAGAGGAAGGAAAAGAAATAAGGAAGAAGCGATGATGGTGGTCCCTCTGCCTGACAACGTAAGCGGAGCATCTGTGCCCGATTCTCCTTGTCTTGATAGTGCATTACATGGTCCAAGTCTCAAACGCTCCCCTACTCCACCATCCAAGGTGCTTGCTCTAACTTGGCGATTGTGATGCTCCCCGGATTTGCATGTTGCATATGGTGTCTATTTCTGTTATTGCTCCTAATTGAGTATAAACTTCATACATACTTGGCTTACACATGATACATGTGAATATGACATGCTTTCCTGTTTTTGGTACATCACTATGTCACATGTCTATCACACCATGTTCTTACATGGCAAACTACTCTTCTTGTGTATCCTGCGCGCTAAGTCAGCTTATGATTGGGACACCTTTAAGTTGGCGATGTGATATTGGTTTTAACGTCTTGAATATGATTTCTAGCATGTATTGCTTCTAGTTTGATGAGCATACACCTATGTGAGAGCCCAGGTTTTAACTTGGCGAGTGATATTGATTGCACCTTCCATGTGGTGTACTTGCGGTGTTTCTAATTTGTTGGAAATTACCTATACCTTGGTTACCACATACGTGGTGTGAATATATGTCCAAGCCGTCCATTTTTATTCATTATATTCCATCCTCGTATCATGAATTTGCCTTTCGCCATCGGAGTAGTGTTCGCTAGTAACTATCATGCATGAATGAGTTACGAAAAGAAGCGAATGATATTCCTTTTTCTTGTCGGTATGACCTCACAAACATGCAAAATCAATAAAAGCTGAAGAGAAATTGGCATGCAAGGCATTTGGATGATGGTGGTCCTTCCAGAGCAAGCCTAAGAAAGCGGAGGTTCTCTACTGATTCTACTCCGCCCATCCTCCCAACAAGATTCGCAAAGGTGACAACGCCAAGGCTAGGCGGTCGGCGTAGCCTGTGTAGATGATGAGGCACATCTCCCCTCTTGCACCATCACGAGGTGCTTGCTCTAACAGCACTAATATATGTGGTTGCATGTTGCGTATGATGTCTAGCTTGTGTGCTTCTAACTTTGTTGAATTGCATACACTTACTTTACACATAATGCTGTGAATATGACATGTGTTCCTGTTTCTACATCAGACCTACTAATCTTGCATATCCCATCAGTCACTTATGATAAAGGCACCTTTAGAAATGCATGCCACCGTGATATTGGTTGTGTCTTGCATATGATTTCTAGCATATACTGGCTTCTAATTTGTTGAAAGCATGGCCAGACAGGTTTGAACTTGTGCGAGTGATATTGGTTGCATCTTCCATAATGGTGTCTGTCTATTTGCAGTGCTTCTAATTTGTTGGAAATGCTTTGCGCTTAGTTACCACATCATAGGAGTGAATATGTCACACCATCACATATTTCATACATATTCCATCCTCGCATCATGTGTTTTGCCTTTCATCCGAGTAGTGTTAAGTCGATTATCATGCATGATATGAGTTGACGAAGGCGAATTTTATTCCTTTTTCTTATCGGTTTGACTTCACAATGCAAAATCATTTACATCTAAAGGAAATTAGTCTAGCAGTGGATGATGGTGGTCGCTTGAACAACTCAAGCAGAGGTCTCCTCTGATTCCCTACTCCGCCATCCTCCCAACAAGATTAGCGAAGACAACACAAAAGGCTACGGAACCCGATCCAACGTATTTGTACATGTAGATGATGAGCACTATCTCCCCTACTCCACCATCACGGTGCTTTGCTCCTAACTTGACACTATTATATGCACTGGTTGCATGTTAAATATGATGTATAAGCATGTTGCTTCTAACTGGAATTGCATACTGCTTACTTTACCCACATAATGCCCTGTGAATATGACCTGCGTGTTCCTGTTTCTAGAACATACATGTACCATGATGAGCACATCTCTCTCCTCCACCATCACAGTGCTTGCTCTTACTTGGAGCTGTTATACATGTAGTTCCGTTTTCCGTATGATGTCTAGTTTGTATTGCTTACGATTATGTAGAATTGCATCTGCGTAGCTTACAACTTATACACTGTGATCACTTACCCATAAGACACATTTAACTTGGGGGTTGTGATGTAGGTTGCATCTTGCATTGTCTTCTAGCTTGTCTTGCTTCTAATTTTCTTAAAATGGCACTTCTGACAGACACTTTTTGCGATAGAGTGATATTGGTTTGCATGTTCATATGGTGCCTAGCTTTCATTTCTTCTAATTTTGTTGAAACGCATATACGCCATACTGTTTTTCATACATATTTCCATCCTCCTATCGTAAGTGTGAATAACCTTGAAACTAAGCCTTTGTGCTTTTTTTGTATATGTTTCCATCCTCCTATCCTCGCTTGCCTATACATCAAAGTAGTGCTGCGTGCATACGTATGTATCAACTTGTTATACCCGAAGCTAATTTTATTCATCTTCTTGTGGTTTTGACTTCATAAAGGCAATATCAGAAAATAGGAAGGAAAATAGTGAGATTAGGGGGATGTTGGTGGTACTCACTTTTCAGCGTAAGCAGAAGACTCTCTAGATTTTCCAACACTCACCGCTAATGAAGTTCAAGTCCCCAGTCGCATGATGAGGTTCATCTCCGCACTCCACCATCATGTGAGTGCTTTCTCTAAGTTAACAGTGATGTGATAATTGGTTTTTCATATTTGCATATATTTGTCTAGCACATATTTCTTCTATTATAGATTAAATTACACACCTGCTGAGTTTATCACGTTATACATGTGCATATGACATGGCTTTACTGTGTCTAGAATACTGCTGCATCTATCTATAATACCATGTTCTTACATCAAAGTGCTCTTTGTTGTGTATCGCGCATCAGTAACTCATGAGTGGGCCGCTTTTAACATGGCCGTTTGATGAGTGGTTGCATCTTGCATTGATTTACTGCGTTATCTTGCTTCTAATTTTTGAATTGCCACTTATGACAAGACACTTTTAAACATGGGCGATGTAATATTGGTTGCATCTTTCATATGGTGTCTAGCTTGCATTACTTTTATTTTCTTGAAAAATCATACTATGAATATGTCATGTAAATCTACCATTTTTTCTTACATATTCCATCCTCCCTCTTCTACGGTTGTCTTACATCAAAGTATTTGCTTATACGTATCAGCCATCAATGAGTTCTAAAGAGTGATTTTATTCTTTTTGTGTTGTGGATACTGACTTGACGCATGGCAGAAGATCAAAAAGAGCAAGGAAAATAATATAGTAGGGAGTGTTGTTGCTAACTCGTCGGTAAAATGGAAAAAGGTTGCCTGCTGGGCTCGAGATTACTCTTTGGTACTTATAGTGCGATGAAAGGTCCAAGTCCACCGGCTACAATCTATAAACCGCAGTATCACCTCCTCCACCCAAGCTGACATCATCCGCTTCAAGCCCATGCACCGACCATCTCAACCAGATTACTTTCGTTACCGTTTGCTCGGGCGGCCCGGTTCCTGGCACGCATTCACACCTAACACACTACTTCAAGGACAGCCTTCTTGACTGCTTGACACAACAGGACTGTAGCAAGATCGGATGAACCTCATGAGCATCAACACCAAGGCGGTACTGACGGGGATCAAGTTGAAGTTGCATGCTCCTTTATATGTACTCTCATAGTTTGATGTACTAACACTTTCCATATTAGTTGTTTGGAACTAGCACCGCGCAGTACATAGCCGAAGACATCTAGAGGATAATGCTTGACAGATTAAAACAAAAATCTAAAGGAGGAAGAATGGAGATCCACATTTTGAGGCCCAGGTTTAAAAGGCCGCGTGATGCTTTCTGATCGATTAAATGGGGTAGTATCGAGGAGAACTGGCCCAAGTAATGGTTAGGTGTCATGCGCCTATCCTCCCAACGATGGATCTAGTACAGGAATGAGAAAGACAATACCCGGTTTAACACCTTCCTTGATAGCCATTTTATCAAGTAAAGTAATGTTATTCATCGCCAATTAGTAATATTGTCTTTGCTTTCTGTCCCATACTTTCTAGCTTCACTCTAATAAGACTCACATTCTTTTTTCAACATATGAGAGTTCAAGTTGGATCCCAGAAAGATGATGCAACTAAACAAGCATGCACTCATGTTTTTACGATGCTACTCTCTGGCCCGTATGCTCGGTACCACCTTAGAAAATCTCTCACTTTTAAGGCAAGGCTAACAATGAAATGTCATCAGAAACATCTCCGATGGAATATATTACTGAGATGAAAAAGTGGACAGCCCTCGTTAAACAGTGCACGATCCAAAGTATCCAGGTGGAGGCTATATGTATTTGATCAGACCACATACTTTGAACTTGTATGTTATGTATGTGCCCTGTACAAAGTGTATCTTCTTCTAGGCAAATGCTTGTTTGAAGAACAAAACCAACCATTCTAAAGTGAAATTCCAATAGAACCAAGCGAGGATCTACGTAGCTATATTTACTGCTTTGCGAGGCTTTTTTTGTAAATAACTGCTACTTCTTCTTTTTTTTGTGTGCCCATATTATACGTATCTATATTGACTTGTTCCAAATCTGAGGAGAAAGCCCGATGCGGACCAAAAGAAGAACTGGAACGGAATGCAAGTGCAAATCTTCAAGGATTGCCACACCGGCCAAGATGAAGGGCATGAGCACACGAGGTCAAGCCCGGCTGTTGTAAGTCCTTACTCCTCACTGCCTTGAAGGCCCGATTAGTAGTCCTTTAATGATGTGTTCATTTAACTACTTGGTTTTGCAATGCCATATCGTTACGATTACTTCTGATTTCACTTTTATACTACGAATTGTGCGGCGTATCATTTCACCTTACATGGTTTAAAAGAGATGAAGGATATTCTTTTTGGTCTTGATCTGTAATCTAGTTGTTATGTTCCACGATGCGCACACAATGATAGAATAACCTATTTGTTTTATATCTGTTTGCCCATGATATGAGTGATGTCATACTATGTTCATCCTGCTTTAAACCATGTCTCTTTATCCTTACATGTCAGCGAATGTGAGGAAATAGACAATCTGATGGGCATGCTACATGGACATATGTTTGAGAAAGTGATTTTATTATGTGGTTGGCACTACAATACATGCTAATGTATTACATTATGGTTCACCAAAATAAGTTATGTATAAGCGTTTAACCTACTTTGTTTGTTTTTGTCCTCATTAGTAACTTATCCAATTTGCACTAATCTACAAGTTCAAACTTTAGTGAAGCTATGGAACGTGATTGAACAGCCACAACTACACACAGAAGAGTGACAGGGGCTTTACTACGGGCACAATGTCATCTCTTGCTGCGGTGCGTTAGTATCTCTCCACTAACGATTAAAAAGCACCTTCTGCGTGATGCAGGTTGGTTGTCAAGGCCAACCCCTCTCGTCCAAATAGCCCTCTTGAACAAAATCTTCACCTTTAGGCAGAGTGATATATGTCACATTTGTAACATCCCAAAATTCTAAATTTTGGAGATGTTATATTAGATAAATAACTATGCTTGTTGTCCGATTGATGGTTTGATTGATTGGGCGGCCAGAGTGGAATTTTGAAAACTTTTGAAAGTTGAATGAGGAGGGAATGAAATGACTTTCCTAAACTTTCCCTTTGCCTCTTTGGATTCCAATGAACTCAAGTTCATTGCAAGCACCAAACCCTAAATTGAAGTTGACATGACTTCTTCCATGTTGAAATGAAAAGGGTTTGGAAAAAGATTTGAATTTCATTTTGGGGATGTTCAAATTCAAAGCTTTGCTTCAACTCAATGATTTTCATGAGGGAAGATAAAATGACTTCTTCAATTATGTGAAATATGAGTTGGAAGTTAAAAAGTATCCAAACTTCAATCATTTTGAAAGTGCCTTGAAACCCTCTTTCAAATTTGAGTTTTAGAATTTGAATTCAAACTTTGGTAAGTAGAATCATATCCAAAAACTATGCACGATAAATACTTGAGCAAAAGGTATGAGAGGAGTAAACATGGCACTCCGAAAATGTCAGAGGAGAAAACAATGCCGAAGTTTAGGATTCAAATCTGAATTTTATTTGAATTTGAAAAAATGGACTTTTATAAAGTTTGGATTTTGCCTTTGGAAAAATGTTCGAAAAGATGAGGAATATTCCCATGATCATTTTTGGTATATATATGTGCTATATAAAATGTTTATAGATTATGTTTTATATCTGTTTTGTTTTATTAAAAAATAAATTTTCAAGAGGAAAACCCCCAGTGCTTGACCCAGTCTCTGGCCCAACCCGTGCTTGAAGCCACGGCCTTGGTGGCGACCGTGACCCACACTGGCCCGAGCCGTGAGCCCGGCTGACCTCACCTCACCCCCTTTTGAAAGCCCCCTTGGCGTCGGTCATATTCCACTTGAGGTCATATAAATCGTCCCGGGCTGCAGGCGAAGCCTCGCATGATGAGAATCATGTCGTGTCAGGCATGGGTGAGTCTTGGAGACCCCCGTGAGTCAGGTCTGCCGATCTACTGATTGTAGATTAGAACTCGAGAGAATATGTTTTATAAAAAAAAAACGGCCGGATTCGTTACTGGGTTTAGTTTAGTTAGGGTTTATTTTGTTTAGGCAGAAGCAGCTAGTTTAACCCTAGGGCCCGTTTAGTTTATATTAAACTTTCAGTCGTGGTTGAGGCCCATGAGGCCCTTTTTCATTTAAATTCTTTTTCTTTTTTAACAGAATATTTCCTGTTTTGAAAAATTCATATCTTTTATTCTGTTTAATATTTTTAGGTGATTCTTTTTTTGTTGGTTTGCAAATTTCTTATAGTTTCTGTAGAAAATATATTTAGCTATGTTAAAATTAATTAAAATTGCTTTATTTTAGTTTTAGTCAGAATAGTAAATCTGTTATAACATGAGCTAGGAAAATTATTTTTATATGATTCTTTTTGTCCCAACTTTGTTTTGTCATTGCCAAACCATAGAAATTAATTTGGGTATTTTAGGATTAATAAAAATAGTTTTAAGCAGAATCTTGTTAATCCTAATTAATTAACTAGCTACTGTTTTCCTATTATTTTAATTAGTAAAACAATTTATTTTTCACATGTGATTGATTATTCTAGGATAGTTTCTGTCACTTCATAGGATGAACTTTTAATTATATTAAATAAAACTTTTTATTTTATTTTCTTAATATAAATTGGATTAGGCCTAATAGGAGTTTTACTATAGCTTTTAAATTGATTCTTTTTGCTCCTAATTGCTTAATGAAATCTTTTCTGTTAAGTTAACATAAAACCATGATTAGGTTATGTTGAGAAAATTTTATTATATAAAACTACTTTTAGTTGTTGCTTGAAGTAGGAAAACTTTGAATGGGTTTTTCTTTGAGTTTTTCCTTTGAGTTTTGCTTTGTTGGTTTTGGTGTGTTATGATGCTATTGCTATTGTATTATGTGAACCTATGCTATGTGCTTATTATAGTTATTGTTTGCCTCGGTAGAATTTCCGGAGTGCGAAGTTTGCTACCACAAGTCCCTAGTTCTCGAAGATCGTCAGCAAGGCAAGTTCACTTTGACCATGCTTTCATACCTATGTTTTTATTGCATTTAGTGGCATCTTTGCAACCACCCCTCAGTAGTGTTATTGAATCCTTGTAGTGGAGTAGTATGCATGAGGTAGGAACCCATCACCCACATTACCAAGCCGGGGCGTTATCTATTCTAATGCTACGCTATAGTAGGCGGGGTTTGGTATAAGTGCTCAGGAGTGGTGTGAGAATGGAGGATCTCGTCAATGGCGACAACACCATGATGAAAGCTGCAAGGACTGCATCTTCAAGGCCTCAAGACTTCAAGACTCGAGACAAGAATTCAATACACACTCTTTGGGTGAAGGAGCGGTTGTGGGCACCTGGAGGAACCGATGGTTGGCGGGATGCATGGAGAAGCGCCATGACATCTTGGAAAGCTTCACCCGGACTCAAAGAGGCGGAAGAATACTTCATGCGGAAGCTTACGTGCAACCGCAAGTAATTATGGGCTCTGGCTTGGTTGACCTTAGTAGTGACTCTGGCTGGGGACGGTACTAGCGGATGTAGAACTACGGTAGGATGGGATGAGTACGGACGGTGGTCGAGGAACTCTTGGAAGACCATGTTTGGTCATCTTGTTCTCAAACACCACGAAGTGCGAGCGTAAATAGAGGATCGAATCTTGCGGGTAAAGTGTGCAAACCTCTGCAGAGGGTTAAAAACCTAATCGATTAGCCGTGTCCCGATTCGGACAATTTGAGCATCTGGACCTGGATCTATCTCGGAACTCTCAACACCGGACTGATAACTTAATTGTGGGCAACTTATGATGACTTTGGGCTATGAGACATCGGTTGGCGGAACCATGTCATGATAGAAAACTCCATAGTACAGACTTCATTTATTCCTTTGATGTAGGGAAAATAAATCAGCTTTTACATAAACAAAACTGGAATCTGAGCCACAAAGCCATATTGCATATAGTATAGTTTT